>LNGL01000010.1:290603-383023 GCA_001510565.1 Knoxdaviesia proteae | reverse complement strand
AAAAGAAAGAAAAAAGAGACAGAGAATTTGAGATTGTGTGTCTCATTGGTCCTATTGAATAAAGACCCTACCTGTATACCTATTTGGCAGTCGGAGGGAACACTAGGCTTCATTGATGCTAATAACGTGATGCTTCAGGGCAATGGCGGAGAACTTGCGGGGGATCCTCACTCACCTCTATACTCGGAGACATGACTACGTATCTAGGTGCTGCCTAGAAATTGAGTCCATTTGAAGAAGAAGGGCAAACCTGCGTTTCTTTTGTTGGTTTTGGTTCTGCAGCAGGGCACAACAATGCTGGCCACAAGGTGAAGAAGACCTGCTGGCAAAGTCACCCGCAGTTCTAGATGGCGTTCAAGGCTGTGCCCCTCCCCTCGTGTAGGCCAGAACAGAAAAAGGGTCGCGAAACATACATCCACTGATGGATCGATAAGTGGAATGTTGCCCGAATTGGCATGAAACAGAAAAAAACCCCCAAACCCTCCCCTATTTCTACCCATTTTCTGTTAGGTTGAGTGCGCGTGTGCCTCAACCAACAAGATTAGCGAGAGATCCTTGATGGCCCAGGAGGCTCTAGGAGGATGGAATAACAAATAAATACCAGAGAAAAGGGGTCAGGAGAAACGAAAGGAAAATCAGACGGAAAGTATGATATGTGGAATGTAAAATGCGGACGATACCATGAAGAATGAAAAGAAATGCGTACAATCATACCTATCCATTGTTACATGCATCCATGGCTGATGCAAGAAATACCGATTCCAAATGCAGGAGAAGAAAAGATGAGAAGAGGAAGAGAAAACTTGTCATGGAGGGAGAATGCGCTGCGAAACAATATGGTTATATACTCATGATCGGCTGTCAGCTTAAACGAGCCATCAAATCTCATCAGAACCGTGTGGATTGCACCATCCCAACACCTAACTCGGTAATCTCGTATATTACAAATGCGAAGCTTCGAACTCGGAACACAAGCCATCCAAGGCTATCTATAAGCCTGGAGTGCCACCTGCAGGAGATTCGATTACCTACGTGGGATGCATGTACATTTCGTTCTGTAGGTATGTATTCCTCGACTGACTTACATTTCTTATAAGTAATTGCACTCGCCCACCCAACAGCCAGGTCGGGTAATCACTGAATTCGCATGGAAGAACTTACGGGAATGAGTACGTAAAGGCGGATTCTTGTAAAGCACTCATAGTGTTGCTTCACGGCAAGAGTGTAAGGGAAAAAAACCCCCACTCGGGAGAAGGAGAAGCTATTTGATATCAGATAATGGTACATACATACATGCGTATCAGCAAGCGCTCTCCCCCTCTCTCTGCATAGTGCCCTCATGCGCCAGCCAGACGAGAGACTCAGATAAAGATGCACCGTAGTGGATTAGACGATTACACATCTTCGAATTCAACGTCCTCTTCACTCTCTTCATCAGCCGCCGGGGTTGCCTCTTCAATCTTGACCTTCTTTGCCTGCCGCCCGCTGCTTCTGTCGTCGGAATTGTCTTCACTGTTGTCATCGTCGTTTCCGGCCGCACGGCTAACTAGAGGAATCGGCGTAGTTCCCAAAGACATGTTCGACGCTGCCACATCCTCGGAGTCGATATCGTCTTCGTCTTCTTCCTCGTCGTCGTCTGACCCATATTCTTCTTCTTCGAGTTCACGCCGAGCCTCCTCAGCTTGCGTGGCCTTTAAGCGCTCGAAGTAATCGTCAATATCTGCATGGTCGGTTTCGTTGGAAGTGCTCTCTTGCGCCGACTTCTTTGCATCTTCTTCGGCCTTGGGGTCAAAAGTTGTCGTCGCCGATAGATTGCTGGACCCGACACTCGTGAAAGACTCGCCGGTAATTGTGCTGTTTGACATCCAGGACGGAAGTGCATTCTGCTGGGCGATCTTTTCCTTGTGGGCCTTTTCCGCCGCAATTTCGGCATCCGTTGGCCCATCGGACGTGGAGATGTTGACTGCCAGTGTCTTGGGACCAATATTGGCAAGGCCCTTTACGGCAGTTGGCCGGTTGGATGCG
Organism: Knoxdaviesia proteae; assembly: GCA_001510565.1. Lineage (NCBI taxonomy): Eukaryota > Fungi > Ascomycota > Sordariomycetes > Microascales > Gondwanamycetaceae > Knoxdaviesia > Knoxdaviesia proteae. The sequence continues at coordinate 380,998 of LNGL01000010.1, read as the reverse complement.
CCATGCACCGGAACTGACTGGATTGTTGGGTGGCTTGGGTCGCGCACCACGGGGCGCGCAGCCGCAATTGCCACCTCAAACGTGCACTCGGGAATTCTGCTGTTATCGATCATTTGCAGGCGGTCGGTGACAAATTTGAGCTGGTTATTCAAGCGCGTTGATTGTTCGTGCCCGGTGGAATTTCGCTCCAAGTCATGTACGAGGCGCGATCCGCATCGATGGCATAAGAAGCCTCCGCTATCAAACGAGTCCAGAACATCCAAGCTCGTATAGTCTGATCCGCATTTATTGCAGAAGTATTCTTTCTTTTCGCTGGCAGGAATTGCGTTTCCCTGGATATCCTTCGTGATATTGTAGACGCGCCACTTGATCGCATCGATTGCGTCGCGGTAGTCTAGGTAGTAGTAGATTTGGGTCATAGGTCTGGCTTGTCCATCTCGAAGCTCCTGGCGATTGAATCTAATACAGCAACCATACAGTAAGAAAGCCGCCGCAAAATAAACTCAACCTCTGGGATTGATGGGACCTACTGGTGTACAAGCCGTTCCTCCTTCAACTTTGCTACCAGCTTATGCAGATCTTTGAGATTCATAGACACAATGTAAGCCAGGTCGACATCGCGAAGACTATATTTCTTATGTCATCAGCAACCATGATTCCCAACGACCGACGGCTATCCGTGAACTAGCTACTGCGCCTGCACAGCAGAAACGGACTTACGCAGAGTAGGCAACAACGGAGTCCACGATGATTATCTGTCTCGTCTCGTAGAACGCGCGCGTCACCATGCGAACCAAGGTCTGAGCCTGGTCCATCCTATCGTTCGCTCGCAATGCTGTAGGCAGTGCAGGGAGTGTTCGATACCGCGATCACTCGGTAAGTGAAGCTCTCCGTTGTTGAAGACAGTTTGGTGGTCAAGGTGAGAGGTTGGAAGAGCCGTGAGAGATATCGCATGCAAAACGAAAGAGATGTCGTGCTATGGACGCTTCTGAGCGAAGAACAGACCAAAAAGAAAATAACGATTAGTTTGTGTGCGTTGTGTGTGTGTGTGTGTGTGTGTGTGTGCAAGGTTAAAAGTTTACATGAACTGACATGTGTGACAAGCTTGAGCTTGGTGCAGCTCTTTAATCAAGACCACTAGATGGCCCACTTTTTTGGGGCTGTTACTGCCAGTTAGTTAGTTACACGGTAGTATGTGGATTTTTTGAACACGGGAAAAAATCTCCGAAACATCTTAACGCAACAGCTGTCTGTATTCACAGAAAAAAAAAAGGTGAACAACAAGGGAAATACACAGTATAGTAGCAACATTAAAGCATGGAATGAATTCACCGCCATCATCCTTTGCCTCCCTCCCCCTCCCCCCGGCCTAAAAAAAAGCACCAACACGCTCCGGTTTCCCTAATTAGAGGACTCGGCAAACTTTGAGCTCACCGGGGCCCTCTTAGCACTAAATTACAAAGTCTGATTGGCAGGCTTAAGCATATTTTCTCAGCTGTAGACGCAAGGCGGGTTAGTCAATGTCAGAGCAAAATACGCAAGAGCAGATGGGTGCAAAAGGTTCAGGGAGATAGAGAATGTGATACTTACATCAAGGGTCAAAGTTTTCGAACTGTTAACATCTTGGTCCCGATACACGCCAACAAGACTTTCGCTGTCCTGGAACAGGCCAGCCTTGAGACTGATGACGATAAACTGCATGCCAGGACCTGAATGCTCCCGGATGTACTTCTTGATCTTCTCGACGTTGGCATTATCAAGAGCGGCGTCAACTTCGTCGAGAACGAAGAAAGGGCTCGGCTGATAGCTGTGAATGGCGAAGAGGAGAGCGAGGGCAGCCATGGTCTTTTCACCACCAGACAAGTGTTCCATGTCTCGGAATCGCTTCAGTGGCGGCATGGCGTGATACTTGATACCGGAGAGGTAAGGAGTGTCGGTATCCTCTTCGATATCAAGGTAAGCCTGGCCACCAAGGGGGTATGCCTCCGATCGGGTAAGATCCTTGTAAACACTGGAGATCTGTTCCTGAATGTGGCTAAAAGCACGATTGAAGAGTTCAAACCGGAGAGCCTTGACTTCGTTGAATGAATCCCGAGCCCGCTTCTGTTCGTTGCGTGCATCGTCAAAATCCTTCTCGGTAGACTTCAATCGAGACTCAACACTCTCTAGCCGCTCGATTGCTCGCATATTTGGGTTCAGCTTCTCCAGCTCAGTTGTGATGGCAGCAATCCGTTCATCCAGGCTTTCTTCAACGCTTGGATCGTCGGACTAAGGAGGAAAAAAAGGTCAGATCAGTGATTATAACCAAAAAAATGGATTCGTCCCTTCCATTTTCCACGCTGCAAAGAATAAGTTGACTTACCTCTTTCAAATCATCGTCCAGAGTGCTGTAATCTATTTCGATTCCATGATCATCAAGCGCAGCTTCAACTATCTCGGCTGCTTCTTCATCTTCATCGTCCAGATCCATGGCATCTGGGTCTTGGTGCAAGATGTTGTCTTCATTCGGCAGGTTGTCCAAAGATCCTTCAACAAGAGGCACCTGGACCTGCTCAAGTTTGCAACGCCGCAATAGATTGAACTTTCCGTTCGCATATTTCTGAACTTCGGTCTCGAGTGTGGTAATGTCCTTCTGAATCGCCTCGATCTCTCTGCTGCGTTTCTGAACTTCAACCCGAGCCTCCGAAACCTTCTCAGCCTTCTCTTCAAGTTCGGCTCGCTGGTCTTCAAGCGTTTCGCGCAGAGCATCAAGTTCATCCTGGTCGTGGGCGCGGCTCTTTTCAATTTTCGACTTTTCTTGTTGGTAGGTCTTCACATCCTTCTCGAATCGTTTGAGTTGGTCCTGGAGACGTTGGATTCGGGCTTTCGTTTCCTGGTATCTCGACTCTTCCCAATTCAGAGAGCTCTTCAGCCTCTGCTTTTGGACTTCGTACTTGTTCCGTTGCTCGGCCATTTCCTGCTCCATGCTTCCCTGTTGAGACTCATAGTCGCGAATATTGGCATACCCAAGTCGCTTGCAGAACTTTCCAAATACTTCATCTTCGACTCGAGAAATCGAATCTTGGAACTCCTGAGCGGTGTTGCGAATACGCTCAAGAGCCTCGCTCTTTTGCTTATACTCGGGCTCAAGTTCTCGCAGCTTCCTCTTCTCATAATCACGCATCTTCTTCGAGTTTGCGAGATTTGTTTCCAGGCTGGTAAGTTCAGCCTTCGAAAACGATACTCTCTGCTCCAGACTTGACAGTTCATTCTGCAATGCTTCCTCGGCATTCCCACGGCGGTCAGCCTTGGGTAATCGTTCCAGTTCGTCCTTGTACTGGGCCAGGATCCGTTGCAGATTCTGAACATCATGCTCCTCAAACCGACGCTTAGCCTTTTGCTCAGGACCACGACCACCCGTCATAAGGCCAGCCTTATGAATCACAAATCCTTCCAGGGTGACGGCTTTGACAGAAATTTTCTTTTGGTAGCAGATCTGTTTCGCAATGTTCAGGGTGTCGCAGACGACAGAGCTTCCACAAGCATAAGACATGGCTCTTTCCAAAGAAGTGTCGAAATCAATGGTATCGATAGTAAGGCGAGCTCCGGGTATTCCTTTGATAGCCGTGTTAACAGCATTGACCTTGATATTGTCCAGCGGAATGAACGTCAAGGGGGGGAAGCGCTGCTCCTTCAGATACTGGACACAGGCAACACCAGTCTTCTCAGTATCGACCACCACCGAGTCAAAATCGCGTCCCAGGGCCACGATGACGGCCTCATCGAATTTTTTCTGCTTCGGCTTGCAAAGATCGCCAATTCTCCCCTTGACTCCAGGGTAGATACGCTTGAGAGTTGTCACCATCTCACGAAGACGAGTTTCGCGGTCGTTTTGGCGCTTGCCGTCATCTGCCTCCCGGAGCTTCTTGGCGCAATCCTCCAACTTCTCCTCCAGATCGGTGCGCTTCTGGTTAGTACGGACACGTTCCGATTGCATTTGGTTTAATTCTTTCTTTTTCAGCTCGATGTCTTTGGAAAGCTGCTGCACCAAAGTTTGAGCGGTAGAGCGCCGCTCAGTTATGGTAGCCACCTCATTGTCGAGTTTCTCCACAGCGGTTGTCACTCTGTCAACCTTCGCCTTGAATGTGTTCACCACGACTTCATCAGTCTTTCGTTGACGCAGGATGTTGTCCAAGTTAGACTGGTTGGCCGACGTCTTGGACATGACCTGAGCCCGAAGGTTGAGATACTCCTTGCGGTCGGAATCACTCAACTCTTTCCCCTGCTTCTTCATGCGATCGCGGTATTCTTTCTCGTAGAGGTCTTGCGCCTTCTCGACACTGCTGAGGTCTTTTTTCGTCTTTTTAATTGCATCTTCCTGGGTTTCCACTTCGCGGCTGACGACATCCAGACGCTGGCGAAGTTGTCCAATCTCCTGTGTGCTCTGCTGGATTTTCTCGGTGACAGGAATAAGACTATTCTCGCTGTCTTCAATGTTGCGCTCTTTGACCTTGATAGCTCGTTCGATTTTGAAAATCTCTCGGTTGACAGTCTGTTGCTCCCTTCGGGCACCCTCCAGATTTTCCTCGAAGCTTTCCAAATTGCGGCGGAGCTCCTTGAGGTTTTCTTGGTGCTCGCGAATCTTTTGCGTGGACTCGTCCATACCACTCTGGAAATGGTAAAGTCTCCAGAGCGTCTTCAGTACCATCACCCCATCGCGCTCGTCGGTTTTGCGTTGGAAGTTCTCCGCCTCCTTCTTCTGTTCTTGATATTGCTTAATTTCGGAATTGATGCCACGGCGACGGTGCAACTGGTAGGCGGCGTTTTCGGCAGCAACGTCGGCTTCGCTCTGCAGTCGTTCGTATTCGGCTTTGTATTCCAAGCTTCCGGATATTTGCTCGATGAGACGGGTGAGATCCTGAGGTGACTGTGCAGCGATTGCCTCGACATCGCCTTGGAAAACCAAGAAATTGCGGGCCTTGATCAGGATGTTTTCGGCTTCTAGGGCCTCGTTGTATTGCTGGGCAGTAACAACACGATCGTTTATCCGGTATTCACTGGCACCTTGCGATGTGATGGTTCTCTTCCACCGCTGCTCCTCTCCTGCGTCATCCTCGTAAACGGCCATGACCCAAGCATTTTTGGGGTCCCCTCGAGATGATTTTGACGAAGGCTGTTCATCCTCAGCATCAGCACCGTTTTGTTGGGCAGAGCCGTCATCGTTGATCTTGGAAGTCTTCAAAACCCGTCCACGATAGATGAGATCTTTCAGGTGTGCAGACCGAAGGTGTGATGACTTTATTCCCAACACAAACGAAATAGCATCCATACTAAAAGATTTTTTTTGGTCAGTACAAACGCCATTCGCCTAGCCAAAAAGCGCGCCGATAATATAGTTCAGTACATACGAGTTTGATTTGCCGGACCCATTGGGGCCGATTATAGAGGTAAAGTAGGAATCGCCGAAGAGGAGGGTGTGGTGTCCTTTGTAGGATTTGAAATCTAGGCGAAGGGTGTTAGAAACATATAGTTTCGAGGAAGAGAACACCGCAAAATCTACTCACTGAAAAGTTCTAGACGTATGAGTTTTCCCATCGTGAACAACGAAAAATTCGACCGAACAAGTCAAATGAATAGAAGTAATAGTGAGGTGAAGGTGTCAGTCAATTTGCACCACGGAGTTAAAAAGATAAAATAAAAAACCTCTTCGCAGAGGTCCGACGATATCAATAGTAATGTTGTGAAAATCAGACTCGCACTGCCGTCGAAATTCCGGTCAGGAGAATATCGTAACGTGGATCAATGGAATTGTTCGTCAGTATTCCTGGTGAGGAGGAGGATTCCAGTTGTGATGTTTTGAGAGAGATTGGAACCGAGGAATTGGAGTTTTGGGAAGGGGATAAAAGGCATGGACATGCTAGTTGGATGAATGAAGGTAAGGGTTTTTTTTTTTTTTTTNNGGGGGGGGGGGGGGGGGGGGGGGGGTGTAATAGATAAATTGATCACGGAGAATATCAAGAGAGAGAATGTTCATAAAAAATAAAATATAGTCAAGAAACAAAACTGTTTGACGCGTTAAAGTCATCACATCGTACACGCGTTAGAGTCTACTCGTATAATTACTTCTTTATCCTCTTATCAGGTGGTATAAAGAAATAAATAGTGGGCTATATAAATAGTCGAATATTTTTTTTAAAAAAAATAGAAATAGTTTTAATATAGTATACTACTAAGTATAGTCATCTTATATAGTACTAAATATACTATTTTAAAAAAATTATATATAATTTATAAAGGTATAAAATATTTTAAAAAGATTTAAGATTTAATTTATATCTTTAAATAGTTTAATATATATCTTTCGATATATTACTAAGTAAAATATTATATTAGTTACTTTTAATATTTTAGATACAATATTCCATATCTAGAACTATATTATATAATATTATAAACTATAACTATATTTGCGGAAATTTATTTTAAATATATTAATGCCTATATAAGTATTATAAGTTGGCTTATGCAAATACATGCATACTAAGCTGGAATGAACTTACTTCTCACTTCTAAATACTAATCGACCAGGTGCGCTAACTTATACCCCTGGTTGGTCAGTTTTTAAAAGCAGCTTTAGCTTGCAGGCAGTCAGGTCATGTGTAAAAAGTTTAGAGCGAAAATATATATAGAGTACCATACTTCGATATTTGTTGAAGTCAGCTTTAAAGAGAGAGAGAGAGACCCAGGCAGTAACTGGGCTAAAGCATATGTTCTTTCCTCTTTTAAATATATGCACCCAGGTCAGTATCTCTAAGTTCTCAACATTATATAGTTGGCACCAGTGCATGTCATAATACTATAGCATAATCAGCTGCCATTCCCTTTTTGCATGTGAGCCTCCTTATATATATATATATATATATATATTTGATTTCTTTTCCTCCTATGAGGACACTCTAGTATTTACTAACCCCTACACCTTATTTAATCCGTTTCCTCTATATTATCACTCTCCTTCTTTTTCTCTTTCTCTATCTCAAGATCTTTATAACTCACCTTTGTTCCTCCATAATAATCAACTCAGCAACCTTGATATTGCCATGGATCTCGCTGATGACGGTGCTGCTGCTGTCACGGCAGATTCAGTCAGCTTGTCTGCTGACAGTGACGTTATTCCCACCCCAGAGCAAAGTGGTTCTCCAGACACAAATGTTCTCGATACTCCCACGCTTGAACCAACCTCCCTCAATAGTCCTCTTCTTTCTCGAAACCCTTCATTTTCTGGTAGTAGCTCCTACCAAGATGACTGGGAGGCTTTTCCTCCGCTAGACCGCCTCACGGTTCTCGATTTTCTCGACAACTTCGCCCTACCACAACAACTCGAGAAGATACAAAAGGGAATATCGGCTCAGACAGCAAAAGTTCGTCGTTCCCGGGCTGCGTTCAAATCCCGAAGTCAACTCGCCCGCGAGCGCATGGTGGATGAATGGCGACGCCGTGTTCCGTCCGCTGAAGAGCAGCTGGATCGATACCGAAAGCGTATGAGGCAAGGTGTTGAAAAGCTTGGCCGCCAGTGGAATGACACCAAGGTCATTACTCTGAGAGAAAAGATCTCTTTTATCTGCGGTGTCATGAACATTTTCATCAGTGGCTACCTTATCGGCGGCTTTCCCGAATGGTTTCACCTCTGGTATACCGCCCAGCTCATTTATTTCATGCCCATCCGCATCTTCACGTACAAGCGGCGAGGCTACCACTACTTCCTAGCCGATCTCTGCTATTTTGTCAACGTTCTTCTCTCACTCAGCATCTGGGTGTTTCCAAACTCGAAGCGGCTCTTTACCTCCGTATACTGTCTGGCCTACGGTAACAACGCCATCGCTATCATCATGTGGCGCAATTCACTTGTTTTCCACAGTTTCGACAAAGTAACGTCTCTATTCATCCACATCATGCCTTGCGCTACTTTGCATTGCATTGTGCACCTCTACCCCGATACCGAGCAAGCTATCCGGTTCCCTGCTATCTGGGCCATCAAACATGCTGTGTCTGGGTCTGCCGACGACTATGGGAATGTCTTATCGATGCTAGCTTGGAGCAGTATTCCATACGCCTTCTGGCAACTGTCGTACTACTTTTTTATCTCCATCCGGCGCCGCGAAAAAATTCTAGCTGGTCGTCCTACATCATTCACTTGGCTCCTGCGATCCTACTCCAAGGTTTGGATTGGAAAGCTCGTGTTGGCCCTCCCCGAAAGCTTCCAAGAGCCGGCCTTTATGAGCATCCAGTATGTTTATGCTGTCCTGACCATGCTTCCATGTCCTCTGTGGTTCCACAGTCCCTACGCGTCGTCGCTGTTCCTTGTTGGTGTTTTTGCATGGAGCGTCTATAATGGTTCTTCCTACTATATCGATGTGTTTGGCAAACGCTTTCAGAAAGAGCTCGAGGCACTGAGAGCTGATGTCGCGAAATGGCAAAACTCTCCGGATCAAGGGGACAGCACGGATGCTGGATTATCGCCGCTTATGGTCCCGAAGTCCGATCTCCAGATGTCTAGCAATGTCTCTGTAGATGCCTCTCTCACCAAGGACACCGTCAGTCCCATTTTCGCAGCCAAGAGGAATCCTCCCAGCATCGATGATATCCCGCCTCTTACGAGTGAGATTCTTTCACCTGTTTTGTGCACGGGAGCCGATATCTCACTCGAGGAAACCACTGTACAACATAGAGTTGCGTCCAGCTCTGAATGATGTAGGCCATTGATTGCCTCCCACTTTCAGTTCCCTAACTCATGTCCACCTCTTGCATTCCAGCTATCATTCGAAGAGTTTTATTATACTCTCAATCTGGTCAAATATGACAGATCTGTCCATCTGCTTCAAATCCGCTATGCTGGTATCAGTCCTGCCCTCCCCTTTTCCCTTTCCCCCTCTTACTTTAATATTTCTTTTTCGTTTCCCCCATTCAGGTTGATTCAGTATACCAGGTTCCCCTTGTTTCTCTGGGCTTGGATTTTGACTTGTAGTCTTTTCTTTTTTCCCCTTTTTATCGTCTGGATCGTGACATTATTCCTGATTTTCCTTTTTCCTTTTCCTTTTTTTGTTGTGTTTTTTGGTTTGTCTTTTTTTTTTTTTTTTTTTGGGGGGGGGGGGGGGGGGNNNGGGGGTTTACTTCTTTACTTGTCTAGGTGTTTTAATGGTAGGGCAACCTAAATGGTTTCTATGTGACTCGTTTTACCTTCTTATGATAAAGACGTATCAAGCTTTAGTAAAGCATAGCTGATTTTATTTGATTTTATTTTATCTTTCTTTATGGGTGGAGAAGAGACATATATAGAACGTTTAATTTTATTAAGGATAGCAATCATTAGTTAATATCCAGGCAACATGTTTGTTTAACCTCATTTATTTCATCAAGCTAAATAATATGTGACTTCGCTAGTGATCCAGTCAGTCCGTATGCCATAACTCCCGCTTTGAAAGAAATAAAAAAAACATAACAAAAAAAAACCAAAGCCAGACCTAGCAATCAACCGGTTCCATAAACCGAAAACCCCTAGGAACACCTGAACATGTAATATAAACAGGAATAGTTGAGGTCTAAAAACCGTAGTACCCCTGCAAAAGATAGAAAAATGGGCGTAGAGAAACAGAGTCGTGAGATCTGTAAATACACTTCAGACGTCCATACCAGGCTCTGGAAATGTTGAGTAGAGTGGATTTACACCGGTCAATCCATCAGTGCAGTTTCCTCTTCGGGTCATATCATACACCTGCAAGGCGGATAGTCCTTGAGGTGGACTATAGGTTGACGGAAACCGCGAAAAGAAAAAAAGAAAAAAAGTGAAAAAAAGGCCGGAGAAATACTGTGGAAGCAAAGTCACCTCCAGAGAAATCTTGAGCAAGTCCTTGTGGCAATCATGGAGGAAAATGAGTTGAGATCAAAGTGTTATGATGTGGTCGCCCTTGTGATCATGGTTCGGTTACCTTAGTTATCCGCTTATCGAATAACACCCCAGTCAGCAAGACGTCCACCGGTATCACCATCCTCTCGGGATCCAGGACGGCGGCCGAAAGTTGTCCAGAATCTCAGAGTCTCGTCTCCGGCGCCAGTGACAATAACCCGGCCGTCCGGACTCATTGCCAGGTACAACACCCGGTACGTATGGCCCGTCAAACTAACGACTTGCGACATAGAGGGGTACTTCCACACAACAATTTGGTTCTGGCTATATCCGTGTGTCGAGACAAGTTCGTTCGAGTTTTTGGACCACGCAAGGTTGCAAACCTGACTTCCAGTATCGATTTCGCTGATGTTAGCACCGCGGAGAGTGTCATGGAAGATTATCCGTCTGTCAGCTGTTCCGCCTCCAGAAGCAAGGAGGCCACGTTGATGCGGTGACCATGCAATCGCCTTAACAGCGGCGGTATGGTCGGAAAATTTCCAGAGGGGGGATTCTGAAAGCTTGTCCCAAACAATCAGTTTATTGTCATTCCCACCGCTGGCCAGCTGGCCATCTTCCGAGTTCCACTTCAAGCCGCAGACCTCCTGCTTGTGTCCGACGAGTCTCCGAAACCACTGGTCAGGGGCCCGCACATCGCGGTGATAGATCAGGCGATCACGAGAGCCCGATGTAAGAATGTGGTTGTTCCAGGCAAGAGAGCCCACACGGCCGGTGTGGCCTGTCATGGTCCGGAGGCGTCGCATGCGCTCCGCGTCCCAGATTTGCACAAGGCCTTTCTCAGTGCCAATCGCCAGATGGGTTCCTTTCTGGATCCACGATACAGAGGTCACGGTATCATCCTCCAGCGTGCAAAGCTTAGTGACACGGCTGTTTTGAGCGTTCCACATATAAACGCTGGATCCCAGTCCAACACCAAGAATATTGGCGCTGCCCCAATCAACGAGATTCAGGTAGAAGTCGTCAGCAAGTTCTGGGGCATCAAGCACTTTGTACGGAACTTTGCTGACGGTGCGAGGCTGTCTTCGTGGGCTAAGAAGCAACTGTTGGCTTCCAAATCTGACGGGCGAGAGGGAGTATATTTCCGATCGGGTATCCAGATTGGCACCATGTCGAGTCTGAGGGGTTCGGGACGGCGTGAGACGTCCTCCGAGGCTGGAATGGTCTCGAGGGGACATGTAAGAAAAGAGATTCTTGTGGGGGGTCGAAGGTGTGAGTGATGGGGGCAAAGACGGGGCTGGCGCATTCGGAGGCGTATGGGATCGAGTGTTCTCCTGAATCGGTCCATGGTGGTGGCCATGTTCGGGAGACGAGCTAGATGGATTTGCCTGTGGGATCGTTTCTTCGAAGAGCTCCGATCTCAGCAGAGTGGAGAATGTACGATTGGCTTCTTCAGCTACCGATATGTTTGTGGTCAGCAAATCGCGGTCGATTATTTCGGTTGTAGGTAGGAATTCCATCATACTTTTTTGGAAGTGCAGTTCTCCGTGCGGGGTGCGCTTCTTTTGTCGGGAGGGGGTGACGGGCGAGCCATCCTCGTGGAGAAGGTTGAAGCTAGCCTGTAGGTCTTGGCCTGACCGTGTCGGGATGAATCTAAATAGCCCGGTGCATAATTCAGATTAGATACCATGATCATCCAGGCAGGACATATGGTCCGAAACGCCGCAGAAGGAAAATAGGACCAAACAAACAAACAATCCAACAACACAAAAAGAAAAGAAAAAAGTCCTTACCGGTCACCATTTATTCTCTGTCGCTTCCTATGAGGAGTTGTGCTCGGGGTAGCCTCGGTTTGCTGTTGGACCTCCCGGCTCAGAGCACTGTCGAGGGCAGCGGCATCAAATTGTGTTGTCTGAGGCACACCGCTGGTCGTCAACTCGTCGTCTTGTCTCTGGCGGTTCGACTGGGGGGGCGGAGGAGTACTCATCTGCTCACGAGTATGCGCAGATGTATCTCCGCTCCCGGTAGCCTGAGTAGGAGCCTCAACAGTATTGGGGGCAGTCTCATTCGTCATCTTCAGGAGAGCTTAGGGAATGTTGTCAGAGTCGGAAAGAGGTGGTCAGAACGAAGACAGTCGTGGACAAGACTCAAAGTCTAGTCCAAGACTATTAGACGATTACAAGAACCGTATAATTGCAGACAGGAGCAATCTTAGAATTATTAGAAATATCGAAAGTCGGAAATTGAAATTGAAATAATAAGTGCCAGGTAAAGACTAATAGCTGCTTATCCCTAGGAATAATCAGCCTATTATCACACCAGTACCATATCTCATTCACGAAGGCACCAGTCGAGATTTTTAGGAAATAAATATCTTGACTGAATCAGATGAATAAGATAATAGTTATAGCGATAACTGGGGTAATAGAAAATGAGAATCGTGGTAGAAGTCGTACTCGTAGAAAGTTAGCGGAGTCGGGGGAGGTAGGATATCAAATATTGTCTGGGTTAAAGGACTATCACTCAAGAGTTTAGAAAAAAAACCGGAGGAGAGTACCGTAAAACGACAATAAGCAAAGACTAGATAGAAAGGGGGCAAGAAAACCAGGAAGAGAAGAAAAATAAATGCGGTGGGAAAAGTCCAAAGATCGTTTGTCGGTGTTATAGGTTTTACTAGATAAAAAGTTGTAGTTCTCCCTAGTAAGAAAGGGACAGGAGAAAAGAAAATCTAGAAGGAAAAAAAATAAAGACGTTAGATGGGGTGGTTAAGAAGAAGTAAAGTAACTAATAGGGGTGTGGCATTACCAAGATAGAAAAGAAAGATAAAAGATAATAGGGAGGATAATAAATCAGGAAAAGAGATCGTGATGAAGGAGAAAGGAAAAGGAGGGTAAAAGTAAAAAGATAGAAAAATCAAGATAATTTATTTAAGCCTTAAGGACTCAAAAAGAAACTCGTGAGAAGGTTTGTGTATAAAGAGGTTAAGAAAGTTAAATAAGCTACCTCTTGTTAAGGAAGAACTCAAGGAAAGAAAAGGAAAATCAATTTTATCGTGGTAGATCAGTAAAGAGCCGCTTAAAAAAAAGGTATAGGTTAAGGAGCAAGATACTATTGGCTAAAATTTTCTGAATCTTAGTCGATAATAGCACTGTACTGTGTCACTAAGGCATTGTTCTAGGGCATTTATTGGCTGGATATATATGTACCTAAGTTGTTTATTTACAACACGAATCTTCAAACATAGATCTAGACTCTATAGTATATATACTTCAATAGCACATGTAGATTGTATGTATGTTCTGGTATATGTACATGGCTTATTCTATACCACGTACGTATACCAACCCTGTTTTTCTTCCCATGATAGCGATCCAGATCAAGGCGTTTAAATAAATAAATAGGAATGTATATACCTTCAAGTAAATACGGGCTAGTAGATATGATGCTGTATGGACATAGATATAGATATCAAGATTTGAGTACATGTAGTAAGTCTGTCTACTGAGAACATGTAGGTACTTCTATGCTCACGCTTTTTTAGCTCTCAGTGCGCTTATCGGCTAACTCGGGATAAAAGAGTTCTAGAAGAGTTGCCCATACCAACATATCATATCACTACATGTGCGCGTATGTACACACATATATGAAGGTAGATAAGGATGTGTAAGTATGTATGGTTGCTCGACAGCAAGCCACAAGTGATATGCTCGTTCTTATGCTATGTGCAGTATCATCACCATTCACGCTAACCTGACCTTATCAACGCGCCAGTTGGTGTTTTGTAACACAAAATCCACTGGGCTCTTTACGCGGTCCAGACGCGTCATGTTTAACGCGCCAACCAGGAAACAGTGCCGACCCATACTGTACGCGTACCAAACCAAATACCTAATACGGAGGAGTACAAATCAAGAACCCTCCAGCTACCCACAACCCCCCAAAAGAAAAGCAACTGTGCAGTGCAAGTCCCAGGCTAGGAGGCATCAAAGAACAAGAATGCTCAACAGAGGTTCCTCCTTATTTACCTACATACCAGGAGAACGTGCCTGCGGGGCATTTCCCCCCGTTTTTTGCATTTGCTCAATTCACCGCCTTTCCTCTGTTCAATTTTGTCACTCTGCAAACATCTGACTGGCGATATTGTGGAATTATGTATGTGTGTATGTAGGTATATAATTCAAGTGGAACAACATTTTACAACTCCTGGCCGTTATCCTATACTACAAAACGCGTGGAATGAAAATAAGGTGGGAAGGAAATCGAGAAAGCAGATAGAGCAGATAAAATTGGAGGGACTGTCGAGATATTGGGACGACGATGCCAATGGGCGATGCCAACGTGAGGCAACGAGATTAATCCAGTAAACGCATCATCCACTTCAGAATGCGGCCAGCAGAATGTAGACTTGGTTAAGCCTGAGGCTCTGTCTGGGCCAGTAAACGATCTCGCCAGACATTACAGACTTCTTCAAACCCGCCCACGACTTCACCGCACACAAGGGCACACTCCCGGTTTTGGAGTCGCTCACTCCAGTTACCCCGAGATAACCACTCTTCTCCTTCTTCTCGGAGTTCCTCCTCCCGGCGCAGCTCCGATACTAACTCCTTTGTACTCTTGAGTCGCCGCGCGGCCGTGATCGTTGTCTGTCGGGACATCTGAAGTGTATCGGAAAGGTAATCCAGGGTTTGGATAAGATCGGCAGTCAGGCCATGGAGCGCTGCCAGGGAGTTATAGGCACTCGCTGATGGTCGAGGCATTGAATCCGAAAGTGTCAACAGGAGAGGAATCAGCGTGTCAATGGTGTCGGGATCCGGTGGTGCTACCAGGGGTGACAGAAGTGGAAATGTCAGGCTGTGCATCAGTCGGGTCTGGTGCGTCAAGTGTGTCGCGAGTGCAGTATGTGCCGTGATTAATCTGGGAATCACAGAGTCAGCAAAGTTCGCCCGGGAAGCCCAGATAATACTAAATGTGGAGAGGTTGACTCACCTTGCAGCTGCCCCTTCGACACCCGCCTGTGAGCTGAGATCTCGGAGACCTTCCGTCACCCTATTGAAGACGGTATCCGCGGAGCTTCCGTTGCTCTCGACGCCCCTGCGTGCAAGTGACTCTATAGCATCAATCTGGGCCACCAAATTCGGCGGCATGCCTGTCGAGTCCAAATCCGACTCCGATCCATATTCGCTGCCATCGTATTCGCTTCCTGATCTCCGATGCCCTCTTCGTGAAGGAGAAGGTAGGTTAAGGTTGGCAGTTCTCGGCGCTATGGCGGTGCTATCGTTGCTGGTATAGATGCCAGTTCCGTCGTTTCCTGTTTGTTGATCTGCAGCGGGGTCACCACCGGCGGAGAGTTGAATCCGCGGTGTTTGTTGCGTGAAATCTTCCTCGTAGTATTCCTCGCCGTCTTCCGATTCTGAAAACGCGTCCGCAAGCTCGTCGGCAAGATTGCCCAACAGCGAGGCACCGCCACCTGATGCCCCGCCGCTGCTGAGAACGGTGAGGTCAAAGGCGTCGGGGTTAAAGCTTCCGCGTGTTGGCGTGGAGAGTTCGTTCGTTCCCGTCTTCGAATGTCGCCGGCCAGTCGAGTAGGGTGAGTCCATTTGGTTGAGAGAGGCATTCCGGGAGTGTACTGGGGAATGCGAAGGCGTGCGATTGGGATCTGCCATCTTGACAGGAATATAGCGAACTAGGAGTTCACTTTTTTTGCAGTTGTATGTTTCCAAATTGCTTGCCCCCTTTTGCAGGTGGTGATTTCAAGGAGTATTCTACCAGTGGTTCTTGTTTTTTTTAGGAGGAGAGTGACAGGTTGATAATAGAATAGTGAAACGGACAACAATTATTTGCATTACACAGATATTAGAGAGGGGCCATATGTTATCTGGCTTAGATACTGTATACATTTTGTATTAAAGTAATAGAGAAATAGGCATATAAAGGATATGTGAGAGTATAAGTACATATATATAGACTATATATCTATGAGTTAGTAAGTACATATACATAATCACTACAGACTTATCTAAGTTCATTTGGCTTAGTCACTCTATAGGGCGGAAGATATATATAGTTTGAGTTAGGGTAGTAAAAGTCTTCTCTCTTTCTTCTATCTACTTTCCTAACCTACTATATACTCCAAATATATATAGTATATATGGTGCGAGTATGTTGTTAGAACAAACTTTTCTTTGTGAAGGTACCCTACTTGAACTCTATTCCAGTTGTGTTTGTATGTGTGTGGTGTCTTTCTAGACTCTGGCCTCTGTTAACAACTCCTATTCCTGTGGTCCTATTCCTGTGCCAGATTATTATGGCCACCTTTCGAAGATTCCAGCCTTCAGATCTCAACCAGATATCAAGATGTAATCTGGACAGGCTCACGGAGACATATGATATCAGTTTCTATCTGCAGTATCATGCAAGATGGCCTTCTCTCTTCCAGGTCTGCGAGGACTCGGATGGCAATATCATTGGCTATAGTAGGTGCTCCCTAATACTATTCCCTTGCTTTTATAGCTTGACTGCTTACCTGTTATGTATGGCATTTAGTTATGGGGAAGCTTGAGGAGTCGCCAGAGGCTTATCAGCACACAGATCACTACCTTCCATGGCATGGGCATATAACCGCCCTGACTGTGGCTCCATCTGCAAGGCGGTTAGGTATAGGCAAGCTCTTAACTGACCAACTTGAGCAAGCCGCTGGTGATAATGATGCTTGGTTCGTTGATCTCTTTGTCCGTAGAAGCAATGAGCGGGCAATTGCATTTTATAGGGGTCTTGGCTATAGTGTCTTTAGGGTGGTCCAAGGATATTATGGTGACCACGCAACAGATCCCACGGTTTCTTCAGAGGATGCATTTGATATGAGAAAGCCTATGAAGAGAGATAGTGACCTAAAACATATTCGAAGTGACGGAGAGAAGCATATTATCCAACCCGAATATGTCTGGTAGTCGACTACTCCATCATGCTAATAAGAAATATAAGAACTTGCTTTCTATAAGACTGTCCACACAGGAAACCCTAACCCTAATATGATTAGTCACAGCATAAAAATATATTACAAAGTATTGTATATATACATGTATATATGTACCTGCACATATAGATAAAATATAACTGATACACCTATATTTCAAGAAATATGTACATATACAAGCTCAGCCCCATGGTATGCAAGGCAACCAAAAGGCACATATTTATTTCCCATTGTAACTAAATAATTTTTCCTCCTTCATCAACAAGTAACCTCATCATATCACTACAACTTCTTGGTTCATGGACAACATCAAAGCCAATTCTCTCTCCCACTCTAGCATCAAAGTTCAATCAAGTTTCCAATACTAACGTGGGTTGTGAGTTTCCCTTCCTTTGTCAATTCCCGGCTTTGTTGCCTGCAGACTCCCCTATCCTGAACATCCTGTGGATATTCTACAATTCCATCCTCCCTACCAACAAAGTATCATTTATCACTATGAATGGCTTGGACCAAGCTACCATAAACTGATGTCTGGTTCACTCTCTAGAATACTCAGGACTCCAACATGGCTACTACAGCAATGGATTACGAGGCCAATGGAGGCTATGATGGTATGAATGGCATTTTGTCTTCTCCCCCTGACACTCGCACTTGCTAATACAACTCCTAGACGAGGCGCCGCGTTACGACCGTGACCAGCGTAGCGCTTCTCCCCGAGCTGCCAGAGATGATGATGCCGACCGCCGGAGATCCACATCACCTCCCGGCAACGCTGGACAGTACGTTCAAAACCTCACCCCCAGTTGACCACCCCATATATGTGCGGTCTAGCTTCGATTGCCCCCTCCACCAGTCCTATGATTCCTCGTCGAGCAACCAATTGAGCGATTTCTCACCAAAAACAAAAAAAAAAAACAACAGGCACAAGGAAGATACGCATCGTGATACTGAAGATGGTGCCGTTAACCCTGGATCCAACCTATTCGTTACCGGAATTCACCCGAAGCTCACCGAGCAAGAGGTCACGCGTCTTTTTGAAAAGTTTGGCGAGGTTGAGAAGTGCCAAATCATGCGCGACCCTCATACGAAGGAGTCTCGCGGATTTGGGTTCGTCAAAATGACTACCTCCGAACATGCCGACGCTGCCAAGGAAGGACTCCAAGGAGAACCCATCGAAGGCCGCACTCTGAGCATTGAAAAGGCGCGCCGGGCGCGTCCGAGAACGCCGACGCCTGGCAAATATTTTGGCCCACCTAAACGAGGTATGCTTCAATATTCAAACCTGCATACAATACATCGAGAAGCAATTGGCTAACTATACGGTATTTACCAGCCGATGCCCGTCCTCGATTCAACGAGCGGTTTGACGATCGCCGCCGCGGTGGATATGGGGGTGGTGGTAATTACAACGGCGGCGGCGGCGGCCGGGATGACCCATACCGATACCGCGGCGGCGGTGGTGGCGGATATGAGCGCCGCTATGAGGATCGTGGATACGATCGCGGCTATCGCGAAGAACGTGGTGGTTATGAGCGTGGTTATCGTGAGGAGCGAGGCTACGACCGCCGTGATCGGGATGATGGTTACGGTCGTGGCGAGCGTTACGCCGGTCGTGAGGACCGTGATCGCTATGGTTCTGGCGGCCGAGGAGATGATCGCCGCGGAGGACCCGGATACGATTCTCGGGACCGATTTGAGCGCCAGGGAAGCGACCGTGACGGTCCCAGATCCCGGGACCCCCCGGCTTCATCGGCGTATACCGATGCTCCCCGACCTGATGCTAGAGAGGCGTAAGAACGAAACTCCAGGCGTCGAAATGGGAGCAGCCGAACTCTAACCTTACGCGCCGTTTCAAATTTAGGTACTAAACAAATGCAAGTTCGACTTTGCCTCAGAATATCTTGCAGGGGATAGCCAAGGGTTGCACCTGTGCTGGAGTCTTCCCCGTCTCCCTCCCTGCGGTAGTATCCAATCACTGCGCTTCCGAATGAGTCTGCTTTGAATTGGACCGCCTCAATCATTCTAACATTCCCACTGCTCACGGTTTCACTCCCTTACCGCTCAACACCTTTTTTTTTCCCGCTCAATCTCGTCCCGTCTCGCTACCTGCAAAATTTTTTTTTGGTGTTTTCTTGTTTTTATTTCATTGTTCACGTTTGGTAACGACAGCAGACAATGAGTTTGGAGTTTCAACATGGATGGCAACACGCTTCTCCCCAAACTGAAGATAATCGCACCCCAAGGATTATGGACACAATGAGTTTTAATTTCGTTCATCCGGCTGTCAAAACCCACATAGCCTGAATCACCCCTCCTCGAAACTTTCAAAATTGGACCAGTCGTTTCTTTTTCGGTTTAGACATAACAAAAGCAGACGGATGAACGACCTGTATCAGCAAATGCTTCTTTTTCTACCAAAACAACCAACTGCCATACGAAATTTGCGTTCCTAAAGTGACATCATATATCGACCTCAGCAACTTGGTATCTCATCTCTGACAGCAATACCGGCACACCATAGGCATGCTCATAACACTCTGGCCAAGGACTGGCGCCACATCTGCCAGTGGATCGGATATTACCCCCGCCTAGTCATTCTCGGGATGCAAACCAACTGCGAGTCCCAATAATCTGAGATCATCACCACACTGTAGTCTCTGTGCGAGACATCTGTTCCGGAACAATATCAGCGCGATGCGGCTAAGAAAACGGTGTTCTGACGTGCTAGCTCATCAGAATAGCTCACTTGACATTCCACCCTCACCCACCTTTCAACACGCTGGGATCGCTAAGACTCACCTGCCTCTCTCCTTCCCTCTCTTTTTTCTTAGTTTTCTTTTCTTTTTCCTCTTGTTATATCTTCCCTAGGCCGGTGCTGCTGCACTGCTACACAGATCTTGGTTGCTGCTATGATACCATGAAACGTTCCTGAACGTCGAGGTTCATCGTTGCCTATCGCCTGGTAGGTTTAGCTAGAAGGTATGTATAGCATATCCCCTCTGTCGTATCTTGAGATTTCGGAACCATGTTTCCCCCATTATTTTCATGGTTCGAGCTCAGTGGCCCCAACTGGCGAGATCCAGCTTGTGCTGTAGGCCATTAATTTTCATTGTGCGTTTTTAAGTTCAGTGGTATATTGGTAGTACTTATTACTTTCGAACCTGTCTCCGCGCCATTGAACTCCACGTCAAGGGTTGATTGGGGTTCCATAGAATGTGGTGATGTTGTGCTTGTGCTCAGTCTCTATCTGTCGTTCGCGACCGGGTAGGCAATTTCCAAGTACACATATTTTGGCGCGAAGTTGAACCCTCCCCCACAGAGGGCCAATGTGCAAATCGATTGGGAACACCTACGTAAAGGTCGATATAAATGCGAAGTGCTTACGCAACTCGACACAAATTAGTAGCGGAGTCTGATGAAGCTGTATGTTACAAATGGAGCCCACCCTTAAACCGTAGAAAGACGCACCGGAAGCCCCGACTTGATAACGATGGAGCAATTTGATTTACCTATACATATGTACATACACAGAGACGTCTGCTTGACCCGTAAAAGACTATCCCATCTAAAAAAAGAGAAGATTGCTCTATTCAACAAATTTCCTTACTCATTAAGCACCGCCTTTGTGTCGTCATCCTTGTTCAAAAGACCTAGATTTCGGATCTGTCCCGCACTCGGAGCGTTTTCTCGTGGACTTGTGGCTTCTGCTTTCCGGTATGCCGCTTGGATAGCCTGCACTCTCGCAGCCTAGAAGGGGTTAAACCAAAGGGAGCACAGTCAGCTAGCTGCAAAGCACGTTATCGGGGTGTTGCGTAACGGCGAGGTCAAACCCTTCGCATATGCGTCCTTCCACATACCTCCTTCTTGTGATGCAAACACTCATAGTAATCTTCAAGTGCCAGCCCACACTTCTTCGCGCCGGTCTTGTCGTCCGGCGATGAATTGATGACATAGCAGGCAAGCACCTCCTGCCAGAAGGGAAAGCACCGGCCAGGACCTGCATAGAAACATGGCACAGAAGCGTTAGACGTCGAATATAGACAATGGTATCGTGGGGATAGTCTCGGGTTGAGAGAAAAATGTCATACCGCCGTTGAGACCGTAGCCGGAGGACATAATTTCGGCGACCGAATGTGAGATATGTCTCGCTATAAAGATGCCAATTGAATTCGTTTGTGCCTCGGAGCGGTCATAAGAAAGGAGATTGGATGGGATTCGATATCTGTTGCCGTCGGTTCTTGGTTGATGCACTTGAAGATGGCGAGCTCGCCATGTTCAAAAGTTGAGACGAGGAAAGTGAACATTGGACCATAAGTATTCAATCACCATCTTTATCGATAATCGAACTCTGTGTCATCATTGACCTGGACACTATTGGTTAGAGTTTAGCCGACCAAGGTGACCTTTTGCGATATCTGTCCATCCCAAAATATGCTGGAGAAAGGCGTTATTAGCATGTAACAGAGGTTGGCGGACTTCACACAGCTAGCTTGGGCAGTAAGTCCATACCTACAGACCTACCTAACAAACACATGCCCACAGAAGCTGAAGATATCAGCTCATTCTCCTCAACAAAGGGTTTCGGCAAGCTCATTCGTGATCTTTCTCCCATTGGCAAAACCCCAACTATTTAAGACTCGATGACCAATTATTGCGGTCGTTTATCGTTTTGACCTTGCTTTGAAGAGCTCCCCTCTTTTTCTCGAACTGAACTTCTTGCAATGCCTGCTTCATGATTGCAAAGGATTCTAAGATGGGCTTCACTCTCTCTCCAGCAAAACTTGTCCTCTTCGCTGTTCACTTGGCTTCCATAGGAGATATTAATAACTTCACATCTCTTATCACATGCCATAGTTCCATATTTCGACCAGAGTTGACTCTCAGAATTCTCCTGTCCTATCTCCCAGAAACCACACCCCCCGACCTTTACATCCCCCTGTTGCAGAGGCTCGAACAAGGCCACGATTTATCCCGGGATGAAGGTCAGAGTTCGGAACTCCCAGTTCCAAGCCACCTTCTCTCGATACCGGACGAGGATGCCACATGGAAAGCACGCAAACTCCATCTACTGACTTTGCAATGGCGGGAAGCACCCGTCGACGTCGGAAGCAACTTGTTGGGCCAGTTTCTCTTGCGCCGTGCCTACAGGATAGACGAACAAGCCGGACTTGTTACGGCACTTCCGGGCCTCATCTCCCCGTTTTTAAACTACATACCGGCATTGCGCCCTTGGTATGTCTCGTCTGTGTTGCCCCTGTTTCGCCGGAATCACGAGTACTACACAGAACCGAGCCCGGAGATTTCGCTGGCGGAATTCGAAACAATGCCAAATTCTGCGGCAATCTCTTTTCTACTATCAAAATCCCGTGATAGCCGAAGCCCGGATTCGTCGAATATTGGCCGTGATCTGCAGGGTCTTGTGTGCCCATGGCTGCACGACGACAATCGCTTGGACAACCCAGAATCTTGGAATGCCTTGTTTGAGTGGATGTTCTCCCAAGTTGGCCAGAACTGGAGTGTTGTGGTTGATGCGATCAGTCAGTGGGGTGGTCCTGCCGATGTGAACTTCGGGGACGAAGGGAGTTCGTGGCAAGATACGAAAATCGCAGAAGCTGTTACGGCAAACTATCACCGTTTAGCATTGTCCGTGGCATATTCAATTCCAGAAAGCAACACAGCCGGTTTGGAAGGCGCCTTCAACCTTACTAGGAAGATATCTCACCTCACAGGCTTCGCGGATTTCCCGGAGACGCTCGAGGCATCTGCTAGTGAATTAAGTGATACTGACATGGGGCCTTGCCGTGTTTTGGTCAACCCGGAAAGTCTGAGTTACTTGAGGAGCACGCTTTTGGATGAGGAGAATCCACTTACTACACCGAATCTTGGAACCGTGAACCTCCTCCGTGGATTATGCACGAGCGCCTATATCCTTACGCGTGCTGGACTCTCTGGATTCTCGGTTAAAAGGGTGGCCGATCTGACTTTCCTCCAAGATGCTCGAGAACAGAAAGAAGTGGCTACTCAGTTTCTCAGGGCTTCTGCCTCTCGAGCGACCGCGGCAAAAAACGACGAAAAGCTCTGGCGTTCGTGCATGAGAGAACTCTCATGGCTTCGATCATTTGGCGTTTTCAGCCAGGTCGCCAATCAATGGCCTGAGACAGAGTTTCTCACATTGCTACTAACAAATTCTTGTAAGTTAAAAGCTGGGGCTTCTTCCCTCTTGGTTTCGCGCTGCTTCTAACTGGCTTTTCTTGCAGGCTATTCGCTTGCCCGCATGATATATGAGGACTCACCAGAGAATCCACTTGATGTTGAGACACTCCGTCAAACCATCTGTAACGTGGCAATGTCTTCTTATGATAATGCATCGAACCCGAACAGAAATCGTGGGGGGCTAAAGAAATGCGGGGAGATGTAAGTTGTGCTTTGTTCCCCGACTGAGATACATAAACTGACTTACTACCGGTATGGCGTGAAGCATGCACACCTTTCCGAAATCGCTCCCCCGAAACCATCCAAAGTCGATTCAGATGGAGGCATTGCTAAGGGCAACTCATTCTCTTGGAGAATATCGGCTGGTGTTAAGACAGGGCGAGCCTTTCAGTCCAGTGTTCCTACGAGTACATTCTGATCCCGTTGGAATCATTGAAAAAATTCTCGAGCAAAATCAGACCGCGTATACCAGACTTCAAGATCTGGCTGAAATCAGCGCCAATATTGTTCGTGCCGGGCTAGGGAGGCAT
Source organism: Knoxdaviesia proteae (assembly GCA_001510565.1). Lineage (NCBI taxonomy): Eukaryota > Fungi > Ascomycota > Sordariomycetes > Microascales > Gondwanamycetaceae > Knoxdaviesia > Knoxdaviesia proteae. The sequence goes on along the minus strand of LNGL01000010.1, from coordinate 357,402 downwards.
GCGTCATCCGACAGCAAACATACCCCAGGACAGACTGACTCCCAAGCACTTAAAACAGCACATCTAGCCGACGAGATACAACTGGCAGAGAGCCGTGTCACTGGCATGTGCGTGGAGGCTGCCTTGAGAGAAGACGATTTTGAAACTGCCTTTTCATATGTGGTAAATCGCCTGGGCTCCTCTTCCGACGTGCCCGGACATGGCTCTTCATCAGACAAGTGGTCCTGGCGAGCTGCTTTCTCTGCTGGCCAATACGTCCGAAATGCCAAGTCAACACGACCTTCACATCTAGGCACCACCAGTGGTAACCCAGACGTCAGGCATCTGGAGCAACGGCTGGAGTGCCTCTCGACAGCTCTTCGCATAGGACCCCCCTCAGAGCTGCAAAAGATTCTCCAAGCTTTCCGAAAATGCGAGGAACAGCTGGACATCATGCTGCGATTGGAAGCAGAATCTGACGAAGCTTGGGATACTGCCGGCGATATATCAATTCCCGGGGCCTTTAATGCGCCTGACCGGACCGCCCCCCGATCGGCAGCCGTATCTGGGCCTCGCGTCGGACCCCAGGATCTTACGCGAGCGGTCATTGCGCCATCTTTGAGCCGACAATCCAGCAGCGCTTCTGAGCCACGTAATGTCCACGATGACGACAGCCCCATGTCTCTTTTCGACCTTTCCCGGGCTACAGCTCGCGTGGCTACTCGGAACTTCTCAGCATTGTCCAACTTGCGCTCAGTTACAGGAACCCCTCCCAACCTTCTTGGTGCGGCCCAGTCATCACTCAGCAGTGGTAGCGCCCGCAGTAGTCTTGAACTCGACCGGAGCCAGGAAGCCGTCGGGGCTACAGGGCGGGCAAGGCGCAGAGACCAGCTTCGTGAGGCCGCTATGGGAACTCTGGTGTCCGGTGTTGGGTGGTTGGTGGGAGCACCAACTCCGCAACGGGACGATTCATCGTGATTCTTATTTTAGTCGTCTTGCACTTGTGTGGTGTGATAAAGGCCCAGGTCAGGAGATTAGAATCTTTTCAGATCCCAATATGACGCACTGTGGTGATGATTCCACCAACCGATCATGAAGGCTTGAGAACCATATGCATGCAATCACCCGTGTGTGTCGCATTTGCATTTATATCGCATGGCCGGAAACAGAGTAAATGCGTAAAATGTGTTAAGTTGTAGTGAAGGTATGTAAGTACATTAGGATTGATAATGTCTCAAAAAAAGACTGTATTGTTCACCATTTTGTTTTTCTTCATCCTGAGCAGGGCATTTACAAGCTCAACAAGCACAGGTTCAATAGAAAACAGAAAGGCCACGCCGTTATGAAAGAAAAAAAGCAAAGCAAAAGAGGTCTCCATTTTCAATCATCTCCAACTCCAGACATGGTTCTAGTTGATTAATAACAAAAAAAAAAGAGCGCCAGAAATTGGTGACAAACAGGTGGTGGGTGACTACTGTTCAGTCCAGTTCACTTGCTCCAGAATGGGCCCCTTGCTGGGGTCAGTGAAGGTTATCCGGAGGCGTAGACGTAGAGGCTAGAAGAGGAGGAGGGAAATGGACATTAGCAAATCGCAATGATGGTGGGGAGAGAAAAAAAAACACGGGGTTACATACTCCCTTGCATCCGGCAACGCGCATCATCTGAGTAGCTTCACCGCCAGGACCAAGTTCACTACTAGAGATGGCCAACAGTTGAAGTTTCTGAGTCTTGGGAACCGCGGCCTGGAGACCAACGTTTGAAAGGGTTGCCGATGACGAAGTGTTCCGGAACCGCGCGGTCGCTTGAATCATGCCTTCGGCGTTGCGCTGCACTTGGAAAGTCAAAAGGAGGTCGTTATTGTTGTAACACGCGATTCCATCCGACGCCACAGGCGCAGTGGCAGATGGCGCAGGCGCGACTGGAGGGGTGTGAGGAAATTGTTGGGGTGGCGTGCCCATGGACGCGAGGCCGCTCATGGAAGAGGGCGTCGCTGCTGGGGAAGGGTCGGCGGAGAAGAGATCCATGATTGAGGCAACGTTGGAAGAGACCGGAGCCGAGGCGGCTGGCGATGCAGAAACAGGTGCTGAGTTACCGCCGAGGATGTCAGCAAGTAGATCTGTGTTCGATGCTCCCCCCCCAACCGCCTGACCAGGTCCTGGGGTTGACGTCTGAGATGGCGCTGACGGGTCCATGAGGTCAAACAGCAGATCCTGCTCAGATTGCTTGATAACCTTAGATTTGCGGTTAGAGGCCTTGGATGTTGACTTCTTCAATGACGCCGCACCGAGAACCCGAGACTCTTCCTTGATCTGAGGAGCTGGCATCTTCTCAAGCACACCTAAGCGGATGTCGTTGTATGCGAACAGGTTTCCATACTCCACAGCTCGCTGCTGAACCTCCACGTCCAAGCTCGTTTGGTGCTGCTGGAGCAAGCGCCGCACCCGCTCAATCTGGGCCGGATCCGAGAGTCGGGTGGTAAGCTTGACCAGTGCAGTAACAATGTATTGAGTTGTTACTTGGCTGGCATAGCTGCTGTTTAAAATGGAGAAGAACAAGTCAACGATTTCGTATTCCTTGACTTCTTGAACTAGCTCCTCCTCTTCATACTGTCCACCACGCAGCAGAGCATCTCCATATTCTCCAATACACCATGCGCCTGCCTGCGTGAGACTCTCCTGAGTAATATCCTTCTTCAGGCTGATGTACAGCTTCTGAACAGCATATGTTTGCAAGGTGGGGGTGGTGGCAATCAGGCGGACAAATGATGACAGAATCGGCTCCTTGACATAGTTTCCGGCCAAGGTAAGGACACGAAGCATGGTATCAACGTGCCAGCGCTTATTCGGAGCAAACTTGTCGGCGGCAATGCCGATTTGGCTTGTCATGGTCGTTTTGAACTCATTATCGGCGACCTCTAAGAATGCGAGCAGTTCTCGGATCAGAACGCGGACATTGCTTTCGTTGATGAGCGTGAAACTGAGATCGAGGGCGCGTCGTCTTATGCTGATATCGGGATCTCGGAGACATTCCAAGATCGTATTCCGGTGTCGTTGCACGGCGTTAGGTTCCAGCGCAACCACCTTGATCAAAGTGTTCAAAGCCACATATCGGATGTTGTTGTCGCGGTTGGACAGGAACTTTCCTAGTATATTGACCCCGAGGACTCTTAGACCAGAGTCTGCTTCAATATCAAGAATGGTTTGAACAGCCTCGTATAGGATGGAGTTACCGACGTTCTTGGAAGAGTCGGTATTGGTGGCGACCTGGGCAAGAATGTCGTTAATTTGCTCGCTGGTGGCAGCATCTCCAACAGCGAGGACGCGAAGCAGGCGGAGGAGCTTGACCTGCAAGAAAGGATCGGCTATTCCCATGACATCGTGTTCAGGAGAGAAGCCTGACGAGGCAAGAGCCTTCAGGGTCTTGACGAGAAGAGGAACAAACTCGCGGAACTTCTCAATGATGCCATCCTCGCCTCCTTCCTCCTCGTCGGCTTCACAGAGACCGATGACAAGGGTCAATCCACAGAGAAGAACACCATGATTGCGGTCCGAGAGAAGATGCGACGCCTTCTCTGTGAAATGCTCTTGGAGATCGGGGACCTTGCGACAGATGCGCATGGCACACAGCGCTGCCTTTCTTCGGATATAGTGGTTCGACGTGGTGATAAGGTTTTCGATATCGGGGAAGAGGTCTCGCGACATTTCAACGGAAGCAATGTTGCCGAGAGTGCAAAGGGCGAGGCTGACGACATATTGGTTGGAGTGGGAGAGGTCACTGTTGGGAGAGATTACATGTTAGCTTAATCTCCATATCTCTCCACAGAAAATTGTGAAGAACACCATGAATTGGCGACAGGAACGGCGTGGTACTTTTTGAGAGAGTTGGTGACAAGAGTTAGAACTTCTTGGTTTTCATCGAGTAGGAGACTGGTGGCCAGATGGCCCAGTCTCTTATCTGCGAATCGCGGCGACGCAAGTAGTTTCAGACATTCGATTTGGCCGAAGTGGGTTCGTTCGCCGAGAGTGAAGAGATATAGGAGCTTCGCAACATTGTTTCGCCTGAGAAATCACAACCTCCCTATCTGTTAGCCGTCTGAGTCCCCATGGGGCAGTCTGCCGAAGAGCCTGCAGAGTCGCGTCATCCTGGGATGTTTCTACGCTGAGGCGCAGGGTACATCGGAGATTCTCAGAGTCCGGTGTGGACAAAACTCACCGAACATGGTGATCACCGCTCTCCTCGCGGAAACTGGCCCGGATAGCAGCGCTTTCCTTTTGGATGACGGCTCTCTCATCGGCAATGGTTTTGGCGGCTCTGACGTTCCGAATAAATTGTTTCACTAGAGCAAATGTTAGGATAAAACGCACACTACCGGGGACAGCGGCTATGTCACGGAAAGGAGAGCCGTGATATCATGTGGGCAGGCCAAATAAGAGGGGAGGGGAGGCTATCTGGCGGAAAGGCAGCGTTTGGTCACATACAGGAGGACATCTTGAAGGTTGGATGTGATTATGTGCTGATTGAAGAATAAGGGGAAGAAAGAAGATGCCCAACCCCGAAGGACGACTTGGTTCTGGCAATGCACTGAAATGATGCTGCTTTCAAGTTGCTGTATAGCGCACGCTGCTTCTTCAGGAATTGATCTGGAAAGTTTCAGAACAGGTTACCTTTTGTATAATAGGGAGAACTTCCTAGCCGAGCCAAATGTGGGGTGCAACTAGGTATAGCAAGCTTTTGTCTCCACCAATAAGTGAGCCTGGCCACACACTTAGGTAATAAATCCCCTTCCCATTTTATTAAGCTGATTTTGATGGCAAGAGAAGGAAAATAGTGCTCCCCCGTTATTTATCTTGAAGCTAGATATATTGAAGCTATCTTCTATTCCTGAGAGAAACTATTTAGTTTAGCTAAATAAAACGGGATAGCAGAACCTCTCATATAGTCACATATGTATATGCTTTTGCCCCTCTAATGATCATATGTAAAGTCCCCGTCACCTAAGCCGTAGGCAGCAGGATAGCTCTTCTTTATAGAATATCAGAGGAGGACACTCTAGGAGGTATATTTCATTAGGCATGACAAAACAAGGAAGAGGGAGAAAGCAAGACACATTCAAGGTTAGGAATAGAAGAGGGAAACCCGAATTCCATCTTACTGAATGGCGCTGTTAACTAAACCATATTGTAACACTACCGAAGGTGGGTTTTGGTTTTGCAAGTGAAGATAACATAAGATATAAAAAGCAAAATAGAAACATCTGAAGTCATACTGTCCATTAACCCTCCAGGCATGGCCAGTTCAGTAATCCCATGCACCAGCTTGCGTGATGAATCAATAGTGGCGCAACCCTGAGTAAAACACCAGCCATATTGCAACCAAGATTTGAGCCGGAGGGAAAATTCCAATCTTTTATTTCTGCATCATCAGCTGAACGAACTCGTTGTCTGTTAAGAGAGCCAAGGCAGCTTGTTAGCTCTAGATCATGCAAATGCTTTAAAAATGAGATTTGATACACAGAAAAAAAAAAGCACTTACAGTCAATGCGACCGTCTCCGTCCTGATCAGCCTCCCGAATCATCTCGTCAACCTCTTCGTCGCTGAGCTTCTCACCAATGGAAGTCATGACATGGCGCAGCTCGGCAGCGGAGATAAAGCCGTTGTTATCGCGATCAAAAACCTTGAAAGCCTCACGGATCTCCTCCTCCGAGTCGGTATCTCTCATCTTACGAGCCATCATGGTGAGGAATTCTGGATGGTGGAAGAAGGGAAGTGATGTTAACGAGGGATCCAGCTCTTTTTTTTTTTACTTTAAAAAGGAATCCACACGCGCTGCGCTACAGACACAGGTTATAACATACCAGGGAAATCAATCGTGCCATTGTTGTCTGCATCAACCTCGTTAATCATGTCCTGGAGCTCAGACTCTGAAGGGTTTTGCCCCAGAGAGCGCATGACTGTGCCAAGTTCCTTGGTGGTAATTTGTCCTAGAGATAGGCCAAAGAGTTTAGCATATATGCGCATTCGGGAATAAATTCGATGGATGTTGAAGATGGAGTGTTGCACGGGAGAAGGATAGAGGGGGCGACAATCTAAGACATCGAGGCGCATTTCAAGCAACGAAAAACACGAGAGAGGGGAGGGACAAAGACGAGTTGATGAGGAGTTGCTGAGAAATGGGAAGTGAACTGACCATCGCCATCCTTGTCCTAAAATGACGAAAAGGGAAGAAAAGTTAGTATACATGTTGACTTTGGAAGAGAGTCGAGTCAAGGACACTAATGACCACAACGATGATGGGCTGGCGGCCTCATGATATATTTATGTCACCAAGCTCGCCAGCAAGCCAAGGGGGGCCGGGCGCCGGAGTGACTGAGAAGACTTACAAAGAGGGAGAAAGCCTCCTTGAACTCGGAAACCTGCTCTTCGGTAAGGGTATCGGCCTATATGATAATTGCGCGTAAGTCCATGTTCTGGGATGACTGTTCACGAGAGTTTGTTGGGGGGTTGAGTCCGGAAGACCAACGCCCCCCTCTATGTACTGAATGGCGGGGCAGGGACGACGAGAAAGGAAGGACACACCATCGTGAAGAAATATGCTTGAAGTCGGGGGAGTGAATGGGATGAGATAATCTTGATCAAATGAGCAATGCCACGGAGGGAAGATTGGAATTCGTAAACCACTGAATTGGCAGCGCGCTTTTGAGGTGCTCAATAGTTTTTGCAGGAGGAGCAAGATTGCGGTGGAAGGAAGAGGGCTTCCAAAATGTCCCAAGTTGGAGGGAAATGGAGAACTCTGGCGGGGGTCTTAGTGGTGCATGGAAATAATATGGTCTTGCAAGTGGGAGAACCAGCTGCAGGAGGAAACTAGGGGATATGCAACAAACGGGGTTCGAATTTACGCTGAAACGGAGGACAATAAAAGGACCGTGTATCCGTACTATACGTACTATACGGCCAAAGTCACTGTACGTAGTAGCTTTTCTGCTGGTACCTAAGTTGAAGTGCATAAGCTGCTTTTATTTTTTATTATTTCTGTTATCGTGGCACCTGGTGCCATCCGCCAAAAAACGGACTAGTAGCACACTCTCTCACTAAAATGTCCAAAGCTTGTCCTTCTTGAAAGACATCGAGCAAACACAGTTGCATCATCTCTGTTACCTAAAGCAATTAAGATACCTTGCCATCAAAGCTCATTCGTGCCAGATGCCACTCGAGTTTTTCCTTCCATATTTTGCCTTCAGCCAACACCAATTAATCACCAACTCCGCTCCCGCTTTTTTCAAACACACACCAGCACACATCCCGTCATCGCCTGCGCATACATACATATCAGATCTTCAGAGCTTGATCCATCGTGACATCAGCTCGCACAGCATTTTGGAACCGTCCATGCGACGGAACCTCTCCAGGTCCCCGCTTGGGATCTACGCGCTGTCAATTCTACAGTTTTGATTTATGAAATTGTGTATTTCTCTGACGCGACTTGTACACCATTCCCCCAACCTGCTTCCTTCTCCGTGCCTGTCTATCATGTGGCGCGATCGGACAAACCTGTGAGTTTTATTCAAGGAAGTTTACCCATGTGTACTGGCTGCTCACAGGTCTACCTGGATTCTCCCAATAGGTACATTTCATATCGCCAGTCCTATGGGCATCATCCTACGAAGCGCAACCGATATGCGCAGGACGCTTATGGCGGCCGTTCCAGTCCACTCCTCGATAATTTCCCCGGATCTAGCGCTGGCTTTGACGACCACCGTGGGCTTTTGTCCGACGGCGCTTTTGAAGATGATGGAGACGCTGTGATAGAAATGGACAGACTGCCTCCTCGGTGGGCTGACATTTCCGATGAGATCACCGACATTCTTTCCACAATTGCTCGACAGGGCCAAACTTTAGAAAAGCTTCACCAGAAACATGTTCTACCAGGCTTCAACGATGACGATGATAAGCGCGGCCAGGAGCGAGAAATCGAGCGGTTGACACAGGATATCACACGTGGGTTTCATGAATGCCACCGCTGTATCCAGAGGATCGATCGTATGGTCAAAGACGCGAAACAGTCGGGATCGATCACGAGTGCCGAGGAGACCGTTGCAAAGAACATTCAAATATCCTTGGCTGGCCGTGTCCAAGATGCCAGTGCCAATTTCCGCAAGAAGCAGAGCGCGTACTTGAAGAGTAAGCTTTCCGATGCTCGTACGTATCTGAGGGGCGCAGTGTGCTAACGTTTATCTATTTCTAGAGCTTCGAGGCATGAATGGCCCGGCTGGTGTATCCGGCCTTGGTGAGCGGTCGTCGACACCTCAGCTATCAACGACATACACAGATCCATCGCTTATTGAGTCTGATGCCGATAAATCTTATTCACAGTCAGCATTGCAGGGCCTTTCGAAACAAAAGCTCGCAACTACAAACGATACGGTCATAGCTCAAAGAGAGCGTGAAATCGAAGATATTGCCCAGGGAATCATCGAACTTTCGGATCTTTTCCGAGATTTGCAATCTATGGTTATTGACCAGGGCACTCTTCTTGACCGCATTGACTACAACGTCGAACGCATGACAACCGATGTCAAAGAAGCCGACAAGGAGCTAGTGGTGGCGTCCGGATACCAGAAGAAAACCATAAAGCGAAAGATCATATTTTTGCTTATTCTCATAGTGGTTGGCTTATTCATTGTCTTGATGATTAAACCAAAGAAGGGCCCTCCGGGCCTGCCGCTGCCAGCTCCGGCCGCAGACCGGCTCGCTGCTGCAAAGCACTCCGCTGGAGCCTCGGCCTCAATCGGAAGATCTCCCAAGTTCAGTAGAAACGAGGAACTCCGATTGGGAAATATTCTTCCTTTCATTGAAATGAAATATTAATGCATCATGACCTCCCCAATTCTCTGCCTATGGCGGGGATGGACGGCTGTACAAGAAGTGGTACTTCCTCGTTGAACTTCTGTCGGGGAATCTTACTTTTCTCTTCACATACAAGATAGACCCGATTTGGATATCAGTGGCTATGTTTCGGCGACGGTTCTGTAATTTTACCACGGTGGCTCTGCTTTTTTTTCTTTCGAACTTCTCTTTTGTCCTTTTTTCTATCATGTACATGTACCCGAGCTTGTAGGAATGCGCGGAGTATATTAGAGGGCGACGATGGCGCGCATAAAGCCACCGACGTAGGTACATTATATGTAGGAGTTTATGGAAACGATTTTAAGTTTTATTTACGCTTTTAAAATTGACGCAAATGTTCCATGTGACGGCCATACAGATGGGAGAAACAGGCGAATTTATATCCATCTCACCTTCAAATGTGAAACATGAAATTAAATGTACAGGAGAAACTGAAAGTTTACAGATTGGGTATATAAGACAGAAAAGGATGTACAGCGAACTGGCATCAACGGCGTGCCAGACCATAATATACAATGGAATAGACGAAAGGGGAAAATCACCCGAGGCCAGCATCACGACTCACCAGTAGTCGGGATTGTGCTGACTGAAGTGCGTCTCCGAGACGAGCCGCTGCAATTCAGAAAGTGACGGGAGAAGTTCTGAACCCCAGGCGCGATCGCAAGCAGTTTTCAGCCAGCGTATGTCTTCTATTGATGTTCTCGAAGCTTCCGAGAAGACATCCAGAGCCGATTGGCGCGCGTACGGTCGTGACTTGACCGTGCTGGGCTGCTGCATAAGCCGGCCCAGTTCAGCAATAGCCGTTTGACGAACAAGATTCGAGCTGATTGGAACCCCCTTGTCATGCAACAACCGGACAAAGTAGATGCCCGATGCGGGCCCGAATTCCTCGGTAGAGTCACCTGGCGTTGATTCGGCCAAAGGTGCTAGGGCATTTGACACAAGTCTGGGTCCAGAAAAGGAGTACATGAAGCCCCAGCAAACAAGTTGCCCAACGAGATCGTCGTTGAAGACCAGCGAAACAGGATCGGGTATATTGGAGGGAACCCTAGAGTCCATAACAGAAACTAGTGTGTCCTTCGAGGCCGATGTGATTTTGTCCCAAGAATGAATCAATGATCGCGTATCACCGGAAACCGTTTGGATGTATCGAGTCTGATAGAGACCGACAATCTCCAAGCACAGCGAATGTGCTTCAGCCAAACGGCGACTCTTCCCAAGCTTCTGAATAATCGTTCTCCAGAGTTCAGACGGAACAGGGATTTGTGCCTCAGTGGCTCGTCGGCAAACAGAGAGAGAGGCATCTATAGGCAATCTTCGGTTGGGTGTGTCATGTTCGGGAAAATCCCAGTTGAGTGCGGTCATGAAGAACAGATTATACACAGATTTAGACAAGGAAATTCCCATTGCTGTCATATCATCCATAATCTTGATGGCCTGATTTCTTTTTCCGGTGGTGATACAGTTGACCAAAAGACTGCGACACAGTTTGGATGATGACCTGTGGTCGAGGGCACATTGGACAGCGATAAATAGACGGTACTTTTCCCACTCCGAGGACTGAAGACTTTCAAGCGTGATTGCTCGCACCACGTCGAGATCGTCAAAGACGTCCGGGTGGACGTCGCAGGCCAGAAGGTTGGAAAGTTCCGTATCCATGGACCGTCTTGCAAAATACGCGACAATCTGTGCGAAGTTGGAACGGCCTGTCTTGATTCCCAGCTTTTCTAACTGAATGATTCGGGAAGCAACTGCATGTGCACTGCTTTCTCGCAGGGCGATTGCCTGCATGGATAGAGGCCCGACTTGTCGAAGTCCAAATCGATGGGCAATGATGATAGAAAAGTCGAGAGGTGCCCAGTCACTCGCAAACCACCGGGCACTCAAACCATCGCTCCATAGTCGTCCTGGGGAACGACCTTGGCGAGATTTAAGGAGATGAGAAAGAATCGAGTAGGAGCTTGGAATGCGTCCCCCTGACGTAGAGGTCACGGTATTGCGCGGTTGTGCAACATCCAGAGTATCGCGGCGATGATGAATTATTCGGGACACAGCTTGCTTCAGAGGAAAGTCTCCATTCCGCAGGAAGACGTTTCGCCATTCACTGGCCAGCCTATCTTCCCCACAAGCCTGGATCAAAGGAGTGATCACATCGTAAAGATCTCGGAAGTTGCTGGACACGTACATCGACTGGAGAGTGGCCTGGCAGGTGGGGTTTTGATCGAGAATGAATTGCTTGAGGACGGCAACAAATGCATCTATGGTCAGATAAGAGGTGGGTGCTAGGCGAATATGCCAGCGAAATGCGCGGTCAAATTCTTGGTGCTGAAGACAGTATGAGAGGATGGACTGGTAAAGCCCAGGAATGGGCTGGCCAGACGAATGCTGAAGGAGGTTGGAGTAGGCCAAAAGATCGTCGAGTGCCTGGTCGCTGGATGCAATCCCTCGGGCCAATGAATCCCAGAACAAGATGGGAAAGTGCCCTGTCACTGGAAGAATAGGACGGCGTTGGCTAAGAAGGTCCCAGACCTCAAAGGCGGCGCTTCTCCGACCGGACCTTTGAGCGCCTTCAAGCAAACACGACCAGAGGCCTAAGTCGGACCGAAATTCAGGATTATCGACAAGAGGATCTCGGTTTCCGATGCTTGTCTCGGCTCGCAATTTGGTCGGGTCTTCAAGGAGTTTGGACCACCTTCCATGGGGATGATTTGAGGGCGCTGTTTCTGGAGAAGGGTGGTATTTGGCGGGAGGATACTGAGAGCGAACAGCTTCGGCATGAATATTTCGGAGCGGATTGATTGAAGAGCTCTTCCATCCTGCCGTGGGGCAAGGAAAGCCACCACGGCGGATGATCTGGATCTGTGATCTAGAGCAACGAGAGTGAAGTTGACGCCTGGGCAATGATGGTTGATAGAGGACCATGGACACCCCACGGCTAGAGTTCCACCGGCGAGGTGTCATAGTTTGGTCGCCATTGAGACGTGAGTCAAATGAATCAACGACTGGGGACTATCGACGCGATATGCCAGCCTCGAACATTGCGCGAGCTTGATGTCACATGCATCGTCGAGAATCAATGAAGCTCCCATCGCCTGGATATTGTTCTGTACCTGATAGACATATATACCCTATCATGCCGAATTATTGGTCGAAAATTTGCTTATCGCTCAAAGACAAACGCGTTTATCGGCGCATGCACATTGGACGGCCTGATAAGATCACCATTTGGGCGTTACTTAGTCATTTTCACTTAGTCATTCGGACGGGCCTATCATCACTTGAGGATTGGATGAAGTGGTATGACTTCAGTCAATGGCTTCATTTTCCAGCAAAACTCACCTTCCCGCTCATATTTCGCTATTCGACAATCTCTCTCAACATACTCAACCCCGATACTACCAATCAATCACAATGTCGTAAGTCTTGACAGTGCCTCTCTTCCTTCGAATTCCTAGAGAACAGCCGATCCACTCCCTTGCCCGACCGCGGTCGAAGTGTCCCAATTGCCAATGCGGTATTCAGGCAAAGCCACTTTCGTGCTGACCTTCAATTCTCTCGATCACAGTCTCGTCAACGCGAAGAACAAGGTGCCGCAGCTGCAGCGCTTCTATCAGGCTGCCTACAAGCGCCACGTCCGCTTGTGGAACATCGTAAGCCCCGACTACCACCGGTCTTTTCTTCTCGCTACCGAACCCTTCGAAATTCGTTTACAAGCTAATCATCTTCGATTCTATGTCGCGCACAGAACCCTCGCAGCCCCTACATCATGACCCCCTATTTTATTCTGCTATGGGGAACTGCCGGTGGTATGTACAGTTCGGCCAATTCTTCTCGACCCCTTAATGCGCCGTTCTAACGGTAGATTGCTCGTATTTTTAGCTACCCTCTACGGCCTCACGCGCAAGGCCCTTGGCAAGAACACCTTCTTCGGAGCCGAGTAAATCAACCACAACCGGAGATGGAAGAACTGGAATAGTATCTAAGCAGGCGTTTGACCCTTCGTGTGGCTTTAGAGCTTAGAAACCTGCGGGGTTGGTGAATTGGTTGGCACCTCACGAAATCTGTAGACTATTACCAGATAAGATGCATACTTTTAAACGGCTTTTCGGGGTTCATCACCCACCATTGATGTTACTTGACCTCACCCTGCTTGCATTTCGATGCACTCTGTGCTCAATATGCAACGTTCACGTGTAGCAGAGCCTGTTTGAAAGACGAAAGATATGAAATTTCTACACATAGCATACAAGGACAAATTTGGTTGGGTAACGAACTTGGGGAATTGACATGCCACTGCCTTTTTTGCCTAACTTCGTAAGTAACCAGATAAAAAGAAAATCCTTCTAGTTGTGACACTGACAAAAAGTCCGTCAGGTCACAATCCGACCTCAAAGATCAGCCAACACCCAGTACCGTACGCCGCTCATCGTCTATCCGTCATGGGGTTAATAGCCTTGGGCGCCGGGGGCCTTCTCATCCTTCTTCAAGCTTGTCAGCAGCTCACGGAAGCGCTCCTTTCCAGAACCGGTACCGCCACCCTTGGCGCCCTTGCCGGTGATGTCAACCAGCTTAGAGATGCGCTCCCAGCTAGTTCCACCAGACACGGTATCTTCCCGGCTGGCCAGGAACTGCTCGGCATCCTTGCGGGTAGCAGCAATCTGCTTGTCCTTCTTCGAATTGTAGTTCTCGTAGAAGTCGTCGATATTTTTCCGGGCCTCGTTGATGGTTTCTTCGCGCTGTCTGGCAAACTGCTCGGCACGCTTCGCGTTGGCGGCGTCTCGTCTCTCGCGCCACTCCTTGATGACGTCGGGCTCCTCCTCCTCCTCAACATAGGCAGAGTATCCCGAGTTGTAGCTAACGGAGGGGCCTCCAATCATAGTTCCTCCGGGGCTGACATGCTAATGATAACGATTCACGGTTAAGACAAACGTCAGTTTCACATGCTGGGAAATGTGAGAAACGGGGGGTGGTGCCAAACAAACGGACCTGGTTGACCATGATATCAGGGAACTGATCATCGAAGCTCGAAGGGATAGGGCCTCCCGAAGTGGCGTCGGCGCCAGATAGAATGGCGGCATCGTTGCTTGTGGCAAATAGGTCGGCGTCGTCACCAAGGAGAGCCTTTTCTCTGGCCAAAAAGTCGTCAGCGGAAGGTTCGGTGGAGGGATTCTGGATGTCGGGCTGAGCTGCGATGAGAGCGTAAAAGAGGAACAGTTAGCAGCTTGAAACACATCTCTGGGGGCATTTGAAGATAGCGCAAGAACTTACCACCCGAATCGAAATCCTCGATGGAGGGAAATCGGTCGGCCATAATGCGCGGCTGTGTTCAATTAGAACACCTAAAATTCGGTTGCGGGGTGTGGTTGCGGAAATAGGGGAGAGGGTAGAGATGGAAGAAAATAGAAAATGAGAAACTGGAGAAAAGAAAGAAGGAGAGGATGGCTTAAAAAGGGCCACAGGGCAAAATGAAAGGCAATTCTGATTGAGACGAAAAGTGGTGATGCTGTCAGGATTGGCCAACAGACCCTATCCTTATTCTAGAGACAAATAAGCTATGATGCAGTTATGCATCTATTGGATGAAGAGCAAATCCCCCGATAATTGCATTAAACCATTTAAGACGAACCAGGTCCACTTTTAATTCAAGGGCAACTTATGTTCTGTTCCTTTGAAGTGAAGAACAAAACTTGCTATAAGATCTAACTTTATCAATATAGTTTTCCAAGGACCCCCAAATTTCCATATATAACCATCTTCCTTAATTCTCTGTCATTCTTATCTCCAGCGGTTCTTCCGGCTTTAGATACTAGATATCTATATATTCCGATTGCTATTTGCCTTCTATATTTTAGTAGTCCGACCTTCTGCATTGGTAGTCTGGTATCTACGTCAGGGTGGTAAATAGAGGGAAGCACAAAGGCCTTGTGTAAATAAGAGCTGGTGAATCTTTCTCTAATACCTCAATGTCGATCATTAGGTTATAGAAAGTCACACTGACTGTGTTTTCTTTTATATTTTCTTCTTTATGCTTTCAACGAGCTTCTATTATCCTCACTAATTTTGTTTTGCTTTTCTTGCTCTCTGTTATGCTTGCCACGCCACTCCACTGTCTGACTATATCTTGACGACACAGGATTTGTTTCTCTCCTCCTTCTCTTCTTCCTTTTTCTCCCCCCCCCCAAACTTTCCCATCCTACGAGACCTTTTCCCAGGCCCACCAATTCTTCATCATGGCCTATAATGATGATTCGGTGCTAGCTAAGCTATCGGCTGTGAATGAGAGCCATGATAGCATTGCTACTTCTGCTCAATGGATTTTATTCCATCGGTACGTGCCCTTGGACAGAGTGGTTATGGGTATACATGTATTGCAGCTTGGCCACTGACTATATTTATCTCTTCCTACCTACTAGGCGACATGCTGAAAGAACGACTCAGCTCTGGCTTCAGAAGCTAAAAAACTCGTCAAGCACAAAGAGACTGAGTCTCGTTTATTTGGCAAATGGTAGGTGATCTGGTTTTATCTAGACTTGAGGGTATTGCTGGCTGTCGAGATTGATGGAACTAATATTGCTGTATCTGGATAATAGAAGTGGCTCAGCAGTCCAAGGCCCGGAATAAGCTGGATTTTGTGGAAGCTTTCGCACCGGTAATTGCCGAGGCCATTGGAGTCGCGTATTCTGGAGCTCCGACAGAGGTCCAAGGCAAATTGCGTCGGGTTATTGATGTTTGGCGTGATCGGAAGGTCTTTGAAGAATCTGTCCAGGATAGCATCGATTCCAAGCTTGGAGGTATGTGAATTTGCATGAACAAGAGCAGCCTCCCCCTAAGATAATCCCAGCTCTGCTAACAAACAGATAGAACTTGATAAGTGGAAAACGACCGGAGGCGCGGGCTTTGCCGAATTGACGACTACATCGTCGTCCCCCGTTCCGACTGAACTTACTTCCCTCGTCCCCAAGTTCCAAGCAGTATCGAAACTCACCATCCCGGCAAAGGCGGCTGTTAACAGAGCCAATCAGGAGTATGAGAAGCTGATGAACCCGTCAACGCCTATCACATCCGCTCCTGTCCATACAGCGCGTCTCAACGGGCTGCTCAAATCGATTTCCACATACAAAAGCACTGTGTCGGACTCAATCAAGGCCAACAAGGAGCTCGTGGCTGCTTTGGAGACTCTTCTGGCAGCACAGAAGACTACTCTTGCCACCGAGGAAGCGCACCTTGCGACACTTGAACACCAATTCAAGGACGTCGAGCAGAAGAGAGAATCCATGGAGCTTGCCATCATGAGAGACCTGGGATTAGAGAAAGCTTCTAGTATACGCGGAAATACTCTGTCCCGCCGTCCCCTGGTTGAGGCACTCACTCCGCCGCACGGGGGTGATAGCAACGAGCCGATTATCTATGACCCTCCGGCTCCGGATGCCATGGGGCCGCTCCCCGGAACAACTGCCGAGCCGACCGCTGGAGAGGCCCAGCTGGACTTTGGAGGAGTTACGGCGTTGGCGAATGCTGCTGCCCAATATCAGTCGATTCCTACTGGAAACAACGGGGCGAATAAGCGACGCCGGGTGGATGATGACGTCGCCCCGAATCCCGCAAATGGCGATGAGGACGATGAAGATGACGACGAAGTCGACGTCCAAGCTCTCCTTCGGAAGGGGGGAAAGTGATTATCACCAACCCTTCAATCACCTCCTGGCCAAGAAGCGTGGACTGAAAAGGTCGGCGCATAAGGAAACGTTCTCTTGTATGATATGATGAATCCGCACTGGGTTATTCTCAATGCTTAGGGCCGGTTGAGCCACGGTGGAACAAGCTTGCCCGACGGGCAATAGTAACAGGATGAAGGCATGGAGTTTTACATGGTAGGCGGGAGCACATAATCAGAAATCGAAGTCAATTTTTTTTTTAAGTTTCATCTCTTGTTTCTAAATGTCTCGAGAAGTAAAAAAAAAAGAAGAAAAAATTTAAATCAAATATGCTTATGCTAAATTTTCCTTCCATAGGCTCAAGATGCCAACCAACTGAAGCGGCGATGTTAAACGGCCGGACAGTGTACTCATGAGAAATAGCTTTGTAATCCACATATGTGTGCAATAAAAGCGACGTGTGCGTGTAATAGAGAGAGAAAAACGAAGAAAAGGAGAATTTCCTTGGCCCAGAGGATCATCGCATGATGGTGAAGGAATGGAGTAGTCATACTGAGGAGTCGGGAGAAGAAGGGAGGTGTAATCTGACCAACCATCGTATTATGGATATTCGTATAGCAGGTCGTTAGATGCCGGAATCGACGGAGCTAACCTCACGGCATAGGCCGGATGAGGTGAAGGACTGTGGGAGTGACAGAAGAAAGCAATCAAAGAGATCCAGAGGGTGGGTGAATTGACACCGGAGAGAGAGAAAATTCCACTTAATAGAGCACTCTGGTCAAAACACGGAAGCTGAGGGACTCCAAGGCATCGAAGATTTCCTTGATATCATCGGCCTTGATATCGCTAACATCAGCCATGAGGTAGGCGACCTGTAAAGTGTGGGATTAGTAAATGGCACAAGACAGCTTTGGGAGTTAACGGAACACTAGTGGGACAGAAGACACTTACATCTCCCTTGCTGTCGGAGATCTGTTTGTCAACGTTGTGCTCGCTGAGAATTTCGTTGACTAGATGAGGAACGGGGTTAGTGGGCGAGATCTTATGGGAGCGGGAAAGACGTGTGTGTGGGAGAACATACCCTTTCTTAACACACCGGGGACGTTTCTGTGAATGTAAATGACCTGTATCACGAAAATAGGACGACCGTAACATATTAGTAAATGACAATGACACAGCCCAGACTTTGACAGATTAGACTAGTTCTTACGCGAGCGTGGTTGGGCTCGTCCAGAGTCAACGAACGCAGGTTGACCTCTGGCAGGTTGACACTTCCAATAGTGACACCCTGGTTGATGTAACGGACGAGAGCATCGGCAACTGAAAGAACAAAAAAAGGTAAGCTAGCGGGGTTCAGCGGCGCAGGAGGTTAAAAAAAGAAGGGTGACATACCTTCGGCACCGATAGCACGCTGAGCTTCTTCAGTGCTTCCACCGATGTGAGGAGTGAGAATGATGTTGGACAAGCTGCGGATGTCGTCACCCCAGGTGTTGAGGGTGGCATTGAAGTAATCGCCGTTTGCCGACGGCTCATGGGGATACACGTCGATGGCAGCACCGGCAATCTTACCAGACCGCATAGCAGTAATCAAGGCCGGAAGGTCAACCACAGTGCCTCGGCTGGCGTTGATCAGATACGAGCCGGTCTTCATGCGATCGAATTGTGCGGTAGAAATCATGTTCTTGGTCTCGGGGAGGGCGGGAACGTGGAGGGTGACGAAATCGGCCTCGGACAGCAGGTCATTGAGCGTGGGGACCTGGCGGGCAGTGCCCAGGGCCATCAAGCTGATGACATCGTAGTAGATGACGGTCATACCCATGGCCTCGGCGAGGACGGAGAGTTGAGATCCGATATGGCCGTAGCCAACAATGCCGAGCGTCTTTCCACGAATTTCCCAGCAGCGGTGGCTGATCTTGTTCCAAGTGCCCCGGTGCATCTCCAGCGAACGGTCACCGAGCTGGCGGGCCAGAGTAATGATCTCTCCGATCACCAGCTCGGCAACGGAGCGCGAGTTGGCGAAGGGCGAGTTGAAGACGGCAATACCGCGCTTGGCAGCAAATTCCAGGTCGACCTGGTTGGTGCCGATGCAGAAGCAGCCAATAACCAACAGGTTCCGGGCCTCACGCAGGACCTTTTCGGTCAGCTTGGTTTTGGAGCGGATTCCGATAACATGGACATCCCTAGAGGTTCGGTCAGTTGAGGTTCTCTTTTGGCCTTGTGAATAATCATCGGCCCGCACGGGTCTGGACCAGCCATCAGCCAATTACACCGAACCTGGCCGCGTTTGTTTGAACAACCAAACGGCGTCCAGGAAGGAGCATGCTTACCTAATCTTTTCGATCAGCTGATCTTCGGGAAGAGAAGTCTTCAAAGCCTCCACCTGATATCCTTCCCGTTGCAGAATTTCCCGACCAACCTCGTTGATGTTCTCCAACAGTAGAATCTTGACATCTCCAGAGTTGAACGGCTTCAGGTGCTTTACGCGCGATTGCGAGCCGGGAAGAGATCCAACAGGGGGAGAATGGAAGCTTAGATTGGGAGAGGTAGACAAGCTGGTGCTATGGGAAACAGCTCGGGAGATGCCTCCACGAATAGGAACAGCGTTGGATGACATGATGAAAGGGTTACAAGGACGAGAGAAAGAGAGAGAGAGAGGTTCAGAGCAGAGATGGTATATACTGGTTAGGCTTGGAAGAGAACGAGGGAGAAAAAAGAAGGGCGAGGAGGGAATTCGACAAAATGACGGGCGAAGAGGAGGTTTAAATATGAAAGGAAAGAAGGAATGAGTATAGTACAGGTACAGGAAAAAAAAAGAATTTAAGTCATAGAAACAATAGCTATGGACGGCGGAGTATTTGAACACAGTAATATAGAGAAGTCCAATAGAATGAAAGATGGAGGGGTGGTGGAGGGGTCAGCACATATGAAGCCGTTAAGCTGATGTGCTAGGGCGAGTTTGCAGGCAATGGCGTAACCGGGAAAATTGCTACAGTTAGGAAGTATGGCGACATGTGCTGGGATGACTCAATGAAAATTTGAACCGGAATGTATGTTTTCAATCCAAGATCCTAAGAAAATTTTCACTAGAAAGAAGAGGAAGCTTTCAGGATTTTTTTCAATCTGGCAGCTTCCGGTCTTGAGTCAATCTATTAAGGGTTAAGGGTTGGAAGTGCTCCATTGGGCGTCACACACACTGGCTACAGTCAGGCTCGCGCTACAACAACAATGAATGCTGGATAATGCATTGAAAAAGTCAGATAGGTCACTCTTTCTTGCTCGCAAAAGTTATGTGGTATTGGGCCCGTAGTGACAAGACGTACTACTTACAAGATAGACATCTTGGAACAGCGTGTGAGTGGTGCAACAAGAAGCACGTTTCGACCTAATCACTGTACCAGGATTGTTCACCCATCCACCGATGTTTCTCGATTTCTGCTGTCAAACGTAACTGGGGCTTCACATATTCATATTTTATTCAATGCATATATGATCCATCAACATCAAAAACCAGACGAGACATGCATTCTCACGAATGTGTATGAATTAGGAAGGAAGCCGCCGAAGTACTAGAGCAGTGCGGACATGTGACTCCACAGTCCAGGTCGACCATGAGTAATTCCGAATATTAGCCGCATATCTAGCAGCTCAAAACTCCGATTATTGCCGCTGCTAGGATCATGGGTGACATTCAGGGTTCTCTGGCGTTTTTTTAGTAAAAAAAAAACAAAAACAAAAAAAGACGGCAACCTCGTGGAAAATTCTTTAATTTGTTTTAGAGGTGGTTTTTTGGCCTCACTATTTTGATATTTTTCATCTGAGAAGCCTGTCCAAACAGCTCCTGCTTTCTCTCATGAGGATGATGGCACCTAAGTTGGGCCCAACATTCCATTTTCCTGTTGACTGCGTTGTTTGTGGACGAGCATAAGCAAAGGATCATTAAAGCTCTTCAGGAAGCTCTGCGAGCTCTATGCCGAAACTTATTCATCCTTTCGTTCACGATGTTCCTCGGCTCTGGGCAGCGCGTGCTACCGCCGACCGGCGGGCGCATCCTGCTACAGGCCTCTACAGACTCATCATCTCTGCCGATACCTCCTACTCTGCGCCATAACCTATCTCCGATCTCGCCGTTCTCCTCTAAGCCGTCATGTCGGCCGTACTCTTCCCGTCCCACCTTCACGAACTTCGGCCTCGGAAGCTTCCCGATCTTCAGGAGCGCACCTCTCCAGTCGGAATTTAGGCCGCGGTTGAGAGATTTATTACCGTCATTCTTCTCACGCCCTCTTTCTTCCTCATCCTCTTCGAAGCTGCCGTTACCCTCCGCTGCCGCCCCGAATACCACGAAGTCTCCGATCGCCTCTCCTCGGCGGTTACCACCGACCCCCTCGGCGTTACTGTCTAGCACGGGTAACGTCTCGCCGTCTGGCTCACGCCCTTCGCCTTCTTCTCCTTCGTTCACGGACTTTGCGAAGTTCCTCTCGACTTCCCGCCAGGCGCGTCTTCCCGCAGCAAAGACCCCGGCGCCGAGTTCCGTGACGACGCCAGCTTCCTCTTCAGCGAACTCGTCACCACAAACCCAAACTTCTGCTGATGAATTGGCTGCTTCTCAGGCCAAATCCGACGCTCTGCAGCAGACCGGGTTTGAGAGAAGCGACAGAGCCGCCCGCGCCTCCCAGGTCAACCTAAGCGCGAAACTGTCGAAGGACGGCAAGACTAATGAAAAATCCAGCTTCCACGATGTCTGGCGCCTGCTTAAAATCGCACGTCCCGAGTTTCCGTGGCTAAGCGCAGTGTGCGCGCTCCTCTTGGTTTCATCCAGCGTCACCATGCTGCTTCCGTGGTCCGTTGGCAGGCTTCTCGATGTGATGGCCACACCAAACCCTGCCGATATCAACATCTTCGGGTTTACCTTGACCCAATTTTTCGTCGCCTTCGCGGCTGCCCTTACGCTCGGAGCCGCTGCTAACTTTACGCGAATTATTGTTCTGCGCATTATCGGAGAACGGGTTGTTGCGCGTCTCCGGGCGCGCCTCTACCGTCGCACGTACATTCAGGATGCCGAGTTCTTTGATGCCAACCGTGTCGGTGATCTGATCTCGCGTCTGGGGTCTGACTCTCTGATTGTCGGAAAATCCATCACACAGAACTTCAGCGATGGTCTCCGCTCCTTGTTTTCAGGTGTTGCTGGATTTGGCGCCATGATCTGGCTGAGCCCTCAGCTCTCGCTTCTTCTCTTGGTGGCTTGCCCGCCTATCGCCCTGGGCGCTGTTTTCTACGGTCGCACCATCCGTAACCTCAGCAAGACCATCCAGAAGAACCTCGGAACCCTGACTAAAATTGCGGAAGAGCGCTTGGGCAACATCAAGACTGGCCAGGCCTTCGCTGGAGAACTGCAGGAAGTGCGCCGATACAACCGGCAGATTCGCAAAATCTTCACTCTGGGCAAGAGAGAAGCTGTGGCTACGGCAACCTTTTATGCCACAACAAGCTGGGTCGGCAACATGACCATCGTGGGAATGCTGGTCGTTGGTGGCAATCTTATGCGCACTGGCTCCATGACCGTGGGAGACCTGACATCCTTCATGATGTACACGGCGTTTGCTGGAAATAGTTTGTTTGGTCTGTCGAACTTCTATTCTGAACTTATGAAGGGTCTTGGAGCTGCAAGCCGTCTCTTCGAACTCCATGATCGCAAGCCGGCCATCCAGGCAACGATTGGCCAGAAGGTCAAGTCGGCCAGGGGCACGATCAAATTTGAGGACGTTTCGTTTGCGTACCCGACTCGACCTGCTGTGTCTATTTTCAACGGCCTGAACTTCGAAATCCCCACGGGAACTAATGTCTGTATTGTGGGACCCTCGGGAGGCGGCAAGTCTACCGTTGCGTCCTTGCTTCTCAGATTCTACAACCCTACGTCAGGCACAATCACGATAAACGGCATCGACATCACAAAGATGAATGCCACCTCTCTTCGCAAGCGCATTGGTGTGGTGTCTCAGGAGCCGGTGCTCTTCTCGGGCACTATTGCCGAAAACATTCTGTACGCCAAGCCGGACGCTACACGTGTCGAGATTGTGCGCGCCGCTCGTCGGGCGAACTGCAGCTTTATCAGCGACCTACCTGATGGACTCGACA
The DNA here is from genome assembly GCA_001510565.1 of Knoxdaviesia proteae. Lineage (NCBI taxonomy): Eukaryota > Fungi > Ascomycota > Sordariomycetes > Microascales > Gondwanamycetaceae > Knoxdaviesia > Knoxdaviesia proteae. The sequence continues at coordinate 334,732 of LNGL01000010.1, read as the reverse complement.
CGCAGGTCGGAGCACGCGGCAGCCAGTTGTCGGGTGGCCAGAAGCAGCGGATCGCGATTGCACGTGCACTTATCAAAAACCCGGACATTCTGATTCTCGACGAGGCCACGTCGGCCCTCGACGCCGAATCAGAGACCCTGGTCAACGAAGCGCTTGCATCTCTGCTCAAGGGCAACAACACCACCATCTCCATCGCCCATCGTCTGTCGACCATCAAGCGGTCTGACCAGATCATCGTGCTGTCAAGCGAGGGCACCGTTGCCGAGATTGGCAGCTACACCGCGCTCTCGGCTAACCCGGAGTCGGCGTTCAGCAAGCTGATGGACTGGCAAATGCATGGCGGTGAAGTGTCCCACACTCGGCCCGCGTCGGCGTGGGCCCACATCACCGAGGAGGAGGAGATCGAGGAGGACCTTGAGAGACCGACTGAGGGCGAGGAGGAAGAAGAGGCTGAGATCGATTCTGAGGCGGAGAAGTATTCGAAGGAGACAGAGGATACTAAAACACCCCGAAAGGACTCTCAGTGATTCTTCACACCCCGGCCCGCCCCTCTCCGCTCTCACAATCCATTTCACTCTTTCTGTGCTTATAACAACATCCCACCATTCCACTGCATAGCGATCGCGTTCTTGCTGTTTTGCCCATCCATTCCTTATTTACAGCCATGCTTCTGATGAAGCCCAGGCAGGGTAAGTTCAACACTGGATTCCAGAAGTCACATGGAATCATGTGCATGTCTATAACGTAGGATATGAAATGTATAATGGACATACTCTCCTCTTGTTTCTATTATTAATGTTCCCCCCACCGCTGCTCTTTTTTTTTTGTCTTTTGTTTTTTTTTTGTTTTGCTCCTTAGTCTTCCAACCATCTCTTTCAGAACCAATTTATTTCTGACGTTTTGGTTCAACACGAAGTTGGGACTTTTATGTACATAGTATGTACCAGGAATAATATCTAGAAATATTTTTTGGGTGCTGATAGTAAAACCAGATACTAACTTTCCGCCTTTCCGTGTACATAACATATACATACCTTATGATGCATATATGGTTGGGGACTGAATTGGGAAGTGAACCTGTTAAGACGTGGACTGGGGTATGGGCTAACCGAGCCTGAATTGAACCGCTTCTTCAAACAGAAATCACCGCTATGCGAGTTCATCAGCGCGGCCTGGAACCCTGAAGGCTTCTTTGAAGCCGACCTAGCGATTGGATGCATAATGGCCTCGATAAAGATGGGCCAGGCACCCCAAGTACTGGGTCTGGAGGGTAAGCTGAGGGTAGAAGACACGCCTCTGATCATGCGTGCTAGGGTTAGAGCAGTGGACGAAGATTTCTTCCTTTTCCTGTCCCACATGGCATCTTTCGAGAAAGAACTTATGGCTTCAGAAAATGCCTTTATGGCTTTGGACTGTATGAGACTCGCCGGCCAAGGAGAACGTCCTGTCTACATACCACGGCTAAAGACGGAAAAGACGACAGATAGTGACCGCCTCGGTCTTCATTCCCCAACTACTTCATCGACGCGGAAGAGGCGCTTGAGAGGCTGGGCAACCGGACCTACAGACAGGTGTACGAGAATCTGGCCGTGACACGACATAAGAGAATAAATCTCGTTAGGGAGGCCCTGAATGGGGATGACGATGAGGGTCTTTGCGGGATGACCGAACAGTTTCACGACTTCATACTGTCCTGGAAGGGAGCCACCTATTGGGTACGTGGGGAGGTCGGTAGTGAAGATGGCTTGAATAGGGACGATGGCCTGGATAGGGAAGACGATGAGGACCTTTCGTTTCAGTCGGGCGAGTGCGATCCCATGTGAATAGAGATTACACTGAGAAGTCTTCCAATCCTTTCTCTTTGCTTGACCGTCTCTCGACACAACCCTAATATACCATCTTCTCCAGCAAACAAGATCCAGGGGTCTTGGGAAGCGGGTTTGGGCATACCAGATTCGCAGTAATTGCCCATTCTGGCTGCCACACATTAGTGCAGATGATGCATGCATCTAGGCATCACCCCCGGAAATTCCGGCCTATCACACAGGCCTGACAGTCGACCCATACCCACACCACCACAAGCTGGTTTGGAATGCCGTTTTCTTTTGGTTTGGAGAGAGAGAAAAGAGAGAGCGAGAGATTATGTGAAGAAACGGAAATAGGCACTCGTCCTTTTTGTCGTTCTTTCCGTTGTTGCCCGTACCAGGGATAGCCGATGTCACTTTGCCTGTGTCGTTCTCGCTTCGTTTCTCCGCAAATTGGTCCATTCCTTCCAGCCTCATCTTATTTCCATCACCGTCGGATGTCGTTGAGAAAATTTAAACTTTTCTCTCTTTTTAAAAAAAAATTTTTTGGTTAATCTTCTCTCTTTCATCCAGCTTTATGTGTATTATTATTTCATATCCTGTTATTCGTTTCTCAAGCGCTCCCTCTATTCATACCTAGATCTTCTGCTGCACATCACTCTAAATCACAAATTGAGTCGCCTGTCAACATAGCGAGGGTTGCGTCAGCTTCCGGTTGGACTTACTTAGTGAATCGTGGGGAAACAGGGCCAAAAATAAAAGGAGAGTAACAAAAGGCAACCGATAAAAGACAAAAAAAAAAAAGAAAGCAAGAAAAAGATGGCGATCGAAAAGGAAGATACGTTCGTCGTCGGCGATGCGAAGCTGTATTCGAAATCGTGGCTTGTATGTGTTTTTTGCCTTGCCTTTATTTTCACATGCCCCATCTATAGCCGATTCCTTCCTCTCTGGTTGACAATCATGCCGACACGGCTTTCAAGCACGCGCCCCACCACTAACACAGATCTTCTATTTTTCTTTCTTTTTCTGTTTAGCCCGACGACGGCCCGACCGTCGCCAAAGCTGTCTTCATTCACGGCTATAGCGACCATATCAACTCCTACTGGGGGTTCTTCCCGTACCTGGCATCTCGCGGCATTGCCGTCTATGGCTTCGACCAGCGTGGCTGGGGAAAGAGTGTGACCAGCAAGTCCGACCGGGGCCGCACCGGTCCCCCGGATATAGTGATTTCCGATATTGCCGCCTTCATCTCCTCTCACCTGTCGCCCGACCTGCCGCTGTTCGTGATCGGAAACTCCATGGGCGGCGGTGAAGTCATGACTCTGGCCTGCTCTCCCGAATACGCCAAAGTGGTAGACGCCGTGCGTGGCTGGGTTCTCGAGTCGCCACTGATCGCACTGCCGCCGTCGCAGACTCCCGGCGCCGTTGAAGTGTTCTTCGGCCGTCTGTTCAGCTACCTCCTCCCCGACTTCCAGCTCGTTCGTCCTGTCGACGCCACCCGCCTCTCACGCGACCCTAAGGCGGTAGAAGCCGTCCTCAATGATCCCCTCTGCCACAATACCGGCACGCTGCTCGGCCTCCGCGGCATGCTTGATCGCAGTGATGCCCTTACTACGGGCAACATGAAGCTGTCCGAGAAGGCCCAGAGTCTCCTTCTCTGCCACGGATCCTCAGATCTGGTTACGAGCCAGCCGGCGTCTCGCAAGTTCTTTGACCAGCAAAAGGTTTCAGATGGTACCTACAAGCTGTACGAAGGTGCCTATCATCAGCTACACGCGGATCTATGCCGGGATGAGTTCTACAAAGATGTGGCCGACTGGATCCTTGCCCGAGTTAACCCTCAACCCAAGTTGTAAACTCACATGGTGTCTTTTTGGCTGGTTTTTTGTTGGAATGTTATGCCCCAATTCCCCCTATGCACCATCACATTTACGGAAACATGATTCCCACTGTGTCTATGTACATGCTTTTATGTTTTAAATCAATATAATTAACACCACTACTCCATTGCAATGGTTCTACGACCTGCCTCTATGTCAGGGGAATGTTTATGTTCGTGGTTGTAGAGGGAACGACGACATTGTAAAGAACTGGCTCTTATTACTCGTTGGTAGAAGCAATGATGCGTTCGCACACACACTATCAGCTCGCACCACGACTCTATCACGATTCGCGAGAGAACCCACTCACTTTTTTAAAAGCGAACAGGAACGAAAAACAAAAAGAAAAGAAGCGGTTGAAGACGTCATTGCCTCAAAAACTAAGTTCAGTTTCCACCCACGCCTTGAAGGAAAAAGAAAAGACCCAGGGCACCGCATTCCGAAAAAAATAAATGACAAAAGAAAAAGAGAAAGCCCGTACTGCAATGTATTCGTTCTTCCTTTTCTTCCCCGTTTACCCTCTGATTTCCCTAATGCTCAAGCAAATGTAATATCGTAATAAAAAGAAAAAAGAAAAGAGGATTTTCTTCGGGTTTTTTGTTCGTTGATGAATTTTTTTTCTCTTTTGGTTTGTTTGTTCGTTAAAAAATAATCCGAAAAAAAACAGTTAGCTACATTTACGCCTCAGTCAGCGCCCGGTGGACGCGGCTGCCCCGCTGCCGCGACGACAGATGGGCACCGGCGGAAACGATAGCCTCCGACTTCTGGACAAGCTCCTCAGCCTCGGTAAGGATGAGCTCGATGTGGCAGGGGCTCGACATGTAGGGGTTGATCTGTGATACAGAGAGATTAATTCCATGTCAGCAATCGCAGAAGAAAGGGCAAAAAACCAACTCGGCTTGGTTGCTAGCGTCTCGAAGATTTATAAGGCAAGGGGTGTTGAAAACTTACACGACCGTGGGCCCGGTACGTCCGTCTCCGCTGCTTGGGGGCCTGGTTGACCTGGATGTGCTTGACAACGAGGTTGCCGGTGTCAAGACCCTTAGCATCGGCGTTGGCCTCAGCGTTCTTCAGGAGACCGAGCAGGAACTCAGCCGACTTCACGGGCCACCGGGCACGGGTGACACCGAACTGCTTTCCTATCAAGTGGAAGAAACATCATGTTAGAGACAGTAACATAACGGGTTGGCCTGTGGCCAAGGAGAAAATGCCCGAGCCGGATTCTCTTCCTGAAGCGCCCTCGTAAGTCTCGGCGGCGTGCGTTCAAATCGTATATGGCGATCGTAGTTGGGAAATGGATGAGGGCCAAAAGGATTGCCTGTTCGCAAAACTGGACTGACGTTACGGCGTTCGTCGCTTCGAAATCATAGGACCGCGTGGCGTTCGCTCTGAGACTCTCGAGGCGGGTAGGAAGGAGGCTGTATGGGAACTCGTTTCTGGAACTCTCCTGTATGTTCGTACCTTGGGCAGTCCGGCCGATGCCACCAGCGAAGCGGCGGAAAGGAACGGCCTCAGTCTGGGTCTTCACATTCTCGAGGAAGGTAACGGCGCGCTGGAGCTTCCAGCCGCTGATAGCCTGGGCAGTCTCGCGGGTGTTCTTGAAAGAGACACGGAGGTAGGCACCGCGGGCGCGGGCGGACTTGGAGGGGTGGATCTCGGTGGCTGCGTAACGAACCTGAACGGCGGAGAGAAAATTTCAAGTGGTTAGCTTTTGCATTACACTGATGGCAGTGTATATTGACAGGAGTCGACGTCTGTGCAAGATATATCGCTACTGTTCCATGCTGGGAGTGCCTCGCGTGAAGTGGAAGATGCTGTGTTGGAATTTTGCAGTTCATGTCGCCCGCACCCAATATATTTCTGGGAGGAGAAATTGTCGAAGATGTTGAATATTTCGCATTCAGTGAAATTGACAGTCAAGAATATTCAAATAGAGCTGCATTCTTTTCAAACTTACCATCTTGAAGCCGTGTGTGGGTGGTGATGGTTTCTTGGAAGTTGTCTGTGTAAAAAGTTTGGGGGGAGAAAATCTGTTCTGAATCTTGGCTGTATACCAAAGTGGCACACAAGGTTTGCAGAAGACCAAAGTCGATGCTGATTGGTTTAGGGCTGTTCAACCCTACAATGTGCAGCCCGGGATATCTTCGGCAAAATATCCAAGTGCCTGCCTTCACTAGTAGGTATTCATTTTCCTCAGTCTACAAAGTTTAGCAAGATTTTATAGAGATACTATGTCCTAATGAATTAAATATGAGGAAATCTTTCTTGAACCATTTCCTTTTATTAAGTCTGTATCTTGACTATGGTATTTAATCAAGGTCTGAATATTCAATTTCTTTATGCTGGGCACATCTTTTACTATCTAGTGTGTGTGTGGTATATAGCGTGCTGAATTTTTTGTGCCCTAAATGTATCTAAATCCCGGTTGAGATGACAAAGAGGATACTATCTAATCAATGATAAGATAGTCATATCGATAAACCTTTTTCTGGATAAATTTCGGCCTGAGGAATACATGGACCCACCCCGCTAATTGGATTCTGTATCCCAATCTAAGATAGAAGAAAAATTTATGAGCTTTTCTAGAAAAATTTCTTTCATCTGCTAGAAAAATGTTAATCGTAACAATCATCGCCAACATTTCATCTCGTTCAATCCTTCAATTGGCGTAAACTTCCTCCTTCTTTGGCTGATTTGCTCTCACGAACTGGCCAATATTTCTCTCTAGCAATTTGTTTGCCTCCTTTCCAACTTCTCTTCCTTCACGATCCTTTTCGATTAACAAAATGGCACCTCCCGGAGGCGGTCGAGGCGGATTCCGCGGTGGTAGCCGCGGTGGTGCTCCTGGAGGCCGTGGCGGTGGTCGCGGCGGCTTCGGTGGTGGCCGTGGTGGAGGCTTCGGCGGTGGTAGAGGTAAGCAAACTCATTCGTTCTCTCATGCTCCTTCAGGACCCTTCGCCTCTCATGTTCGAGGGTCTTTGACAAACGGCCATTCACCTTGCAAAGTCTTTCACAGTGACCTCCACAAATCTTGATCGCATACGTGAAGTCACTTTCGGCTGACCATGTCTGCTTCTCATGATATCTAGGTGCTCCTCGCGGAGGCGGTCGAGGCGGTGGCCGCGGCGGTTTCGGCAGCCGTGGCGGTGGTGTTAGCAAGCGCGGCGGTCCTGGCGGTGGTCGCGGTGGTGGCCCCGGTGGTGCTAAGGGTGGTAACAAGGTTATTGTCGAGCGTCACCGTCACGAGGGTGTGTTCATTTCTCGCGGAAAGCAGGACGATCTGGTCACCCGCAGCTTCGCTCCCGGCGTCAGCGTTTACGGCGAGAAGCGCATCCAGGTGGATGACACCAAGACCAACGAGGACGGCAGCACCACTGTCACCAAGATTGAGTACCGTGTCTGGAACCCTTTCCGAAGCAAGATCGCCGCTGGTATCCTGGCCGGTGTTGAGAACCTGTACATTGCCCCCGGAAAGAAGGTGTTGTACCTTGGTGCCGCTTCGGGAACTACCGTGTCGCACGTATCTGACATTGTCGGCGCTGCTGGCCGTGTCTACGCCGTTGAGTTCTCCATCCGCTCTGGTCGTGAGCTCCTTCAGATGGCAATGAAGCGCAACAACATCAACCCCCTCGTGTTCGACGCTCGTCTGCCGGTGAAGTACCGCTTCTACATCGACGGAATGGTCGACGTTATCTTCTGCGATGTCGCCCAGCCCAACCCTGCCCAGATTGTGTACGACAACGCCAGAGTATTCCTCCGGAAGGGCGGATACGTGCTGTTGTCCATCAAGGCCAGCTGCGTTGATTCGACCCGGCCACAAGAGGAGGTGTATGCCGATGTTGTCCAGCGCATGCGCAAGTTCAACTTCAAGCCCAAGGAGCAGGTGTCTCTAGGTCCGTTCTTGCCACTGAAATATTGGTTTTCCATAGCCCCCCCTATAGCGACGAATCTAAAGGATGATGTTACTAATAGACGATGTTTCTTTTTTCTACAGAAACCTATGAGCGTGGTCACGCCCTCGTCGTTTTCCAGTACACGCCCGACTATGCGTGGTAGATAGTTTGCGTTTCTTCCGATCATATCTCTTTTCCTTGATACATCCGGTTTCATGCTTGATCCATGGCGTCATTGTTTTCTGTTTATTTCCCTCTCTTCGTTTAAAAATTATTCTGCTCGGTGTTACGTGGAGAGACAGGAGCCACCAAAAATTTTCAAGCCTCACGATTGCATCTACTCATGGAGAAGTCATATCCTCTGAGATAGATTGTATCCAGTCACAGTCCCAACTTCTGGGCTTCCTGGAATCTCCATGTCAAGATTGGGATCATGGATTCGTGACTATATAATCAGAGCTTGGAGGGAATTTCTTTTCATTCATCATTCTGTTACAGTGTTTTGGTTTCATTTTCCATTGATTCACTTGGGTTGGCGTTTGTGGCGAAGCATTTTCTTTTTCATGATAGTTAAGCTTTTTTTTGTCCTTTCCTCTTTGTGTTTCAATTTTTCTAGTTAGATGTTTTGTACTACATCTGTTTTGTATGAAGGTTGAAAAGTCTGAGCGATTCTTGGCAGTCTTTATTCCCTCCCTGCTTTGACTACTCTTTCTGATATCTACTAACCATATACATGTATGTGTCTGCCTTAAGAAAAGTTGTATATACAGCTATGTATGCTAGATCTATAGGTAGTAAGTTCAAAGTCAAACTGATATAGCAACAGATAAGCAAGCCTATCTACATGGGCAATGGTTGAGTTTCTATAAACGGAAAGGTTATGTCCAGTCCTATCAGTTTCTACGCAATGTCACATCCCCAAACCTTGATATCCAGCCCTGCAAGCCACAGTATTGCGCGTCTTTCAGAGATGAATGTTACCGGTCTGTCGCCGTTCATATCCAGATAGTATCCATGGTGCCCAAGGACAAGCAGAGATTCACCCTCAGAAACCAGCCTGCAATGGCCCACGTCCTCGGCGTACGGCTGGCCCGCAACCACGAAACCAATGGACAGTAGAAACGCCACAGCATTCTTTGGTGAGAGAGGGCGGATGTTTACGACTGGGCTGCCCCGTCTCACTACAAGCCCGTGCTGTCTAAGAATCATGATCGCGTCGGCGGGCGTGACGTAGCGGACCGGGTGCGGTCTTACCACACCGCCCATATCGGCGGGGCCGCGTTGTACCCGGTAACCTCTAGACTCCAGGAATCGAACCGCATCTTTCTCTGCGATTCCCCCCGAATCTGGAACCGAGGGACTTACCTGGACAACCCCTTTCCGGTCCTGCTGCTGCTGGAACGGCACCACTGCTGCATCTGTAGAGGAATCTTCTGGTTGGGACTTCTCCACAACTGTGCCGTTCGGGTGTGTGGCCTGGTAATTAAGCTGAACTTGCAATGGGGCTTCTTTTGCCTTGACAGCAACCGCCACGAGACTCTGTAGGCGGCCGATTGGGCGCGGGGGCTTCTTGCGGACGCCGCTGCCCAAGGTCGTGGGCTGTGGACCTGGAGCCGGGCTCCTACGGGGCCGGCTATCGTACACAGCCGGCTGTTTCACGGCTTTGCGCTTCGAGCGTGGAGCGAGCCAGTTGACTGGCTGGCAATGGTGAGGTTTTGGGCTATCGCCTTCAATGGAGATCATGCCATCACAGTTAGTCGGCTCTTTTTTTGACTGACCTTTCGGGCTCTTCTGTGAGTATGCCTCCCGACGAGCCCAACGTGAGACTCTGCCCGGGCTGGACATTAGCGCGTCGCCATCCTGGTCGACACTTGCTCGTTTGGGTGTCTCAGTATCGCGGTGTGGTGCCTTGGAGTGAGCTGAGCCGGCTAGGGCATCGCCATGCCGCTGGGCAGTTGTATTACCCGGAGTGCTGTCGTGGTCCTGGGAGCTGCCACGATCAGGTGTTTTGGGCCTGCGCGAAGAAGACTGATGTGTTACCTGTGGAGAACCGTTAGCCAGAGACGTAGGCATGCTCAAGCATACTAGACTGACTGGAAGAGCACTTACATTAGATGGCCCGGTGGAATTATGTCCCTGGGCGGATTCGTGGGATTTAGATGCCATAATTGATCCTAGGGTAAGATGTTAGAAAATCAGGGTCTCGTGCGAAGAAATAGGATTATCCCACAGTAGTTCCGGATCTGGAGTATACTTCACACAAGGGTTTTATTTGTAACCCCTCTTATAAGTGTTTCTGGTCTCCGGTTATGCTAAGAGAATTTGGATTTGATAGTTGCGAGTTAGAAGATAGTGGAGGACAGAGGATTAGGTGGTGAAGAGTGAGATATCAAGATGAATGATAGTTAAGAAGCAAATAAAAATGATACACTTAGACACCATGGACCTCTTTATATTATTTTCTTAAACGATATACTTATCTTAGTGTAATAGTACATCAAAGAAGCCTTCTTTAATACCCGCAACAATGAGAACAATGCTACCACTCCTTTGAACACTCTAACAAAGATATGATAACGGAACCTCCAAGCTCCAGCTCTGGACAATGGAAGCCCAAGAGACCACCTTTGTTGTTCTTTAGAGTAACCACCTTATTGATAAGCTGATTAGGCTACTCTTTCCAAGTGACCTGCAGTCATTGTCTGCTTCTTTTGCTTCTTTTAAGTGTCCCAGCAAGATGAACTAAGGGCCCTGAGCCTGCTTCTTTATTTCAGAAACCACAAGTATTTTAGTACCGGTTTCTTACAGGTTAAGTAATAACAGGAATCAATCAGCATTACTAGAATCTTAAAATAGTATTATACAATTGTCTTTGGGGGACTAAAGTGTGTTGATATCCCGAATTTTTAGGGTTAGGGTTTGGTGTGCTGATGCACAAAGATTGTTCGATAGCCAGTTCCACTTTGAGATAGAGTAAACATTGCGATCAAGTCTACCAAATTGCAGGTCAGCCCAACCGGAATATGTGCATGCCAAACCAGGCGTAGTATTCCAAGTTATTCCAATACTACTACAGAAGAAACATCTCCTGCTCGACAGGTTGACCTCGACAAACAAAACGAAAATTACTATAGCTTCCTAAGCGAGGCTATTTGTAGATGCCCTCGTACAGCTCTGACCACCAGTTTCAACAGGCTTTTCCTTCCACGCCTCACTGGCCGACCGGCACGTAAAACGAGAGCCTAGGCCACTCCTTGAACCTGCTGCATCGACACGTCCTATCCGCGTTTCCCGCTCATAACCGGGACGACGGAGGAGATTCCATGGAACCCGTGGAACGTCGACATGGGTGGACAGCGCCCACCGGCCTTCTTGTAAGTGCGCCGAGTTCCACACAGACAGCCTGAACGGAAAGGCTTGATGGGTCCATCTAAGCCGCCCCAACGAGGCCGCCCGCAACACGTTCGACGGCGGCGGCAGCACATCGAAACTGGCCCAGACCGCTAGAGAAAAGCTGGCGCTCCTTCGGACGTTAAAGGAACGTAGCCTGGAATGCGCCTGCGCAGGGTCCTCTTCCCAAGTGGGCATCGAGTTTTTCTCTTCTTCCTTTCAGTTTGTTCCTAGTATGTTTTGGGCCATCGTCCTCACTTGCTCTGTAGCGGCGGCGGAAATGAACGGGGGAAAGACGACCAAAGGGATTCCATTTTCAAGATGCAGTCAAGATCCCGTTTTGGATGGCTTCGAGTCAGGGATCATAGGCGATGCGGTCCAAGTTCCGCAATTAGGCCTCTCCGAAAAGTATCTTCCCCTGTCCCTGCTACATAAAAACTTTTGTTAGCCTGTTCTGTGCCCCAATTTCCCGGAGACCACGGAACGAAATGTGCATGCACCCTAACAAATAGGAGGAGTGTTTAGCTCTGAGATGCTTTCTGCCTGGTATGCCCCCATTCTCAAGGTCATCTTAGACTGTGACGGCCTGTTGAGCGTGAACTGCTTGAGGTGTGCCCGAGAGTGTTGGTTTTTCTTCTTCGTTTCTCACAATTCCACCCTCCAGAATCAGGGGGATGCATGTTCTCCTAACGGTGTGTGTGGCTAAGGTCTGGGCTTTCACAGCAAAAGAACTTACTACTTGGAGAGTTTATACATTGAAGTTTGGGAAGATTGGCTCACCGAGCCCCCCAAACTTGGAAGCGGCTGAGGGTGAGATTGACTGCAACCGTTACAAGGAAATGGGAGTTCATGCTGGGATTGATCGGCAATATAAAACCGACCTATTTGCCTTGAAAACCAGTTGCACAGCCGCTTCCCCTGGACTACTGTAAATACACCACCGACAAAGTAACGTTGTCGCTCACCCAGGCCCAGCCAAGGCTGCCACCTGTCCCGTAAAGCGAACAGGCCCGCAGTTGTTTGGTTCAAAAAACTGGGAAGCTTTCCTTCTCCCCCCCCCCCCCCCCNGGGCGGAGCGCCCGCACAGTTGTCGATCGAGCTTAATTCTTTCTTCCAAGCAGCGTAACCTGGGGAAGTGGGTATTTCCCCAGGGGCTCCGTTCAATGGCACAGTTACTGTGGCCGTTCGTTAGGGGCCAGGGAGGCCTGTCATCTTGGCAAATGGTTAAGGTCGGAACAGAACCACAGGCTTTCCAGGGTTCAATGCAGACACAGCCAACAAAATGAGCTTGCTCTTGAACTCAAAATCAATGGCTAAGAAGACAGACACCTGAGCGCTCGGCCGCTGGTTGAATGAAAAAAGATGGCGCGGAATCTGACTGACTTGGGGTTAGACCGTATGCATGATCTATCTGGAATAGCGCTGTTGAAGAAGAAGTCAGACAGCCACTCCTTCTGATGACGGACGAATGTTGTCACGGGGTTGATGGCATCTCGAGGCCCTGTTCATATTTCATGTATCATATCGGTTCCCCGACGTCGACTTCAGGGTTTCTTTCGTGGCGCTTTGACGCACCCCTTAACTGAACATTGAGGACGCCGGATCAGCAGGGACGCGCTGCCGAGGGGAGGTGTGCGGTGTGCGGAAGTGTGGTATGGCTTAGAACTGGTATATTGATAATATACCCACTAGAGTGGACAGTTAGTTGCGGTCGATGAAGAGTATAGCTCCCGAAGCGATACCCGCGTGGCCTTTGTTGGTCCTGAGTTATGATCACCATGGAGAGGAGGTAGTTCGCGAAATACAATCGAGAATAAGGGAGAGACATGCATATGGTGCAAATTAGTTTCCACTAGCCAGAGAGTTAAGAGTATTTGATGCAAAAAAACGTGAAGTCAACGTGGCGTTTGCGGGGTAAATTGGAGATGGTCTCACGAGTTTCGGTCTTCATCCCTTTTTGTGTTCGGCGAAGGTGACAAGCTGAATGAACTGGGAAGATCCCGAGACTATTTACAAGAGCTGGCCGTTGCACATTATGTGACTCGATGAAATCGTGTGGCTTTCGGATGCCATCAGATGAGACCGAGCTTAGGGCTTGGCCCTTCATAGATGTTAGGCGATGGGGTAGGCGAGGAAGGAACAACTGAGGGCCTCTCAGGGGAAGCGTGACTTAGGGCTTGACCACATAGGAGCACTGAATACGTACGAGTATGAAGGTTAAGGAAGGAAGTTGAACTTTTGCACAGAACGGCCGCGGCCTGGAATAAATCACGACGAATTCCATGGCAGGCTTAGGCGCTGCTATTTGAACCCTACTTCTTTTTCTTTCTGGCAAGCGCATGGACTTGCTACAACATCTATATCTTCTATCCTATGTAGCACACTGACGGTATGCACTCACTGCATTCACTCATGGTTATAATGCAAGGTATTATCGTCCTCCACTTTGCCTTACCCAGATTGATGTGTTACGACGAGTCTCCACATCGATATGAGATGTCCACAGCAGTTCACACAGACCATGTTGACACGAACCTTCCATGGTAAGCCGTATATTGTATACCCGGGACGGCTGGTATGAGAAAAAGAGACAGTCTGAGTGCCGGCACTGTGTCCCCAAAGCCACATGTTAGTTTTTACTGACTGACTTGAACAGTGTGGCCTTCATGATGTTGGCCGTTCCCTGTGAAGATACAGCAGCAGCACCATTGCCAAATGCCGGCCGCTGATACCTGACCACCGCCCCGCAGCTTGGCGTTTCTCGAGTGGCCAATATCACCAGGAGTGATCTGGGGCAGCTTGTCTTGTCAAACAGGCCGGCCCCGTTATTTGCAGGAATAACAGATGAGTTCTGCATGCGCGGTAAGGAAGACGAAAGAAAAAAAAAGAAAAAAGAAAAAAAGGGAAGAGAACCACTATCAGGGCCTGCATCGAAGCTAACTGTAGCAGACAACCAACCACCGTATCGCTGGCGATTTATTTCTGGCGATTCGAACTGGGTAAAGCGCAGATGCACATGTTGCAACGGAATTCACGAACTTTTTCTGTTAACTTGTTGTTTACTCACTGCCTTTGCGCCTCTAATTTTTTTTGCACTGGTCGGTGCGTGACCCTTCTCCGAACCGCGATATCCGGCTGTCCCAGAACGCGAACAGACGTTTGCCTCCTGGCCTCCAGATTAAAAGAACACATGCCCAACTCGAACCCCTTCCCGCACGGCCATCAACACAATTCCAAGCATCCCTGTTCTGTCAAATATAAAAAGGAAAGCCAGAGTCTGATCCCGCTTGGCAGGCAAGCTGGCTCCGACACCACTGACTTCGTACCAATGGCGGCCAAACAACCCCATTTTATACGGATACATGGGCTTAAATCCCCGACAGCTAGTTGTATGTAAAATAAAATGTCTTTCCTAATGTGAGCTCCATTCCTGACTCACACCGGCCGGTGTGGGGACTGAATATCATGTGTATTGTCGATGTGCTGATATGTCCGTTCTTTCAGCCTGTGCAGAAAAACCGCATCATCGTTCCCGCAGTGAGATACTATTATCAGACAATTTGGAAGCATAGGTAGATACGTGCATAACCCTCCCACTCTATTCATGTTAAACACTGGTTCCGCCACAGGCTCCCATATTCCCACAGACGCCTGATGCCGTGCCGACTGTTCAGGGCGTGCATAAAGGAACACTCTCGATGCTTCTTCCTGGGTGGTTGCAGCCGGAAACCCTCGACTCTCGTCCATCGGGTCCGACCACCAAGAACTCACTCATTATCCCCAGGCCAAGTCGTTATCTGTTATTTTGCCCTCCTCGTTCATGCACCAAATCCCACCTGCAGAGTCCTATTTACACAACCTTCAGAGATATGTCTGAGCGCAGTCCAGCCATTCCCGATTGAGAACCATTAGCGGGAGGTTCTTTTCTTATTTGGGGAAGATGCTGACTGAACGGCCAGCCGGCTATGTGTGAATGTGATAATTGACAGAGGCTACTGGTGATCGTTCTGCCGCAGAACCTAGACTCAAACGCAAACGACGCTGTCCCGAGCTGGCGTCGACTTCAGATGCCGGATCCCAACAGAACTGCGCGAGAGTAACAGCGCGTGTTGGCTCTCCGAACCGAGTATTTCTTTCCTCGTTCAAATTACTTAATACTAATTCCGATTGCTATCTGATCGTGTTTACCAAGCGGAATGTCAGCGAGGTAGTGCGGTCGGATGAGGCTTGCTAGTCGAGAAGCCCCAAGCCCACGTTTTCTGCCAGCTAACGACCCCAGGGATCGAGGCTTGAGAAAAGGGAAATCCACAATTTAGAAGATTCTACGGGGATGATCAAGGTCGTTAGCTGAAGTCCAGCCTCCCTCCCCAACTCAAGGGTGGGAGGGAGGTGGCCCGAACATGATGATGAAATGGGCACCCAAAGAAATCTCGAGCTAGGCCACCTTGACACGGACCAGGTTGATAAGTTTGGACCAAGGTGATGATATTTGATGATTCTGATCACAGATATACGAACAAACGAAGGCTTAGCAACTCCATCCTCGTTTCTCACCTGCATATCTTGCCAACTAACGCCTCCTGGGGAACCAGCTGAGTGGCCATTTTCTCTTCTGCATAGACGACCCAGTCGGGCTGTCCACCACTAAAAAAATTAGGATATTTTGAGTCCTACCATGCTTGGGGGAAGGGCTTTCTTGGAAAGTAATAGTCCACGATACTGAATGACATCTTTCACCCGTCAATCCGGTGGGATGGATGGATGCTCCATCATGTTGCATGTTGCAAATACAGCCAAGCTGCACCACCAGCACAGTCAACCACGAGGTTCCGGATACAAACTGGTCACATTATCATATAGGTGTGCTAGACGATATTTGTTCCCAAAGCAGTAAAATAAAAATAAAAAAGTCTGCTCCGCCATTCCAATGGTGCATCTTATACGATGCCATATCTTCCCACATTTACACGGACCAATCACTTCTGGCAGTCCCGTCAAACCTGGAGATCGCACCCCTGGGGTTCTTCTCATGCACCAGATTGGAACTTCGGCTATCAAGGTTGGTTCCAGCTTATCACTTGGACACCCCAAATCCACACCTCCATGTACCACCATATCATACACCATCCTGCCTGAGGGAGAAACGCAGAGGAGCGTTTCATTCCCACCCGACAGGAGATCGCGTGGCTCTCAGATCCCCTCGTCTTTCTCTCTCCAAACAGTGTCGCTCTCGTCATGTCTCGTCCTCTTTTATTCCCCAGTCTCCCCCAATGCGCCTTCATGTATCTCTTCCGTTCCCGTTTTAGCAACCTCCGAGCTTGAGAACTGATCTTATCAACTTAGGTCAAAATTGCCCTCCAAATGCGTGGTGCTGCACAGAGAAAAGCAAGAGTCTGGCTGACTTTGTGCGGTGCCCAACAAACGACGTGCCGCCTCTCGCCGCTTGTTTCTCCTGGAAGGGTGTGTACTAAAAGTGACTCTTTATTTTTGTCATGTGAGAATATATTTGGATTTAATAATGGCCAGTTAATAATTCCAGCATCTCTCTCTCTCTCGCTGTTTTTAATTTCAGTAATATGATGTCTAGAGGGTCTGTGTTGAGCCACTCTAGGGAACGAGTATAGGGCCGACATCTCGAACTCTATTCACAACCTTTCCCCAATCCTGCTGGAGAGGGTTTGGTTAGCCTCCGGCTCTGTCCATGACTGCGGCAGTTTATCCATCCAGTTCAACCTGCCAATTCCCTTCCTGCTCTCCGAGGGTTTTCTGTTTCTCTTCCCCTCCGCATATCACAACATCCTGCGGGATCGCGATGAGTCTTCCTCCACCACCACCACCACCACCACCACCCTCACTCTTGGATACAGCCGTCAAAAATTCTCATACAGCCAGTGCCTCGAGACTTTCCCTGCATTAAGATCGACAAAGGACGTGAGCATCAAAGCCACGGCCACATTTAACAGCCCTGTTCGAGCTCCAGCACATCCGGCCCACGGAAATCGCCTGGCCTCGTTCGTGCACACCTTGCTAGCGGCACTTTCGACTTTTTTCCTCTCTATTTTCTCCTACGCCGCCTGTGTGTACCTTGTCTGGGAATATTTCTGGCTGATGAGAGAAAGAAAGAGAAGAGTCAGACTTTGAGCCGGCAGATGTGAAGCACACGCACACACACACACACTCTCTCTCTCTCTCATACACCTCGTGCATATGCATGGTCAATCCATTCTGGAGATTCCCTTCCTCAGCTTTATCGCTCATCGTTCATCTCTTCTAGCTCTTATACACACCTATGTCTATATGTAGCTGTCTACCCACCCCCTGGCGTAACAGATCCGGCCGTGCTGGCGAATATGGCCATATGTTGATATGATATATAGTCTCCATTCTCTCCTCGTTTCTTCCTCTTGACGACTTTCCCTCCCGTTGGTGTTACCGTTACCATCAAACTGGCTCTGATCTTTCCCCTCGAGACTTCTTCTACCACCTTTCCTTCTCCTATTCTTCTCTTCTAGTCCCTCCTTATACCCATAATACTTCTTGATACCCATGCCATAACATCACCAGCTAAAAAAGCACCGTTTCCTATCAGTCACATATCACATCAGTCACATCTCGACATCTACACAGTACACACTTCCTCACCATGTCTCCCACCGCTTCAATCGGCGGAGACCAGTCTCCAGCCTTCTTTGCCGCCGTTGTGGCTGCCAGAGACAGTGAAGGCCTGACAAAGCCGAGTCTCAGTGCCATCAGTGTCATCGAGCGTGTATGCTCGGTGTTCTCTCTCCTGGGATGCCTCCTCGTCATCGCCACGTTCTGCTACTCGAAAACCTTCCACAAGCCCATCAACCGCCTCGTGTTCTATGCATCCTTCGGAAACATGATGACCAACGTGGGAACCCTCATGGCCCAGACATATCTCGACAGCCCCGACTCGGTCGGCTGCCAGTTTCAGGGCTTCCTGATCCAGATGTTCATGCCTGCTGATGCAATCTGGACCCTGACCATGGCCATCAACGTGCACCTGACCTTCTACCACAAATACGACGCCGAAAAGCTGCGGCGCATTGAGATCCCGTATTTGATCTTCTGCTACGGAGTCCCCTTTGTTCCGGCTTTTGTGTACATCTTTGTCCGGAACTCGGAAGGCCAAAGAGTCTACGGTAACGCGACGCTGTGGTGCTGGGTCACCCCGGAGTGGGATATCTGGCGCATTGCCACCTTCTACGGTCCTGTGTGGTAAGTAAAATTTCCAAACCTATTTGCATCTTAAGGCCTACTGCTCAGACAATCTAACCCAAAACGTTGTTTCTGTGCATTCAGGGTTGTCATTCTGGCTACCATGGGCATCTACATCCGTGCCGGCCGGACCATCTACGAGAAGCGAAAGCAGCTCCGCAACTTCACCCCCAGTGACTATGACACCGAGCTGTACGGATCCGTCAAGACGGAAGTCTACGTGACTACCGAGGTAGTGAACACCCAAACCACTTCAACCCCGCGCAGCGCCGCTGCCGATACCCGCCGCGACACCACCGCATACTCCGTGCACATCTCGTCCAACAAGACCGAGTCGCCCGACCCGGCAGATGCCCCGCCGGCCGCCAAGAGCGAGATCGTGACCGCGCGGACCGCCCCTGTGGTGATGGCCCCGCGACTGGCCCAGGCGGCCGCCTCGCGGCGCAATCAGGACATGAACAGCGCCGCCTGGTCATACACGAAGTGCGCCATCCTGTTCTTCACGGCCATCCTCATCACCTGGATCCCGTCCAGCGCCAACCGCTTCTACTCGGTGGTTAACGGCGGCGCACGCTCAACGCCACTAGAGTTCATGAGCGCCTTCGTGCTGCCGCTGCAGGGCTTCTGGAACGCGCTGATCTATGTGGTGACCTCGTGGGCGGCGGTCAAGGGCCTGTGGAGCGATCTGTTCGACGGCAAGAAGAAGCCCCAGCCGATGAAGGCTACGTCGCAGCGCCCGTTTCGCACAGCCAACTCGTCCAACTTTGACAGCGAGAGCATGACGGAACTTGCTGGGAAATCAAACTCGTCTACCGAACGGATCCAAACGTGAAAAAGCCCCCTCCCCTCTCCCAAAATATCCTAAACTTCTTTTGTCCGACTTTTCTATAATTCTTAATTCTTTTTATCTCGTTTCTTCTTCTCCGTCCCACCCTTTTGATGACCACCCTTGAATATGGGCTGCTTTTCTTTCCATTTTCTTTCCTACTTTAACTTGTTGTTGATTAATGAGCACCGTTGATTCCCCCGTTCGTTTTTCTTCTCCTCAATTTGCTTTGTTTTTTAATGCTGCTGTGATACCGACTTGCCCGTGTTTGCCGTCACTTGACACACCCGAAAAAGCGCTGGGGATAACCTTTTACCCGGCGTTGTGATCCTTTTTTGTTTCTCTTTTGTTGCTTTTCTGTCCGTGCTCTACGCTTTTGGGGGCTGCTTCTCTTCGAATGATGTGCGGTTTCAAGTTGCTGGCCAGCTGTCTGTGAATAATAGTCTTGCTACGGTGGCACTTGATTTTCTTTTCTGGGGTTTTTTCTTTTTTGGATACTCTACTTGCTAGGCCTTCTCCATTTTCTTGATTATACCACTTGAAATCTTGATCCCTTTTGACTCCTTGAAGTTTGATTCTGCATGTATGTGTTTATTTTGCGGCTATAAGCGACGGACAGTGCAGTGAAACGCATAGTGATCTGCCCGATTCGATTCTTCCAGGGCCCTTCAACGTCCTCGTTTCGCTATAAAACACTGAAATATGCAGAAACACCTCAGCGTGATATTTCTAAACGGGCCCAGACCTACGTATACCCCCTTAATTAAGAAGAAGCAGCCACTGCTGGTGATATCGAAAACGCACATTGGATTCCGATCGCCCGCCGATCTGGGTGGCCACCATCCCGTGCCACATAAAACACAGACGCTCTCCAATTGGTAGCCATCTTGCTTCAGTCTGGTCTTTATCCAATGTTTGCTTGCCAGTGCTCCGTTTTCCTCGTTCTTCCTCTCTCCGGTACTTCTTGCACAACACATATGCCGGCCTGTGGTCCACCCAACACTTCCGTCCGTGTGTGTGTCCCGACACCAAAGAGTTTGCAGGAGTCTAAGAGCCCGTGCCTGCGTCTCGCATCGGAACAAAAAGCTGCGACGCCTTTCGTAGCAACCACACTTCCGTGCGGTACACCCGACATCTCCTCCAATGTTGGCCCTCCGGGGGCCTTCATACCACACCACCACACAACATCTGGGCCGTGTTAGCCCCCCTCTCCCCGGGTCCTGCATATTAGCCTATCAGAACTCTCAAGACTTTCGAACGCTGCGACGCACCCACCGACCCGCTGCGTGCCGGGCCCACACCCCACAGAGCACGCACTCCAGAAGCACGCAGAGCAACAGTGGAGACAAAGGCCAAAGGCCACAAGCCTCGCACACGAAACCCAGGGAAAACCAAAAGTGAGTCCGTTTGGTGCACGGTGGGCCCGGCTTCCGAATTCCGAGCCCGCTTGGCCCCCGAACTCTAGGTGTGGTCTTGTCCTCGCGGGAGGGGCATCCGCGGCCTCTTACCGAAACATGCCTTCGGGAAATATACGTTTGCTATTTTCCTGAGCTATATATGTCTACCGTTTTTGGAAAGTCTTTTTGTTTCTATTTGGGGGGGAGGAAGAGGCATCTCATACCAACTGAGTTTGGCATATTTGGCGGCGCTCGGTTTAGAAAAGTCTTTTGTTGTGGAGAAAGTGGTGCGTATGAATCTAGAGCGGATGGGCAAACTCAGTATATTTTACCCTTCCCCATTTTCCCAGCATGCAAGAAAATATCCCGATCCATAAGTCGGTATGTCGCCGTCTGTAGTCGTCTCCTCTAGCGCTGAGGACCTCGGGCCCCACCCCCGAACACTCCGGCCCCACAACTTCTTAGCGCCGGCGCATGCCGGCCCAAACAAACTTCGACATGGATCATGCCGCACGCAATCTCCCTTCTCCCGAGAACAAAAAAAAAGCGTCAAAACTCTATTGTAAGATATAATCCGACCCCCAATGAAGCGGACGTTGAAAAGTTAAAAAGGATCTCGATTTTCCATCGGTGCTAATCGGATCGAGATCAGATTCAGACCCCTTTGTTCAGGCATGGGTTCTTGGTCTCAGACTTCACGCCATCGCGTGCGGCTGTCGACCCGCTGTCTAGACTGAAAGTCTGTTCTCGACGACAGAACACAACCCCCCGGGCGAGGGTTTGAAGACCGGACGAACGGACGGGAGATAAAAAAGGTGGATGTATTTACAACCGAGCCCAAAACGATATACTTGAGGTTTACTCCCCAAGTACACATTACTGTACATGTCCATGATCAAACTAGACTTCATTACAATTCTTGCGACTTGTTCATACAGACAGCAACAGCCTATGCAAAGCCTAAGACCGACAACCAACTAACAATCCGTCCCTACCAGATTCCCACACAAGCATTCCCAAACTCGCAATACAACGCTTCCTTCACGCATCCTTCACTGCCTCAATCACACTGTACTCCCAAACCGTCCCCATCCGCACACACTCCTCGACAATCGCCTCATCATCCCACCACCAAGTGTCCGCCTCGACGAACCGGCCCCAGACCTCCTTCCACAGCATCCGCCCAAGCACACTCCGCAGCTCAATTTTGATATCACTCTCGTGCACAAGCGCCCCTCCGCCGACCCGACTGCTGAACGCCTGGCTGGGCGGTATGGCACTGAAGGTCGCAGTGGTAATCACACTGCCCTGTCCACGCAACGACGCATCGGCCATCCACTTAGGAAACAGCCGCGATGGGTTCGTGCATCGAAACCGACGCTCCAGGTTCAACACCAGCTTGTTCTCCATCCATGCCCGCAGGTGCGGTCCCAACTGCGCTGCGCAGGGCATCGGGTCAATGATTGTAACCGTAAAGGTGCCGCCCGCCACGAGAGACTTGTTCACGTTTTGAAGAACCCCAGGGACTTCTAGAGCCGGAACCAGCGATGGCAGCGCCAGAGAATACGCTGCCCCGAACAGGCTGGGGGCTACTGGGAAGATGCTTGAAGAAAACGTCGGAACCGAAACCGGCTGTATGTTTGGGAACTCCCGTGGCGAGAGCGGCGACGGAGAAAGATGGTAGACCTTTTGATCGTGGTGAAGGGCGGAGAGGTAGGAGGCCGTAGCTGTAGAAAGTTGAAAGAATTGGTCAGCAAGGAACGGATAGCTATTGACCATGATTGTGGTTGTCACTTCTTCAACCGGCGAGAACGAAGAGAGAGCGAGAGGGACACACCTTGGCTTTCGTAAAGTGCAAGCACCTTTCCGGTTTGAGCTCCAGAACTTCTCGCTGTCGATTTTGAAGAGGGGTCAGACGATGAGAGGCTCCGATCAATATTTCGCAGCCCCGTCAGCATCCAACGCTGCTTCTCCATTTCCAAATCTCGATAGAGGCTTGCATCAGCCACAGGCCCAAGAATCTTTTGCAGGTGCTCCAGAATTACTCTGGGGCTGGCAGCAGCCTTCAACAGAATCTTCCGTTGTGAATCAGTCAAAATCGAGCTTGCAGCCACGCTATTTCGAGCCCGCATGCTCCCTTGCGACTGACTTATCCGGTTAGAGAGTACCTGCTCCGGCGCTCTCTCAGCAGCCACTGGTGCGTTTTCCCATTCCTCGATAGTCTTCCACGCATCGGGATTATTCGGATTGAATGTCGCCCGCCAACCTGGAGAGGGTGGAGATTGCTCCAGCTTTGAATGTGGCGCTAAGTTGACAGGCATATCGGTTGGGCTGACGACTTGGATCTCGAAATGACTGGTTTGGGGAGGAAGCAACGAAGCCTGGCGTTAGCAACCTGCAACTCATTCTTTTACTGGCTCACTGGCAGCCGCTCATAGTGCAGCAAGGGCTATGAATTGACAAACACATTTCGGTACTCACTTGTTTTCGGGAGATATGGGCGGAGTTGGCGGCTCGCTTGCAGACGTGATGCTGCTGCTTGAGTCTGCGGAAATTGACACAACTGAAATTAAACGGCCAGAATCTGCAGGTTGCCGCGGAGCAACGGTAACCTCAGTGCTCAAGCGGACAAACGAGGACGGTCCAATCTCCGGCACGATGCCAGACGACTTTGATGGCCGTCTATACGACGTCATTGACTCAGAAGGCGTGTCGCTTGTTGTCATGGCAGACTGGTCTGTCTTCTTTGAAAAGACGGAATCTGAAATTAGGACAGACCGTCAGCATGAAGGAATTTGGCAGTGCATGGCCTCTCGTTTGGGTCTGAAGTACTTACCGCGCCACGTGGGCCCTGATTCGGGCTCCGACGGTTCTGAAAAGTCCAGAATACAATCCGGACCAAAGTTAGACTCCGGAATGACAGGTGGGCTCTGAAGAAACGATGATGTTCGGGTTGCAGGCGACTCTGGATTTCCAGTTGAAGCTGTGCTCACCACGAGGGGGCGTGTGCCATGCGAAGACGAAGATGAAGCCGTCTTAGGCGGATCTTGCTGCGAAAGTGGGCGGGGAAACTGAGAACTGGTGGCGGACGAGGGCTCGAACCCAAGAAACGATGTGCGACCGGGTCTTTTCTCATTCAAGCTGGCGGGACTCAGTAAACTGGACGATGCGACAGACTTGGTTGACTTGGATCGGAAGGTTGGGGTGATTCGCTTCTGCGACTTGGAGCCGAAGAAGCCAAATGATCTGTCACGTTCGTTATCGCGATCGCGCCCACCCGAAGAAGACGTGGCCGAGGTTCTAGTCGACACGGAGTTTCGGGCTTTGTCTTTCTCGCGCTGCGTCTTCTCGGCATCCTTTCGCGCCCGGTGGTCCTTCACCAGCTCCCGGTCGGGATCTGTCCACATTACGTCGAACATGGCTGAAGAGACTGGCCGGTCTGGTGGAAACGGAGGGGGTGTGTGTCTGCACGGGATATAATCCATGAGCTTCACAGAACGAATCTTGGGATGATCAGTCTGAAGACGTGAGGATAGTCAGATTTTGATACGAACCTTGCTTAATTCTCGTACGCTGTGTTGTAAGTATCTCTGCCCCCGTCGGGTCATGTGCGTGAAATCCACAACGGGGGGAGCGTCCCGCAGTGTCCGATGCGAGCTTTCCCGCGAGAGTGAGATCCCTTGCACTTTATGCCTGGGAAAGAGTCACGGTGATCGATAGGGAGATAATGTTGGATAGGTAGTCTGCTTGGATCTTGGGTTCACCCTTCTCCCTCAGCATATGGCTAACCCTGTTGGAGTAGTTCTGTGTGGAGATGAAGGTGGAAACAGAGCAGGGAACTGGTTGTAGGGAAGATAGAATAATAGAAGAAAGAAATACTCAAACATGGATAATAGGGCGTGGAAAAGCAAAGCACAGTCAATCAACGTGCTTCAGAATTGGTGTTCCTTCTGCCTCACTAGAACGAGCGTTGAGAGAAAGAGAGTGAGTAACTTAGGTAGATACGGATGTGATTCTTTCACCAGACAAAAGAAAGCAAGAGGTAGAGTTTCGCGGGCTTTAACCTGAAAAAGGTTGGAAAAGGAAGAAAGAATGAGGACTAGGAGTTTGAGGGGGAGTTGGGTATTGAAAGATGCGGATGTTTGAAGACTGGAGACAAGATGAGATGATAGGTACCACACCAACATTTACCACCATAGGTTACAGGGGCTCAAGAGCACAAAGACTGGATAGATTCCTGATACAAAGTCTATCTTCCTGTGAAGATATAAAGGCAATGCTTCTAGAGACAAGTGATACGGACTTCATACATATATTGAGGGGCATAAAGCCACGATAGACACAGATAGTTGTGAAATTTAGAAGTGAGCATGCTTAGGGTACAAATATTATGGCTGGGAGGAAGCTATTGCGTGGAATAAGAAGAAGCATACTTAGGTAGATGTGTTGAGGAAGGAGCTTTGAGGGGCACTTGCCTCAAGCGAAGAACCCTCCTGAGGTCAAAAGTGTTCCAGTTATGCAATTATCCCGTGTGCACTTAACCAGCATTGTCCTTAACAGGCATGTTACTCCCTCATACCAAACCGAAAAATATGCTGCTTTTTCTCACTTGACTTTTCCAACGCCTCAGTGTCACTGAACACCAGAGGGCTCTTGGAGAAACCCAGAATATGGCCGGTCATGGCACATCATGGCACTGGTCCTTAAACGGTCTGTACAGCTACCTCAGACATCCTCCTGATAGCGAGAAATACTCCGACTCTCCCTCATCTTTACGTGTCTAGCCGGGACCTGCAGAAAATCCAATCTGAATCAACCTTTGCAGCGGTTTTAAGAGAGAACACGGACCAGGTATTCCCACGAGGATGGGAAACACAAGAGTGTCTAGGGTATGTGCAGGGACGTGATAAGCGTCTCCTCTTTCTAAGACACACGGTGGATAGCAGCAGCCCGGGCTTGATACGTGAACTTGCGAAAGAAAAAGAAAATGGGCCAAAGCCTCTTGTGAGCAGGTCGTGATAACGGCAAACCGACCGTGCTAACGACTGTGTCATACAGGACAAGAAAAACTAGGTAAACACACCGCAAGAGTGCTAGGCTTGGGGCATGTCCTCGTTGTCCTGCTCGAGAGCCGTGAAACGAACCACCCTCCGGTCACTTCCATCTGGTACGATGTCAAGTGTTTCTCCAAAATTGTCATGTCTTGGTTTGGGTGTTTGGCCTCCGGTGACCTGTGCCGTCCTATTCTTCTCTTCGGTTGTGGCGTGTGTGGGCTTTTCTTAGGACCCCTCCAAGTCTTCCAGCCCCGAACGAGCTGAAGCCAGAATTTGAGTCATGCATGACTTGACGTTTGGTGGGCAACTGAGCTACGTTTCAGCATGTGGTGAAGAGCCAAGTCAGACGGAAATATTATACACGGAAGCTCATACGACATAGGGATTGACCCTTTCGGCCATTCAATCTCTCCTGATCTTCGTTTCTAAAGAACCACCCTGGAGGTGACGAAAGCATGTCAAAGAATCCCAGATGTGCTTCTCTTCACTGTCGCTTCCGTTAGTTATACCTCCTGCCATGAATCTAACCATGTTTCCTTTTGCATTCAGTGTCTCTGGTCAACATCCCGAGATTGTGACCAGTGGGACAACCGCCGAACCACGGAACTCCAAACTGAGTCCAGCACATCCTGTCCTAGGCAAGACAAAATTCCAAGCCAGAGAACTATCACTAATGCTTTACACATATGCTGAGAAACGTAATGTTGAACTTCTCATTTGCCAGTGTTTTGTCCTGACTCCCCCAGGTCTTATTCCTGTCTCCGTGAGGCTATATATCTTGAGCGTTGTCTGTGCCTACGAGTCCAGGCCATACAAGCACAAAAGAACAGGCCAGCACGCCACATCAACCACGGGATCTTTTGGGCGTGAAGCAGATTCCGCATTCTGCTCTGTGCCTTATTTTCGTGCGGAGCGCCTCGGTGGTATCTCGTGGCGTTTCAGCAACACAGGCCCAAGGGTATTCGCCACTGAGAAACAAGAACCAGAATCACCAAGGAGAGAGAGAGAGAGAGAGCCCGGGTGGGCCATAATTTCACCTCTGGTTCATTCTTTCCTGCATGCCTCAGGGTGTAACGCTTATCTGAATACCCTGCTCGGGCATGCTCCAATCATTCTCACAGTTGAGACGTCCATGCGCATAAGCTCCTTAAGCTCCGTCCCAAGCGACGAGTAGAATGGCACACATCTTGAACCTAACACGTGCGATTGGCGAGGTGGTAAAAAAATTTCTCCAGATCGTCCTAGTCGTGAGCCGGCCCGTCTATGAGCAGGAGACCAGGGCGTGAACTTACTTCGCCTTGCATACCGCCATCCCAGGCGGCGGCTGTTGTGCGACGTCGAAGCTCGCCTAATTTTCTGGGCTGCAGAATACTGTGACATGGCAGAGCTCTTGAGTTGTGTGCAACTCTGAGTCCGCATGTGGTTGAGCAAGGGGCCGGCGAAAGAAAGAGAGAAGGGATTACGTGGTGGAATGAATTATCTCCGCACACCTGTGGAAAGCTTGCAAGTGAGAATTCGGGGTTATCGCCCTCCCACGTTCAGCTTCACCCATAGGGGATCTTCTTCCCCCCTTTCCACTTCGTGTTTTCAAATCTCTGCTGGGTTTCTAGCTGGGCAATAGCAACACTCCCATCACAGCTCCAGGAAACACACTTACCGGCCCCTGAAGGTGAGGCTGTTTCTGTGGTTGTGAGTCAGTGCTACGAGCAAGTGAAGAGACTTTGTCTTTGTCTTTTTGCCCTCTGCATTGCCAGTTATATCAGGCATCTTGGGCTATCTTGTCTGTTTGGAAAGAAAGGAATGCATTCTGTTAAGCTGATATATTAACTAGTCCAGTGCGTTATCTAGTCATAGAGCACAGACTCAGGGGTAGAGAAGCCAGACAAAGGATCATAAAATTACTAGAAAAGAAACTCCCACTAGGTATCATCTACACTCTTGATATTTTGAAGAATGTTGCCTTGAGATATAACAGTCATGAAGTTAAGCCATATATGCATTCAGTAGGTAGTATATGCACCTGACCCATATATACTTGCCTGATCGATTAGTAAAGAGCCCAGTTGACCTTCCTGCATTTCATGTTCAGCAGTAGAAGTGATTAAGTCAGATTTGACTCTCTGGCTTAGATTTCAGAGATGAAGTGAGAGTTACACAACTTCAGGAGGCAGTGGCACCTGGAAATAAGGTTGATCCTTCCTCATGAAGGATATCCTCTCACGGATCCATTTGCTCTGCTATTCAACCACAACAAGGCCATCTCTCTTCGGCTCTAGACTCCTCCGTTTATGATGCCTCCACAAATGAAGCGCCGTGATATGAAGATCACCATATAGTACCTTGGAAAATAAACCAACCACCTGAGCCTCAACGATCTAAGCTCCTCCATGGTGATACCACCTATTGGCCACTAGGAGAAAGAGGAATTATTTTTGTTCTTCCAGTTCCACAGCATCCATTGTCTCTTTTGCTTCCTTTTCTCCTCCCAAGATCAATCTTGCTCCTTAGAAAATTCTTGAGGGTCTCTTGATCTTACCCTCATTCTCTTCTCCTCCATCACTATCCAAACCTGCTCTGGTGTCTCAAGACATCACCATCACCACCAAGCCTACAAAAGAGGTATTGGAATCCAACACAGCCTCTCTGGGCACAGTAATCCAGCTGTCTCAATCTACCAGGATAATCCTATCTCCTGGCTCTTCTTTGGATCGTCTCCACTAACTCTCTGAGATAGGCCTACTCCATCAATCACCACGATGCCCAAGTTTCGGTCGCGACGATTCTCGCGAGGGTTTCTCCAAGATGGAAGCGGACGTCCTGCCAGCAGTTTGATCGATATGGAGCCGTTGGACCAAGGCCAGGAAATGCGACGAGACTCAACCACTACCACCAACCACCGCTCTCCTCCTCCCCGGCAGTCGAAAATGGCCGCCCTCATGCTTGATGTGTATAATCGTCTCAAAACATCTTTGTCTATTCTGGATACGACAATCTCGTCTTCAACCTTTGGCAGAATCTTTAGACTTCAGGGATCAGGCCATGTAAGAAAACATCTACAAATTCATCCTTCTCCCGCTTTGAATCACTTGGCGTATAGCTGATTTCCTATGACTAACTTGAACTCATACGTGGGTAGCCCCATGAACTTGACCAAGCTACATTTTTCACCGAAATCCGAGCCGGAATCACCACCTTCGCAACTATGGCTTATATCATTGCGGTCAATGTTAGTATCCCCAAAGCCCAGCAAGATTGACGCGCTCTAACCACAACCTGGGTGTATTTTGAAGGCAACTGTTCTTTCTCAAACCGGCGGGCCGTGTGAGTGTACTGAAATAAACCGAGCCAACTGCGACCTCATCCCGGAATATGCTGCATGCAAGGAAGGTAAGTCGGCCGCGGTCACTCGAAACTTATAAAGAATGGATAAACTGATGGAAATTCCTGATAGAGGTGAGACGCGATCTTATCACATCGACAGCTGCTCTGAGTGGCTTATCAAGCTTCGTCTTTGGGTTCTTTACAAACCTTCCGGTTGCTCTCGGGTGAGTTGTCTTCTGTTTACACACATAGCATCAAGGATATACATCTTCACTTAGTGTGAATGAGCCAGCCACTGACATTGAACCTCGATTGGAACTGTTCTGTAGGCCGGGAATGGGACTGAACGCCTACTTCGCCTTTCAGGTTGTTGGGCCCAACGGAAGTGGAGCCATTCCTTACCGTCTTGCCCTGACTGCCGTCTTTGTTGAGGGCTTGATCTTTATTTTCTTGGCCCTGACCGGAATGCGCCAATGGCTTGTCAAGCTGATTCCCGCGACCATCAAAACGGCAACTGGTGTTGGCATTGGTTTCTTTCTCACAGAGATTGGCCTGTCATATTCAGCGGGTATTGGAGCCATCACCGGCGGTTGGAGGGCTACTCCCCTTGCGTTGGCTGGATGTCCTCCGGAGCTGATTGATCATGCGACGCAGATGTGCACAGGAAAACTGATGTCTAACCCGAAGGTAGGTCAAAAATATCTAGCAAGCCAATCTAGTGTTATTTGAGACTGACCCAAGGATATCGCGAACATTTAGATGTGGGCAGGAATCGTGGGGGGTGGAATCATGACCGCATTCTTGATGGCATTCCGCTTCAAGTACTCACTGATCGTAGGCATTGCCTTTGTGTCAATCCTGTCCTGGCCGTAAGTATCACCCCGACTGTCTTTTGGAATGCAGACGGAAGTTGTGTGGGCGAGTGATCACTAACCGCATATTATAGCCGAAATACCACCATCACGTACTTCCCCTACACTGAGGAAGGAACATCACGATTCGAGTTCTTCAAAAACATTGTGTCGTTCCGACCGATTGAGCACATTCTCGGCCAGCTGGATTGGGACATTAGCAAGAACGGGTCCCAGTTCGCATTGGCTCTGTTTACGTTCCTGTATGTCGACATCATTGACGCGACTGCGACGTTGTATTCAATGGTGCGGTTCTGTGGGGTGGTCGATCCTAATGACGGAGATTTTCCGAGATCGACCCTGGCTTACTGCACCGATGCAGCCTGCATTTCCGTGGGATCCCTGCTAGGGTGTTCCCCAGTTACGGCGTTCATCGAAAGTGGAGCCGGAATCGCCGAAGGGGGTCGGACCGGACTCACGGCGATGGTGACGGGGGTTTGCTTTCTAGTGTCCATCTTCCTGGCACCGATCTTTGCGTCGATTCCTCCGTGGGCTACCGGATGTACTCTGATATTGGTAAGTGATTTTTTGGTCCTCTCTCTTCCCGTGTTTGCCATGAGCTAACAGCGATCTCCTGGGGATGTAAATGACAACAGGTTGGCTGCATGATGCTGCGCCAGATCACTCAGATCAACTGGCGGTACATTGGAGACGTCTTGCCGTCGTTTGTGGTGATGACATTCATTCCGTTCAGCTACAGTGTAGCTTATGGACTTATCGCGTAAGTAGAAGTTTCCGGGAGACGGCGAATAGCCGCTCAAACACAAACCGTCTGCGCAGTAACTAACACGCAAATATTCAACAGCGGTTTGTTCGTGTATACGGTGCTGAACTCGTTGATTGCCATTGCGGTTTGGGGATCGCGGGGCCGGCTTGAGCCCCGCGATTACGAACTCAAAGAATACTGGTCCTGGAAAGGAGCAGGCCACCAGCCATGGTTCGTCCGGGCGGCGAAGCGAGGCGGACAGATGTGGCGTCGCGACGACAGAGATAAGCGCGGATACAGCCTCGGAGGTGAAGAGATGGAGGCCACCATGGATCAGTCTCGCCGGCCGTCATCATCTGAGGCCGATAAGGACCGCCTCGTTCAGACTCCGCAGCGTGCACACACGATCCGATAGTTGGCACGGAATTGGTTCCGAAGCCCGTTTTCCACGTTGTTGGGTGGTACTCAAGAGATTGCGCCGGACGCAAGAGAGCACCCGGACCTTCCGGAGAGGAAAGCCTTGCAAATAACCTGGGATGAAGCAAACGAGCGAGCGTTTGTTACGTGACACAGGAAGGATGATGGGTTGATGGGTTCAGGTCGATACACGGCCAGGTTTTGAACAGCGAAGCATTGCAGAAAAAAAGAGGCAGGATATGGAATATGGCGAGGTGTTCTGGATGTTTCGTATAGATGATATGCTGGGATTGCTGGGGTTTCCTTTTGTCTTCTTTTCTTTTCTAATGCGTACTGTACCGTTGAGTTAATGTGATTTATGTATACGATCTGATCTGATCGATGATGATTGATTATCGGCGCTCCGGGGTCGGAAGCACCGCCAAACGATGAATGTAAGTCTCCACTAAAATCGCATTGTAGGTCCACGTAACACTAAAGTGTTACCTAAAAGAAAATATAGTCGCGCGCTTGTAAATCCACCGAAGCTTGACTTCTGTTTGTTCCTAGCTCCATCAAACGACTTGTTTCTAGTCGTCTTTATCATCCTCCCCTAATCTCACGATTTCTCAACTTCCACGAACTGTCACGACCCCTCCATTCCGTGTTTACCTTTTCCTTTTCGACGTATACAGCACCCCCCGCACTTTCTCAATTGGATCAATGCAAACAGACCGAACCGGTGACGAATTCATATCGTGGAGAACGAAGCTTCGATATTCTCACGAGCCTGCGATTACGACGATACACTCCAAACACACCTGTACGAGTAGCTTCTGATCTGTGAAGATGAGTGGAGGGTGGAACACAAGTAAGTTTCTTACTCCGATCTCGGGCTTGGAAGTCCCTGGTCTTCATACTACTACTCGTTTGGCTGCAGTTGATCCCATACTGACAAAACTGGCCTGTGTGATCTTTAGTTGAGTCGGATGCTGTAAGTCTTGGTTGATTACCCGTATACACACGAAAAGCTTGATATCTAGCGGGGTTGGGTTTCTCTAACTCCTCTCTCTTCCCCCGCACAGGGTGTCTTCACATACCTTTTGGAAAAGCTGGGCGTCCAAGGTGTGCAGTTCGAAGAGCTGATCAGTCTTGATGAGGAAGCCCTGGCCGAGCTGTACCCGGTTTACGGCGTGATATTTCTTTTTCGGTACCCGACAAACACCCCCTACGCACGCGCCGGAGCCCCGATCGACGGCTCGTACGACTACGATGCCTCGGAAAACATGTTCTTCGCCGCACAAACGATCCAGAACGCCTGTGGCACCCAGGCCCTGCTGAGCGTGCTGCTCAACAAGGTCGAGTCGCCGGATGCTGACGACCGCGTCAACATCGGCCCCGCGCTGACCGAGTTCCGCGACTTCACCATGGTGCTCCCTCCCGAGTTCCGCGGCGAGGCGCTCAGCAACTCGGAGCTGATCCGCGAAGTGCACAACTTGTTCGCCAAGTCCAGCCCGTTCGTCGACGAGACCCAGCGCTCGGCCAACGACGACGCCGACGACGCCTTCCACTTCATCGCCTACACCGCCGTCAACGGCACGCTCTACGAGCTTGACGGCCTGCAGCCCGCCCCCATCAGCCACGGCGCCTGCACGCGCGACGCCTTCCCCGCCGCCGTCATGGCCGTGCTCCGCCGCCGCATCGCCCGCTACGACGCCACTGAAATCCGCTTCAACCTGCTCGCCATGGTGCGCGACCTGCGCGAACGCGCCCGCGAGCTCGCCGACCCCGACCTGCTGGCCCGCGAACAGCGCCGCCGCCGCGACTGGATCTTCGAAAACGCCCTGCGCCGCCACAACTTTGTCGGCTTTGCCGGGGAGATGCTCAAGGGCGTCGTCGCCAGCAAGGCCGGCAACGCCGCCGAATACGACCGCTGGATCAAAGAAGGCCTCGAGCGGAGAGAGAACGACGAGAAGGCCTACCGGAAGTTGAAGGCCAGCGGTCGTGGGGGTGGCGACGATGTAGAAATGGACGGTTGATCTGTTCTTCTTCGTTTCCTCTTTTTTTTTTTTTTTTTTTTTTTGGTTGTTGTTTTTTTAGAGCGTGGGTTCTACCCCATTCAATGTGAGACAAGAGAAAAAGAAATGGTACTCTGATGATCGGTTGGGTTATGGCAGTAGACAAAGATTTTAGAGTCTGGGATCTTTTTTTTTTATTGGAATTGAGGAATGAAATACCCCCACGACCATCTATCTGTACGCTTCAATGTGATGATATCTTGACCACACAAAAAACCAGTTAGCTAGCTGATGAATGAATCGCAATCCTACATCCGGCATAATACACGACACACGTCTCAATGTCGCCAGGCCACCAACGTGAATCACGGATATAAAAGAGCATGTGCTGCCTAACAAGACACAAAAAAGTGAATCCACCAGGAATATGAAACCCAAGGTTCAAGCCGCCTGGCACAACCTGTGTCAGCAGATTGAGAGGAAAGCATCCCACAAGAGACAGACAACCAAGTCATATCAGAAAGAAGAAGAAAGTCCCCTGATCGGGGGAAGAAGTCAAAATTAAAGAAAGGCATCCACTTGTCATATAAAAGAAAGTCCTCTAATACAGATACCAGCAAGGTACGCCGGCAAAGCCTGCTTCCTTACTCGGAAACATCAACCAGTGGGGCACTCACACTCTGCTCAAGCTGGGGTTCTGAAGACTCACCACCACCACCAACCTCAGCATCCGGCACCGCAGGGCCCTTAGCCTCTGCCTCTGCCTCTGCCTCTGCCGCAGCCTTAGCTTGGGCTTCAGCTTCTGCTGCCGCCGCCGCCGCCGCTTCCGCCTCTTCGACCCGACGGAGTCGCTCAATCTCGGCGTCGATTGCCGCGATATGCTGCTCCGCCACTCCCGGCGCCAGACTAGCCAGGAACAGCAGCGCCGCGCGCTCCACATGCTGAAACCAGTTCATCAGGCGGGTCATGTTTGCGCGCCGCCGGTTGTGCACAAGACGCGTAGCTGCTTGCGCCGGAGTCGGGAATCCACCCGCCGCTGCCGCTGCAGCAGCCGGCGTACCAGCCTGTCCATCAGTGGGCTGGGGAAGCAACAGCCCCGTCTCACCCGGGGCGGCGGCCGCCGCCGCCGCCCGGGGGGCAGTAGTCGCGGGATTTTCTCGGCGGTTCCGGACCTCATCCATGGGGATCAGGCTCTCCATACAGCTTCGAACAAGACGCTCCCAGGCTCGGCCCAGCTGGTCAAGAATTCCAGTGTGTGAGGCAATAGTCATCAGGGCGATGAACGAGAAGAGCATCCACCGCACTGCGCCATCGCCAGACATAGTGAAGAACCAAAGGAACAAGCCAATTAGCTTCAGTGCCAGCCAGATATGCGGGCCGATCCGAGTGAAAATGGCGACGGGGTTGATGACGTGTATCCGCGGGCGGCGTCTACCGTTCGCAACATCCGCACCGGCATGCGCCTGCGATCCCCGTCTCCGCCGCCCAGCCGCAACCGTCGGTGGCGTATCAACCCCAGTAGCCCGAGCTCGTCTAATCGGTGGCTGGGGCGGAAGCAGGAAGCGGCCGTCGTGCATGAGAAGGTTCGGCTGTGGTTGAACGGGGCCGGCCGGAGTGAGTGGCTGATACGTGAACCCCGGGGCGGAAATGGCGTCAGGAAGAGGAGAGCCAGGATGAGCTTCACCTGCTGCACCCAAGCGGGTGGTAAGTATCCCCGCCGGTCCATGGGGGCCAATCAACAGATAGTCGGTAATTTCGCCTCGGCTACCTGGAGCGGACGGGTTCTCTCCATCAGGCCGTGGTAGGTTCATCATCCGCTGCACCCCCGGCACGTAGGGCCTGACTGTGTGCACCAGATCTAGCGAAGAATTGACAAACGGTTGTGCCATGGCTAGGTGGCCATATTCAGTATTGGCCCGAGTTCCGGTGGTAGTGGTGGTGAGTGGGCGGAAATGTTCCCGTTGATGGTCTGTTAGCTGAGCCTGGGTGGAAAGCACGCGAGCGACAACACTTGGGCCAAAAGACATGGATCCTCCGATTCGGGGGTCAGTTATCGGGGGTCCATCTCGCTGGATCTGGGTGTAAGGGTGTGTGGGGATGGTTTGCGCTGAGACGGGCGGGGCAGATGCCGGGGCCGATGCCGGAGCAGGAGTGGGAGCAAGAGATCGGGAGCTAGGCTCAGCTCTTATAGGAGTGGTGGATGTAGTGAAAGATTGAGCGTTCGGGCCACGAAGCACCATGTGAATCGACTGTTGATCGGTTGTCCGGATCTATAGCGAGAGGAAACGACACACGTATTAGCAGCCATTTCAACAACAGGGACAGGAGCCAGCTACGTAATCGCTGCATGCGCTAGCTAGTAGCACCGTGGACCCCAGAAAAGCAATAAAAACAACACAGCATTCCTCCAACTTACCGCGTCCTCGCCGAGAATCTCCAGAAGCGTTTGCCCATCCTCCGTCAACTGGCGGCCCCGATAAATAAGGCGCTGGTGCTGCGGTTCGGGGTGGGAATGCAGTGCATCTCGGATTTTCTCGCGCAGCTGACCAAGAGTGGCCAGCGCCGGCAAGGGTTCGAGCACCAGCGGTTGTTCGAAGATCGGAGAATGAATCCGGACATTGGCAAAAAGCTCGCTCGTAGGCACCGGCATCTTGAGTCCGGCCGAGGCTGCGGGATTCGTCCGGGATTGTTATGTCGCGGGAGGGGCTGATGCTCTCTATCCGAAGAGCTATGAGGCGTGTCCAAGCAACTAGGCGCGCAGGCTTGTTCTATCCGGTGGCAAAAGAAGACGGTCCCGATAAGATGTATTCGGGGGGAATGGGAAGGCAATAAGATTGGGAATCGAGGAGGGGGAATTAGATATCGAGAGGAGGGAGATTCGAGGAAGATTCCGTTATCAAGAGAGTCTCCATATACAATGTGGAAGAAGAGAGAGAAAAGACACACAGGCCGCTGATTCTACAAAAATAATAGGCAAACAATGATGGAATGAGGAAACAAAGAGGGACAAGAGGAATCAAAAAGAAAAAGAGGCCAGTATAGTGAAGTGATAGAGAAAAGGGTTAAGATATATATAGATGATAGTTGTTACGTGTTTAAAAGTGATTGATCTTTGATATTAAATACACTATGACCGTAGTGGAGGTAAAGTCACGTGATGCCCGGCCTTTCATCCCCTATCCCGATCCCGATCCCGATCCCGACTACTATTTACGGACTTCCATTCCATTACTATCACGGCACCTGTTCTTAATATTGCTAGTACAAATGGAACTCATGTACCATCACTTCACCCCTGAGTATCTGTAATCGTAAATGTCACACTGATGCGTCTTAATCCATAGAACTGACTCCCTTCTCCCAAAAACAACCTGATCAAGACACGCAGATATATATGCAGACCCTAACCTCTCTCTTACTAAAGACTAGAGAGTTCTAGTAAAGAGCTGGTGTACTAAATTAACTTCCATGGACTGGCGCCTGTCCCTCTCCTCCTCTCTTCCCCAGAAGAAGATGGCTTCAATGTTATTATGCTACCTCCGTCAAATACTTAGAACAGATAAGTTGACAAAGTCATCGTAGTTGAGCAACCCTAATAACGGAGGAGTAAATCACAATCACACGGGTGCCGTAAAAGATTAGTAGTCACCTATCCTATAAGCAGACCATCACATTTTGGCCGGTATATATAAAAATCAAGATTGAAGCCGGCCATTATTCGAGAAAGAGCACGTAGATAATAACTTGGCAGGTGCCATGGACCAAATACTTTCAACCCCCTCTTCGTAATTATTCAGGCTCGCACCTTGAAAATCCTCTACACATCACCATACCTTCTTTTCTTTTCCCCTCCTCGTCTTCCTCTCTTCTTCTTCTTCTTCTTCTTCAACTTCTATCCCCAAACTGCCTCCAGCACTGATGAATCTGACTTATTCCCATCACATCCATAGACATGTCTTCATTAACCAAGAAGAGACCTGCGTCTCCAACCTCTGAAATGCCGCCATCAAAATCACGAGCGGCACCACAAGGTTTGTCCAAAGTACCTACTGGCTTTTCAATACTCTCCCTTTCTGATAGATGTTTAACCCATTTTACTACTGTAGGGGAAGGGCAAAGCACTATTGACTGGACATCGTGGAGGAAGATGCCCGTACCCGATGCGGTAGAGAGAATGACCGACATATCCCAGTTAGAGGAATCCCAGTGGGATGACGCTTTCGACGATTTTGCGAGCACGGCGATGCTTGTTCTGAAAGACGCCAAAGCCAGGCTCCTTTCAAAACGCGAAGAGAATGCCTATGGCACCCAAAAACTTGACTGGTCATTCCTCACAACCAAAGGACAGCTGCCGCCGCCGTGGTCGGATGGGATCTCAGGAAAGGATGCTGCTGCAACCATCTTCGCCCAGCTGTCGATGATCCCAAAATTCATGGCGTATCGTCTTGATATTGACCCTAAGCTATGCCAGCTTACCGCCGAAACTCTTCGAACATTTCTTCCACTTCTCCCAGAAACCGCCGTTCAAAGAGGCCAGTCGAGACAAGACGTGAATGTCGCTTCGTCGACAGCTTTTCAAGTTGACGAACTCTCTCCCCAAAAATCAAGAATCCCAAGCCAGTACGTCCTGGAACAAATTGAGGAGCGCGTCACAACGTACACCAGAGAACCCCATCGGTTCGTAGCACCATATACTTCCATCGTCAGTCCCTCGGGACTGGGAAAGAGCTTTTCAGTGGCCCAGTTGGCGCGTGCACACGGCGTGTACGTTATCTATGCGAGTTTGGCTAAGGGAGACTCGACCGCCATCCCTTCAAGATCACCGTTAGCCGACTGTCTGCCGAACATCGAAACCACCGAGAATGCGAGGTCCTTTTGGGACGCCTACCTCCAAATTGCCCGGCTGCTCGTTGACGTTGCATATGAATCTGGTGTCTCTTCAGGAATGCTGTTTGATATGCAGTGGCGTTCAGACTTCGGCGTATTCCAGAAGGAGCTGACAGCGCTGGTTTCAAGGGTGTCTACGGAGTCCAAGAAGGGTTCCGACGGCAAGCTACAGCTTGAAGTGGAGGCGATTTTGGAAAGGCATACCCCCTCGACTGCGAACAGCGCAACTAGCTTGCCGCAGAAGTCCCCCCGCGAGCGAAAGTTTTGTGTGCTTTGCATAGACGAAGCCCGCGGCCTGTTGGCTCGTGGGATAGGCCCAAACCCGTACACGAATGTCGGGACCCCCCCTCTATTTTTCACCCTTCGATATTCTCTTCGTGCCGAAAGCCGACGACGGCTTCCGTGGATGCTATTCGGTGTGCTGCTTGATACCAGTTCTCATCTGGTCAACTTTGTGCCGACACCTTCCAACGACCCCAGCCAGCGCTCTCTTACCAATAACGAATTGCTGAGCCCGCTGTATTACCTCGACACATGGGATGCGTACGGCTCGCAGAGTCGCTGGGGTGTAGCTGGACCGCCGGCTCCGACTCGGCACCCGAGTGACGAGTTTTTTCAGTGGTTGTTTGGGCTTGGAAGACCGCTCTGGGCATCGATCATGAAAGCCCAAGAACAGACTGAACAGCCGGAAGCGCAGCCGGGAACGGGGTTAACCGCGGCTTTCTGGCTCGCAATGTCCAAGATCAGTCAGAACCAAAGTTCGGAAAACTCTGTTGCCCTTCTGAGCTACCGCATACAGTTTTATATTCCACATGTCCAGCTTGCGGATGAACTGGTCGCGAGCTGGATGCGACTTGTGTATCATATCTCGAAACCCCGAGATATTGTACTTTCTGTCCAGCCGGGAGAGCCCATCTTGGCGTGCGCTGCTGCCCAGCGAATGCGAAAGGCAGATGTTCTGCACCGCGTCCTGAGAGATTTTCTGGCCCACGTGCAGAGTGGCACGGTGAATATCGGGGATGCCGGAGAACATGTGGCGGCCTTACTACTCCTTTTTGCAGAGGACACATTGCAGAAGCCTGAGGGATTCCCTGGACCAGTAGGTCTCGGCGACTGGCTGACCGCGCTTGTTGGAGCTGGATGGAACACGCATCAGGAACAGGAGCACAACGTGGCGCGGAGGACGACAAGAAGCGAACAAGCCAAGCCTGCGTCCTTGGCAGAATCCGGGCTTGTCTACCTGACTCATGTTGTCCGCCACAGCGGAGAGGTGACGGATGGCCTGCTGGCCGCGTCCTACCGGTGCGGCCAAGCGCTCTTGCTGCCGACCAACTTTCCCGGGGCGGATATCCTAGTGCCGGTCTTTGTCCCCACCAAGAATCGCTACTCGGCCGTACTTGTGCAGGTGAAGAACAAGAATCACCTGGAGAACACGCCGCAACTGCGGCGACAGGCGGTCGAGTCCATTGGCCTGGCCCGCGCAAGTCTGGTCGGGTGTCTGCATGGCACATATATGTATGGACTGTTTCTTTCATTCCGAGCATCGACGCCCAGCCCTGTTCAGATCTGTGGCACTCTGCCCAGCATGGCGTCAGCAGATCCGGATGATGCCATGGTTGCGGTGGTGGCCGGATTCAACCCCACGGTCTTCCCGTGTCTGCGCACGGCCACCGACGGGAATAGCGACGAGGATGCGATAAAGACCACCGAGCTTCTGTCGAGAATCTTGAGCGCGGGCGAGGCCCCCTTCATTCCGAGCGATAGAGAACGCCCGGCTGAGCGGGTTCTGGTCCCGAGGGGAGCATCTGAGTGGAACTAGAATGGTTGTTTGGTTGGGTTCATTGCTGCTTTGGTGTTCTCGCGTTTGTTGTCTAAGAGCTTGATTCCAGTTCCAAAAGCAACAAAGGAACTTGTAAACAGGCGATAAGAAGACTTCCGGTATCTAGGACAGACGTGAACAAGTCGGCAGCTGTGAGAGAGAAGATCCGAGATCGCAACATCGACTCAAACATCCAATCCTGCAGCTGAGGCGAAATGCTGGTGGGCGGGAGATCATTCCATGTACTCCAACTGAACACATAATTGATAGCAGTAGAATTAGCGGAGTACCACATCCACACTACTTGTAGACATGAAGGGAAATCGAGAGAATGTTGATTAAAACGTTCTTTTATCTCTTTGAGAGTGACTCGGTCATACAATTCACAGTGGGTGGCTCGCGCGACGATATGTTTAGTCATCTGGAGTAATTCCCACAAATTTCGTTAATGGCATGAACCATTAATTTTCCTTCCGCCAAAATAAAACCTGGTTTTTTGCTCCCCCTTTTTGCGCAGGATTTTTCTCCGCTCTCATAAGGGTGCGCGAGCCGTCCGTCATCAGCGTCTTCTTCCTTTCTCGTGTCGTGAGCGTTCATCTACATTCTTTCTTGCGCGGGCACAGTATCCTCCTCCTTCCTCTTCTCTATCCCCCGTGCTCTGGACTTCTTTGTCTCTCTTCCGTCATGCCCGCGTTATCACATGCCGCGAGCGGCGCCCTGCACTACAACTCCACGCCTATACTCCGCGTCTGCCACCGCCCAAACGCACACCTGGGCGTCGTTCTCCGCTCTCGTGCAGTGCCCGTGCTCCGCCTTGGACATTTCCGCCAGCTGCTCTTCCACTCGTCGTCCCGCCGGTGGCAGAACCAACAGCACCACGATGACAAGAAGGAGAAGCAGGGCGAGGACGGCGCGTCGAGCAGTTTCCACTGGTACCCGATCCCCGTCGCGCTCGGCGTGGCCGTTATCGGCGCCGTGCAGGTGTACAAGATCCAGTCCCGCCCCAAGCCCGCACCACAACCCGCTCCCGAAGATGTCAAACCCGAAGCCGAAGTGCTGCCGCCAGCTCCACCACGGCCACGGATCCGCCCCGAGGGCCCGTGGCAGGTCCGGGTCATGTCCACGCTGCCGCTCAAGGCCGTGTCGCGTCTCTGGGGTCGATTCAACGAGATGACCTTGCCGTACTTCCTGCGCGTGCCGGGTTTCAAACTGTACTCGTACATCTTTGGCGTCAAGTAAGAAAATTCTTTAGATAGTTTTCTTTCCCCTTTCTATCGATCTATGTATCTCTTCTATGTCCGAGACTCCAACGAATCCATAGCTGACCATGCCTCTATCCTTATGTGTGCCCCAGCCTGGACGAAGTCGGCGAAGACGACCTCCACGTGTACCCCAACCTCGGCGCTTTCTTCTACCGCTCGCTAAAACCCGGTGCCCGCCCGCTCGACCCCCGTGAGAACGCCCTCCTCTCGCCATCCGACGGTCGCGTGCTCCAGTTCGGCCAGATCGTCGACGGCGACATCGAGCAGGTCAAGGGCATGACCTATAGCGTCGACGCGCTACTCGGGAAATCGTTGCCTGCCGCATCACCCACTGCTTCCAACACGGCTGTCGATGCCGCCCACCCCGAACACGTCGTGCGCGAACACAAGGAGTTCGCCCGCCTGAACGGCATCTCCTACTCGCTCCCTGACCTCCTGACCGGCCCCGGCCCGCTGTCTCCCGCCCCCGCAAACGTGCCCGATGAGTCCATCGCCCCCGACTCGCCCGCTGCTGTGTCGGCTGTCAGCGCGGCCCTCAAGCAGCCGTGGTGGGATATCTTCTCGCTGTCATCCTCGCTAGCTTCCCCCGCCGCCGCCGCTAGCGCCGCTAGCCCGCCGTCGAAAGCGCTCTACTACGCCGTGATCTACCTCGCGCCCGGCGACTACCACCGCTTCCACTCGCCGACGAACTGGGTGGTGTCGCGCCGCCGCCACTTTGCCGGCGAGCTGTACTCGGTCAGCCCGTACCTGCAGCGCACGCTGCGCGGCCTGTTCACGCTGAACGAGCGCGTGGTGCTGCTGGGCCGCTGGCGCCACGGCCTGTTCGCGTATGTGCCGGTCGGCGCCACGAATGTCGGCTCGATCAGGATCAACTTTGACGCCGAGCTGCGCACAAACTCGCTGGCCACCGACTCGGCGGCCGACCGCGCCGCCGCCGCCGCCGGCGAGAACTTCCCCGGCTACCTCGAGGCCACGTACGAGCGCGCCAGTCCCGTGCTCGGCGGCCACGCGCTGCGCCGCGGCGAGGAGATGGGCGGCTTCCAGCTGGGCAGCACCATCGTGCTGGTCTTCGAGGCGCCCGCCGGCCCCGACACCGCGGACCCGGCGGCCAAGAAGGTCGGCTGGCAGTGGTCGGTCGAGAAGGGCCAGCGCGTCAAGATGGGCCAGGCGCTAGGCACGATCGAGGGACCCTGAGTAACGATATAAACACACACTCACACACACACACACCCCCCCATGTAGACCCGCGCGCACTTGCACATACATACACACACCCCCAGGCTCAACGTCCTGGCTCAACCCAGACAAGTCCTACCCAAACCACCGCGTCTCATGCGCCCACCCTCCCCAACCGCACTTATATACCCCCCCTAGATGGCACCCTTGTACCCTTTTTTGTCTATTTTCATACCAGCGTGTTTTGATACATGTGTTTTATCTTGTCAGGAGGAACGGGCGCGCTTCTGGTTGTACATATCAAAATCTCTCGAGCTATGCATTGCCATATCGGTTTTCTAATTTTTTTTCAATTAATTCATGACAGTGTAGATTATACAGACAGACACATCTTTTTTTTTCGGGATATCGGGATGGAGGGGGCAACCACCAAAAACCAAAAACGGGAACCAGATACAATCCCGATATATACTAATGTTCAGCGACATAAAAATGAATGATTTTTCACACACATGTTTGCATACTAAAAAGGTGAGATTATGAGCTTTTGACGAAGGTGTATTCTGTTCTTTTCAAAGGGCACACAACCACGCTACGACAAGATGGTTTCTATAGGGAGAAATGAAAAAGGATACCTCCAATGACTGGCTAAACAGACGGATTAATTGTCATGCTCAAGCTCCCAGAAAACTCCCAGTAAACCCGATAAAGCAAGGTGATGCTAAGTGACATGAGACAAACGAAAAAAAGAGAAAAGGCGGACATGAAAGATGAAGGATGCAAAAGACAGAGAGACACAAGACTTTCCAAAAGCCACATCAACGCGGCAACAACGGAGGGACGTGTGAGGTGCGCCACAACCGAGACATCCGGTGTACCGACAACTTGAACTCATCCGCACAGATGTCCGGACCTCACATTCCCCAAGGGATGCAGACTCTTTGGTGGAATCCTTCTAAGACACAGGGCAGTTGGTGCATATCATGGAGTTCTTGGGGGCGTTTTGTGCTCCCGTCCAAGCAACACAAGCGAGGAGAGAGATGGAGAGATGGGGCGATTCGCTTATGCGCCGTAGGCCTTGTAACGGGTCTCGAGAGGAATGAACTCCTTGGGGCCAGCCTCGCCGGTGCGGCCACCGAAGACGAGCTGGGCGTTCAGGCGCCAAGTGGCGGGGGTCTTCCACTTCTCGGAGACACCGGCATCGATGAGCGGGCTGTAGTGCTGGAGGTTGGCACCGAGACCCTCGGCTTCAAGGGCAGCCCAGATGGTGTGTTGCTGTGAGAAAGAAAGGGGAAACACTGTTAGTATTGGTGGCACAAGGAAGCAAAAAGGGCACCTAAAGGAGAGGCAATCAAAACTTACGAGCATGCCGTTGGACTGGAGAGCCCAGGGGTTGAAGTTGGCGGCATAGAGGGGGAACTTGGCCTCAAGGGCGCTGATGGCCTCGGTGTCGTCGAAGAACAGGACGCTGCCGGCAGCGGCCTTGAACATGTTGAGCTTGCCCTCGGTGGCGGCCCAGCCGTCGGCGGGGACGATGGGCTTGAGGACAGAGGCGGTGAGGTCCCACAGCGCCTCGTGCTCGGCGCCGAAGAGCACCACCACGCGGTTGCTCTGCGAGTTGAACGAGCTGGGCACGTACTTGAGAGCCTCCTGCACGATCTCCTGCACGCGGTCGGTGGAGATGGTCAGCTGCTTGGAGAGCGGGTAGAAGCTGCGGCGAGCCTTGATGACGTCGAGGAAAGCGGTGGCCATGTTGACGGTGGGTGGGGGTTGTTGGGGAGAAGAAGGAGAAGAAGAGGCTGATTGGATGGAGTCAAGGAGGGGAGAGTCGATGATAGACGTGGAAGATAAGGAGGAGTCTGGTAGTGGGATTTGCTGGGAATAGGTGAAGGTGAAGAAGATGGAGAAGAATAGGAGAAGATGCATTTGGGAGGGGAAGAAAAAAATGGAAGAAGGGGGAGATCAGAAGTTTATATAAGGACGAGAGAAAGACAAAACACTAAGGACGAGAATAGGGAAGGAAGCAACACGATTAAGAAGAAGGTCATGGAAGCACTGACTCCAGTTAATCAAGGGCAAGAGCGATCGAAGGGGAAGAGATGCGAGGGAGTGGGTGGCGCCTTCCGGATTCTCCACCAAGAGGGGGGGG
>LNGL01000010.1:254435-290590 GCA_001510565.1 Knoxdaviesia proteae | reverse complement strand
GGGGGGGGGGGGGGGGGGGTGTGTCCGAGAAATGCAACTTTGCAACTTGCAAAGTGCCACCCACTATAAGTTGCGGTGCAGTCTACATTGCCAGTACTTGATGCATCGAGGGAGAACTGCCCACCGGTGTGTGTACCAAGGATGTTCCTCGGCTTGGAAACGATTTCCCCCCTTCTCTCTCTCTCTCTCTCTCTCTCTCTCTGTGTGTGTCTCTCGCTATGTTTGCTCCATGCCGAAGAGAGAAACACTGCGAGCTTGCTGGCCCTGCTTGTGACTCTCCACATTTGAAGCCATGACAAAGCAGCCGAGAAGAGGTTTCACGCCTGTTGGGCGGCTGTCGGTTGCTGTGCGATGTCTATCCTTCCTTCTCTCTTTGTTTGCCTGCGCTTACACCGTGGCCTATCGGCTCGCAGGCCAATAATCTAGACTCCGGGCATGCTTCCTCTCGAAATATCTTGGAGGGGGGGGAAACAGAGAGAAAGTGTGTGGTGGTACTGCTGATTTTTGGAGCTGTCTGTCCCTTACCGAGTCCAGAGCATTACAGGGGGGAAGGGAACAATGCGCACGACCCCTCCCCCAAAAAATTCCTATTCGAAGCTGTCAATGGCGTGTTTGGGGGGGGGGTCCTTCAGTGTCTACTATGCAAGAATGCCTTCCTTGGTCGCCAGCCACAGGCTTCCCGCTTCGTTTAGC
This sequence comes from Knoxdaviesia proteae, assembly GCA_001510565.1. Lineage (NCBI taxonomy): Eukaryota > Fungi > Ascomycota > Sordariomycetes > Microascales > Gondwanamycetaceae > Knoxdaviesia > Knoxdaviesia proteae. The sequence continues at coordinate 289,897 of LNGL01000010.1, read as the reverse complement.
ACCCCATTACCAAGAACTCGGTCATTGTCCAGGCCATTAGAGTGCATACAGGTGCGTCCCGATGGGGCAAAGGTGCTACCAATATCTGTATGGACATATGGACAGACATACGCATTACATATGGGAGTTTTTGGATATGTCACGCTCGTCAAATCGACTTTTCATACCCTGAGGTGTTATTGCTTCTAGTTTGTTTCGAGGGTCTCTGCTGGTTGAGCGATCAATCGGGCGTGCCCTGTCAATAATGCCTTGTAAAACGGACCCTCTTCCTACGCCTGTCTTATCGGCGACTCCATGAACCACCGGCAATGATCCGTTTTCCCCAGTGCTCATCCATCGAGAAAAGAAACTCTCTAAATGAGGAACTCTCAGCATCTTGTCTCCTCCCCCCCAACCGCCCATCGATCCGTCCCATCCCTTTTGCACACCTGCTGACCCCCCCCCCCCCCATTTCCATTTCTCCCCATCCTACCCCCCAAACTAGGCCTATTAGCAAATAGATAGATGCGAAGCCCCGCCATACCCACGTAAGGGACACAAGAACTGAAGAAGAGAAGCCCGAGAGAGAAAGCGACATTGCAGAGAGCAAGCACATGGCATGACCAACAGAGAAAGAAAAACATCTGGTGCTGTTTTACGTGTATTGGTCAGACCTGACATATGCTGTACAACTAACTATCCTAGGCAAGGGATTCTTTACATGCTGTAACTAACGCCCGTACCCGCACTAAGTTTTCCAGGCCGGCCAGGCCGGCCCACCGACCTGGAGTGGTGTTCCAGACTGGCAGCACTGACGACGCTCTAAGCCTCCGGTAGACAAGACTCCGTTCGGGGAGTCGGAATTTGGGGGGGGGGGGGGGGGGGGGGGGGGGGGGGGAGAACGAGAGAGAAAACGCCCCCCCTCCCCCCCGCCCGGATCCCATCTCTCTCCGCTCTCTCTGGATTACAAATTGCAAACCACTTATCTATGATGTGTATCGTGCACCCCTCGCTCCCTATATCCGGCAGCAAACGTGCGTGTTTTTTTTTTTTTTTTGGAGCATCCAAACAGGGAAAGCCAGAGCGGAAAGAAAGAAAAAGAAAGAAAAAAAACCCCCCCCCTAGACCAAAACGGAGCAGGATCGATGATAAAGCTTCCAGCCAGCCGTGAAACTGAATTTTCAATTCTTACCCGCGCGGGTGCTGGCTGGTGGCCCCACTAAAAATGACGGACTTGATTTGGGAGCCGGGATTCCAATGGGTCTTGGGCCCGTTTCCCTTTTTTTTGTTTTCTTTTTTTTTCTACACCTTTCTTCCAATTCGCACAGGCCGGTTGTTCAGGCACACACACACACACACATAACCGAAGAAAAACAAGCACAAGCACTCCCTAACAGCCTTAAGGTGCTGACATGCTGCACACTATTATCATACAGCCAGCACCTGTTTCCCTGTCTTTTCCCTGTCTCTATAATCCCCCCACCTGCGACTCTTTCATCCCTCCGCCGGAGCATTGCAACATCGTGATGTGCGCTCTGGTGATTGTTATTCCCGACTCGTCAACCGGGCCTGGCTCTCGTCGGCGTCCTGTTATCTCTGTGTGGTGGTGCCGCCCTCATTCCCCCCCTTCATGCTACCGTGTCCTTCGCCGCTCACCGTATTCCATCCAGTTCATTCACCCAAACACACACACGGCCCCCCTGCTTCCAAGAATGCTGATAAACCACCCCCTCCAGCCTCTGGAAGAAAGTGAGGAATTTCATGTGACTCTTGCTTGCCCCTCTCTCATTCTCTCTCGTTCTCTCTCATTCTCTCACGTTCTCCCACGTCTCTCACGTTCTCTCACGTTCTCCCACGTTCTCTCTCATTCCCTCCCCGTCTTCTCCCTCTCGTCCCCCCCCCTACGTGCGCTTGTCTAGAACATCCATCCCTGCCCCTCGTGATGAGCTAGCTGTGTGCTGTGCCCGTGCCCGTCCCCTTGCTCCACAGAGCCGCTTTTTGCGGTTGTTAAAAATCGGGTGTTGTTTTTCTGGCCCCAGAGTAGCATGTAACTACTGTACTGTAGTGAACCTAAGTACAGTATGGTATTGGTTCCTTCGAAACACACCCCCCAGTAGCTTGTGTGGACACTCGTCGGCCAAAATAGGGCCCCAACATAGCCTGTACTGTAGTGTACAGTATGTGGTGTGGTGTAAGAGTCCAGACCAGAAATGTGGGAGGAGGAAGGAGGTCTTCACTCTTTCCGTCGGATACCCTCTCGGCGCCGATGCAAAAAAACGCCACTCTTTGCTGTGTCCCTCTTCCAGCACGAAAAAGAAAGAAGAAAAAACCACCGTCCCTTGATTTCTGCGACTCCTCACCAGCCTACCGCCACATTCGCCATTCCAGCACCGCATGAAACCAAAGATCAGATGGATAAACTGCCCCCCCCCCCTCCTCAATATCTCCCTCATAAAGAGCGAAAGAAATAGCCAACAATATCCCGTATACGCTGAAGTCTTGACCACCGTGGCATGTTCCTAACACACTCAGGATATGGCCGCTAACTCGCACCCTCCAGCGTAATCTCCAGATGTTAGCTAGGTTGGCCCAGGTCGGCGTCATTAGCCCCTCCCTCATCCCGGAGTCCCTTATCGATAAGAACCCTCCAGGAACAGCCCACCACACCTTTTGAGTTCGTTTCGCCCACCACCTTCGCTTCAATGGCAACCGAGGCGAGGAAACAATCACTGCGCCTACATCATACCATAACTCAAGGTTACTACGGTTAAGAGCATCAGATGTGAAGAAAAAAGAAATATGATATTTCTAACACTAATACTAATATGTACAATGTACAGCGAAGACCAACAGCGCCATCATCCATGAACAATTGATGTTACACGGGTTGTGTGTGTGTCTGTGGGGCAGACGAAAAAGAAAATGAGCAAACAAGGAACTACTATCCTGAAATCGGGCGGATAACCCCCCAAAGCCAAGGACTCTTGAGAATCTGAACAGAAAAAGCCAGAAGAGTGAAAAACACAAAAAAAAGAAAATCTACCTAAGCCCTTCTAAAAAGCAAACCGGTGGCGTGAGCACCAAGAACAAGAAGCAAAAGAAAGGAAACGCAAGTGTATCATGAGTACCCAGTTTCCCCTGAAAAAAAACCCCCCCAAAAGCCAAAATCCCCCCCAAAAAACAAGATGTGAAGGGAAGAAGAAAAAAAAGTTGGTAGATCACCAAGAACATGCAAAAGAACTCGAAAGACAATCCATGTAACGCCGTACTCAACGACGCAAAGAAGAAAAAGAGAAAGCCAGGAAAATGTGTGCCGGCTTCATGAAATGCAAAAGAGGAAACCGAAAGAAGAAATGAGGATATATGACAAGACGCCGGAAGTTTGTCCTTAGTATCGAATTCACCAAGTCTCCGCGATATACTGGCCAGCCTCCTTCTTCAGCTCCCAGAACTTATGCGCCTCATCACGGCCCAGGTTACCCTTAGCCATGGCCACGTCGACGAGAGCCTCTTCGACGCCCTCGCCCATGCCGTGGCTGCTCCCGCACACAAACACCCGGCCGTCGAGCGCGTTGATGACGTACCACACCAGGTCGGCCTGGTTCCGCACCTCCTCCTGCACGTACCGGCCCTCGCCGCGCCGGCTTTCAACCACGCGCTTCACCTCGTCCTCGTGCACGCCCCACTCGCCGCTGTAGATCTCGTCGACCAGCGAGTCGCGGATGCCCTGCAGCACCCACACCTTGTTGGCGCAGTTGGCCGTCTTCAGCCGCCGTTGCACAAAGCCGCGGAACGGAGCAATGCCCACGCCAGCCCCAATCAGCAGCATGGGTCCGTCGGTAACGAACTGCTTGGCCAGCGGGTTCTGCATGAGTCCCTTGAACATCGGCACGTACAGGTCGATGCTCTCGCCGCGCGCTTGCGCCTCAATGAACCGCCGCGCCTGGCGCTCGAAGAAGCCCGAGCCAATACCGGTGCGCAGACCCTTCTTCCAGTCGTACGCCTCGTGCACAGTGACAGCAATCTCGATCAGGCGGTGCTGCTTGTCATCGTGGTTGAGGAACGACTCGTGCGGGTCGTTGGAGAGGGAGTAGAAGCGGGGCATCAGGGTCTGCAGGGTGGAGAGAAGCAGATCCAGGGGAGGGTGGGAGCTGGGAAAGGCCGACAGGACCTGGGTGAGGGTCACGCTAGGACCGGTGCGGAAGTCGCAGAAGATACCCTGACCCTCAGCCGAGCATAGGTAGTTGAGGATGTGGCGCTCGCTGTCATCGCTGGCGTACTCCGCCAGGATTCTGAGCAGCTGCTTGGTCGGGGGGTACGACTGGATATCAGAGCACCAGGTGACGAGGTCGCGGCGAGTGGTGACCAGCTCGCGAGGCTTGTCGTCACCCCAGACGGTAGGCCAGCGGCCCTTAGTAGTGCGCAGAAGAATAGGCTTGGACCGCAGGAAGCGCGGCACTAACAGGAGGTCAAGGAGACGATCGACAATGGCCGACTCGTTGGGAGCGACGACGCCAATAGCGCCTCCGACCCGGAAGTCAACGTTCTCTTCGCCAGGATAGCCGGTAACATCGATGTCGAAGTGGTACGTTCTCTTCTCGGCGCCGACCTTGGTGAGCTCGCGGGCATTGTGGATGCGAGCAGCGAAGACGTGGTAGGGAGGGTGTGGCTGCACGAACTGGGGGGGCTGGATAGTGGTGTCAATGGGAAGCTGCTCCTCAGACTCGCTGTCGAAGATGGTGGGCTGAGGAGTTTGGGGGGCTTCGATGGTTTCGATGGACTGCGTGGGGGTAATTTCTTCATCCCCCGGCAAAGGGGTTCTGATCGCCAGAGCAAGCTCATCATCCACCACGGAATCTGAAACAACACCAGAGCTCGCGATTTCGGAAGAGTGCACAGCGACCTCGTTGATGGCATGGGTAGCTAGTTTGGTCGAATTGTGGTTCTCAAGCAGGCTAATCTTCTCATCGTCGGAAAGGGCGATTCCAGAGTCAACGGGCGAGAGAATCAGTTCGGTAACGGAAGTGGCATCGTCGCAGATGGTGGAAGCCACGCTGGGAGAGTTGCGGGCAGTCTCGGTCTGCTTCGCCGGGACAGACTCGAAAAAGATGGTCTGCTCGGGGAGTTCGGTGATTCCAGTGAGCCGAGCCGGGATCTTTCCAATGTTAAGGTTGAGAGATCGGAAGGCGTCGTTATCGGGAAGAGTCACGTCGAGGAACTCCACATTCTCGTTGGCACGGCCGCCGCTGAAGCAGCAGCCGCCACCACAACACCGCGAAACAATCTGGGCGGTAGTCTCTCCGGTAATGCGACGGATGTCGTGGGGGTTTTGTGCGATCAGCCGAGTGGAGGCCCGGCGGCGACGGATCGGCTCGGACTGGATCTGCTCTTCCTGGTCATCGGTCGAGTCGGAGAAGGTGAGGGACGGAGCGACCGAGGGGGTGGGCGGCTCCGAGGGGATGCAGCACGAAGAGACTGCAGGAGCCCGGAGGGCTTCGGGAGAAATAGCAGCAGCCATTGTGTGTGACGATTAGGTGGGAAGAATACAGCGTAGGGATAGAACGAAAGCTCAAAGGATATAGGATGGGAGGAGATCCTTTATGAAGAAGAAAAAGGGGGCAAAGACGGGAAGAAGAAGATATGAGGGAGAAAGGAAGAAAGAATGACGAGGGAAAAGAAGGGACGAAGAACAGTGATGGTGTAGGGGGGGGATGATCACTGATAAAAGAAAGAAATCAAAGACGAGAAGAAAACAAAAATTAATCTCTGTCCAGAAAGAAAGGAGGAGGAAAAAAAGAAAAGGAGAGAGGACCAGAAAACCAAAGGAACGAGAACAAGAAAGATGGTTCGATGGTGATGAGGAAAGGAAGAAAATGAAGCGGAATGAAATAAATTGACGGTTTGCCGGCTAAGAAGGTGGCGAGACTTCCTACCTAACAAGAGGCGTGGATTTTTCTTCTTCTTCTTTTTAGGTGCTTAACAAAACCCCAAGAATAAATAATAAATGCTTAGTTCAGAATTTGTTAGAGCCACAGTAAGAATTAATACTGGGTTGCAAATATAGAAGGAACAGTGCACCCAATTGAGGGAATTGCCAGGGATCGACTTCAGGCCAAGGGCACGCAAGCAGAAAAGAGATATGGGAAGGAATTCCAATCAGATAATTGACTGGGACGACAGGGAAGGTGCGATCTGCATTACTCAACCGAGAAAAAAAATGGCAAGCAGCGATGATGGGCAGGGAAAAAATGGCAGGAGCAAAATCCACAAATCCGGGATATTTGTTCCTAAAGCATGAAGGAGGCGAAAGTATCTATGCTGCGGTGGTTTATATTGCTGGCAATGCCTGGAAGACTGAGAAATGCCAACTGTGTTCTTTTTGAGGGCGGGATGGGGGAAGTGGATTATCAGAGCAGCAGGTAATGCTGAGCAAGAAGGTTTTGTGAAGAAGACGGTAGGCCGCGCGGGCGGAAGGACCAAGAACGACGAGACACAAGTGCAGAAAGGACGCCGACGCTTGGTTGCAAGGTGGAATGATTGATAAAGGACTCGCAAATTCAAGGATGGACGAGGGAAAGGGTCCAAAGCCAGGAAAGAGAGAAGGAAAAAGACCTCGGATGTGAAAACCCCAGGATAATTTTTATTTTAGGCGCGTCTTTCTTGGTATTTTAGCCCCCTGCTGTTTATTGATTTTTTTTTCGTGTTGGCCGATACGCGGGTTCTGTGAGCCTGCAAAAAGAGGGCGACGGAAAAAAAAAAAAGGAGAGACAAAAACAGGTCTGACTGATTGATTAGCACCAGGCCGGTCAGCTGAGATAATGCGCGCTGTCCGGCGACAAACTGATCGATCAAATGGTTGCTTCTTAGTCACGGCTGATGGATCGGGAGAGGCGAAGGGAAAAAAGTAACTCACGCGACGGTAAGACTAGCAAGAAGTAGTAATGAAACTATCCAACTGGTAAAGTAAAGTAAGATGGAAGAGAGGAGAAGAGGAGGATAGATTGATAAAGAAAAAAAAGCCGTGAGGTGCGGGTTGGTCGGGGTTTTTATCTATTTGATCTTGGGATGGGATTGATTCTGCTTGCGTTTGGTTGGGACGCCAGAAGGGTTAAACGATGGCGCGAGACACCTCAAGACAAGCCCAAAATAATCAAGACGTGGAACGCGGCAGGGTTATACTGGTCGTTGTTGGACCGGGGGGGAAGAGTGGTTGATATCTGCAAGGAAGAATATCATCGAGCTGAGAGAAGATTGTCATTCCATTCAATGATAGAGAGGAAACATGAAAAACGGTGAAACTGCCAAAGGGAACCCTATTCTTGTCTTATCGCATGTAGCTCGGTTTCTTTTTATATACCAGTCGTGGGTGTTCTTTCCAACCTTCACCTGCTGTCAAGATGATCATCGTCGCTCTTTTTTTATCCTCTTTCCGGGGTGCGCCGAAGCCGGTGGTGCCGTGAAGGGTTTGCTGCCACACCTTTTGTGTACTGGACCTGCATGCGAGGTGAGAATGGGGGGGGGGGGGGGGAGACTATAAATCCAGGTGCCCCGAGTTCGCAGTTCGCACACTGCATTGTGTAGCCGACTGGCTTGGCCGCGACTATCAAATCAGCGCGATAAAGCCGGAGGTTTTTTTCAAAGGGGGCTGTACGAACCACCTGTACGAAGGAAGTTCACTACTTGGCGGCATCTTGTTGTGCTTCTGCTCGTTGGAGCCGAGCGGCCGAGCCAGCCAAGTTTGGGCTTGCATGTGGATGTCTGCGTTGGTGGGTGCATCCCAGCCCAGTGGCCTGTGCCTCGCCGTGAGAAAAGCAAATTACCTTCCGGCCAGTTAGACAAGGGGGGGGAGAGAGAAAATGGTCGGTGTCATTCATGGTGGTGGGCGGTTTCTTATCAGATCGAAAAAATGCCACCCGTACGAATGCGTACAGTACTGTACAGTGTTTCTCGCTTACCACCCCCTTTTCTCTAGTATACGGCGCTGTTCAATCGCGCGCCCTGGCCCTCGTACTCATACAGGTGCAATTTCAATCGATCGCTGGCTCTGCTGCTGCCATTTGTCTCCGTTCGTCCAACATCGTCGTCAGGAAGGCAAAAAGCATGTGGGATTTCCCCGGGGGGGGAAGAGAAGGGCCCACTGAAGCAGTTGCCACTCAACAATCAACGCCGAAGGAGGTGATAAATCACATCTCACCAAAAACCTGACTGGAGTCTCTTGACTCTGAGAAAATCCTCCTTTCTGACGTCCTGGAGCACAGGGCTGAGGAATCATCTCAGGTGCGGAGATTTCTTGGTGGATGACCTGACGCCACTCTGCCCAGTGTCACAACATCCTCTGTCCTCGGCATAGACCCAACGACAGAGGAAGAGAAAGAGAGGAGATAAAATGCATCTATCACACAATGCCCTCCATCCATTCTCAACATATCTCCAAGCCCGGCTTCGGGGATTGATTCTGCGCTGGGGGAGGAGCTGGGGATGGAGATCATGCCATTTCCACACCGCCCGGCTAGGCCAGAATCTCCAAGTTCGGCGTCTTGTGCGTCGCTCTCGTGCCACGGTACCGCTGCTGCTGCGTCCGAACTTGCAGCCAATGCGAGCGCTAACACGGTTCGTTCGCATCAGATACGTTGGATCTGGCCCCCAGTGACGAGACCCCCAGGCAGAAGGAGACATGCCGAAGATCGCAGCCGGGGACGTACGAAAGCCAGAAAGCGACACAGTCCGTGTCTCTCCGGATCTTCGAACGACACAGAGTAGACGTCCAAGACACACCCAAAAGAATCTTGATTGTGCGTACCTGTGTGTCTCAGTCACCGCCAGCCGCCACCAACAACACAGACGAAAGTGAACGGTTGCAATCGAGGCTCGGCTCTCTCTGGCGCGGAATCTAGATGTCAGAGGGTGGCATTGGGAGTGTAATTGTTCGCGGGGAAAAACCGGAGGCCAACCCTCTTTTTTGCCTCCGTTTCTTCCTGCATCGATGTTGTTTGCTGTCATCTGGAGCGCCGCTCGCCCCCTTTCACCCACCCGCGTTGTTAAGCGCTTCCCCCATTTTCATTGTTCGGCTACCAGTTGGGCCCTCTGATTTTCTTGGGGGGAGGGGGAGGAGGGGCCAGATTTTTTGTCAAACTTCAGTCTGCCCCGTGCAATGCGATACGCACATGATCACTCCCGCCCTTTTTTCCCCTTTCATCGAGGGGACACAAAGTGGCATGCGAATCTCAATCAAAGTCCGAATTGGCTGGCCCACAATGCAGGGCTCCAGAATCGCACAGAAACCGTCGCACTACCAATGGGCGGCACATCCATCCATCCACTTCGGACTCCCGATGCACACGAAAACTGAAAGACACACAGTGAAAGCTGGGAGCTTGTTGGGCCTGCCATTATGTCCTCCGCGCTGTTGATGCTGCTCTTCCACAGCCGACCAAATTTCCGGATCAGCCCAGCATCACACCACAAAAAGACGGCTTTTGAACGGTATGCAACCGGGCCTAGGGACAGACCGGAAGTAAGGAAAAGAATGCGCCCCCTGGAAAACAATCGCTTCAACCACACCAACACACGAAAAAGAAAACGAAGATGAGAATACACTGTGTTAAGCCCATCAAAAAGATAAAATCCCTGCCCCATCTCAAGAAGTCCCGAAACAAATAAAACCGAAAACAAAAGCCAGGCACCACTACTCGAAAACGGAAAAGCCTTGTCAATATCGCTGGCGTTAGCCAATCACAGCGCGAGAATCTCTCCAGGGTTAATCTTATCAGATCATCATACCCACGCAAAAGAATCGAGGAGAATCCAACACGGTACTAATACAGTGCGCGGAACTTTTATATGTAGTGAGATTACTAGATAAGTTACGTGACGTGAACTTTTCGATTCGCACTATATCGGATTTTCCTATCCCCTACTAACCCTAAATATTCCTAGGGTTATCGGTACCGGCCGTGCGTCTTTAGGGTTCCCCCGAGCTTGCTCGTTCGCATCTGATAAAATTTTAGTTCGGGGGGATAGATGCAAATTTGAAATGTTTTGCATCTCAGGTGTAAGCGGCAAAGCCACCACCTCGTAAAAAATCAACAGTGTTAATAGCTTCCAGTGTCCTAAGGGGAAAAGGGGAAAAAGCAGCGAACATCCTTTTACCTGACAGCCCTGTTCCCGGATCTCCCACGCCGCTCATTTACCAAGCATTTGCATTTTCGATCTGATAACCCAGGAAGTCTATGGTACAATATACTCGTACTGCGACCCGCGCTTCCGTGCCTGCTTTTGATTTTCTCCCAAGCTGGTTTCCCTGAACAGCAGCACCCCCGAGATCGCAGCCAGCCCCGGCTGAGACGCTCCGTTGAGTAATACACCTCACGCGTCGACCGCCGACCACGGGTCCCCGTGAACGTTGTCCCCCTCGCTTCGTCAAAAAACGCCCAGGCCGTCAGGCATCAAGAGCCAACAAGAAAGGAAACCCTCTCACGGGCCCCCGAACAGCCAACGGCTCGTTAAAAAAAAGATGAGGAGGGCATCAAAAACAAGGCGAGAGCAAAGTCCAAGCAACCACAAAAAACGACTCCGCGTTTGGCTTGTCCGATGCGGGCGAGTGTATGCAGAGCGCCAGATGAGAACCGCAGAGGAACGCTGGAATACTACGTCCGACCCGCTGGGCAAAACGAAGATGAACCTGTCAGATTTTACCGAGCGAAAGATGCCAAGCATATGAAAGAGGAACAATTAAAAATAAAAATAGATAGATAAAAATCAAGTTTGTTTTGGTTCGAGGCCATCTCGGCCGCATACGCCCAGACAACGCATGCCAACCGTCGCATACCGGTCGTTTGCAATTTTTCCCTCTGGGCTCGGGCATTTCACGAGAAATCTCACCCGCCCCCTTCCAGCTTCGATCCGCCCGCCTCCGATATCGCTCTCTCTCTCTCCTTCGACCGCCTTTTTGCCTTCCTTCCGGTCACATTTCCAGACCACTTCCTTCCAATGGTGATGCTCGCTTGGTGCTGTGCCTCTCAAGATGCAAGAATGCCAACTGATTGATAAAGAAAAGGTGTTTTCTCTTCCTTTCTCCCGCAGCTGCATCTTGCGTGCCCCCTTTCGTCTACATGTCTCTCTAGCTCTTCCCGCCCTCAACAGATCCGCGGCATCTGGTTGGCCCGGTGCTGGGGGAACTGCATGTGTGGTCAGACTTGACTCGAAAGCAACGGTGTTTCGTGTAGCATACGCTTGTCAGTCAGCCAGCCAGCAACTTCCGAGATCGTTCAGGTCCTCCAGATGCACGCCAAGCCGAGGGTGACGTGGTAGGATCATCAGAATGGGAGTGAGAGAAACGGAGTGCCCATACTCTTTTCGCTGCATGCGTTCTGCCCCCCCAACACGATCCGCCCGAGAAGGACCGCGGGAGAAAGCCGTGTCCATGTCCATGTCCATGTTCATGTCCATCATAAAACAGGACCTATATTTCCTTATTGCTGTGGTATTTCCGAGTACGAGAAAGTACCAAGACCCTCTTTCAAGTCATGCTCTTTTGCCTCCGGTAAGGGGGAAGAAACAGGGACAGGCACAGTAATACGTATGTAAAGCCATGTATCGGGGCACCGACTCTACAGTATGAACATGAAGCGCCTAAATCTCCGAGAACCCCCAAGAAAGCGACTGGGATGTAAGCTGCAGAACCACCAGTCTCAGTACCCAGAGACTGGATGCGATGGACTGGGATTAGAAGTCAGTTTGCGCTCTCTGTTTCCCCCAACACGACCCCAGAGACCCAAGCAACAAGTTCGTCTGATTGATAACGGAGCACTTTTGTTGGTTTTCTTTTTTACTGCACGCCCAATGCAACTCATCCAATCTTTCGTTCCTTCGCCTTCTACCATTGCATGTAGACTTCACTCCCCCGGAGATATTACACCACACTTCGCCCCCCCCCCAAAAAAAAGCCTCATCGCGCTCCCATCCAACCCTCAACATGACGTCCCCAGTCCAGACAAAAATCCACGCCAAGCAAATTGCACCGTGTTCAGCACTGTGCCTCCTTATCAGATCAAACCCAGCTTGAAGTTTTTGTCCTTTTTTTTGGTTTGGTTTGCTGGAACGCCACTCTCTCCAAATATGTGCGAAAATCCAAGGCGCGGGTTATACACATCACAGCGCTAGGCCGGTTGGAGATGCGTCTGCGCAACAAATTTGCTCGGCACTTACGGCGGGGAGGATCCAGTGGTTTGTTTGTGCAGGGCCTCAAAGCGAACATGTCGTCAGGTTGTGGGAAAAGGCACATCGCGGCAGAGGTTCACAGCGCGGTGGGAATCCTCTGCATCCACGGTCCCAGAGACACGAACCCCCGATACCGCCGCGAACAAGAAGAAAAAAAAAAGCTTGCATCACCCGAATGACGAGTCTCTTTTCCACCTACTCGTGTTTCTGGTGCTTCCGGCGCGGCCGGCTCCGGCGCCGCGATTACTCTCACGCTCTTCCCCTCGCTCCTGCTCGACTTTTTTATCTGATTTGTTCCAGGTTGATCACTGGCTCTCCCGCGAGCAATATCGACAGTTTCGCTCGCTCTCTCGCTCCCCAGCTCGGCACGCGCGGCAAAAACAACTCTGTTCGTGGTTTCTGTTTCTCATTCTGGCCTGGGGCTGAATACGTAGTGGGGGGAAAGTGGTATATTGTTGATATCCTCATCTGGCCTCCGGCTAGCAGAAGGGGGTTGGTTAGTCGTTCAAAAAACGAGAAAGACAACAGAGAAAAAACATAAAATAAAGCTCGGGCTGTCAGGCTAATTCTATTTTTTCACTGCAGACTTGGTAAAAATAGACCCGGTAAAGACTTCTACCGCTGAGTACAGATCATTCGCTCCCCGCGGTCTCTCGAAGGGTGGCGGTTGTTCTCCCGAGAACGAGAAAATCTATCGGGAGTTCTGGAGAAATTTCCAAGCCTCGTGCTCACGGATTCGTGTCCGGATATATCATCCCTACGCAGAGGCCAAGGTCTGGAAATGCCAGATGTGGGAGTCGTGATGCCTTCGACGTCGCGACCCGATTAGGCCGCAATGGAACATGCCGAAGGCCTACACGTCCACTGTCCCGTCAGAACAGGGTGTCCTCAGCAGCTGAGAAACACAATCTTCCAATCTATCAGCACGCTTTTTTTGGCTGGTCGCCCAGCCCAAAACCCCAACCCGGACGCGCTCCCCGATGTAACCACTCCCATATCGCTCTTTCGATCGAGAATAGCCGGGGACAAGACCCAACCAGAAGAAACCAAGGTGCAAGAACCCCACACGTTCACGACTGCCCTGCATCGTGTTCCTCCCCTCTTGTCTTCCCCCTCCCCTCTCCACACCTGTGTCTGGCGTCTTGGCTGGACTGTCCTGTACGTTGTCTCTGGCAGATGGCGGCATTTTGCGCCACCGTCACGGAACCCCGGCGAATGTGGGGCGCTGGGCTCGCTCGCTGCCGGTGTCTGCCCGAAACCGCCCTGTGGCGGGCGCCGTTGTGTGTGTTTTTTTTTTTCTCGAATTATCGACGTTCTGTAGATGCCCGGGTTTGTTCCGGTGGTTGGGCCGGGAGCGAAAAGGGTGTAAGCTTGAGTGACAGGTGGCGATGGCCTCATTCCCCACAAGAATTGCTTCACCACCGGTATGCAGATATCGGCACCGACCAAGTCGTTCGCGTAGTCTATATTTTGTCAGCAGGTTCATGGTAGCATCTCCTACGACAGTATCCCATGATTTTGAGGCCAGCGTCGCGCTCCTAAGGTGTCTGATCGAGTAAGTAGTGTTTGTCGATGGCGGTGTCGGATTGTCAGGCCAAACCCTAACCCTAACAAACCAGGTTGTCGCGAGTGATTCATGGATGCAAACGCCAACCGCCAGCCGTCAAACCAGAGCAATCGTGAATCATAGCAGATAGTGGCGATTACAAAAGAAAGGCAGCTCCCAGGAGCCTATATATAGAGAGCCCTTGCCCCTCCCAATACTGTCAAAAGTCCAAGTGGACGACACACGCATACTATCTCTAGACCCAAGCTCTCGAAGCTACACGTTGTTGCCCAAATCGGGCGAGGGGACGTGACCGACGTGCGATGACTCGGCGCCGCGCTGGCCGGTCGAGCCAGACGGCTTCTGGACTTTAGACACCATGCCGCTTCGATCACCGGTCTCTTGCCCCGCTGCATAGCCACGTTCCGGGCGCTCTCAGATGTCCAGAGGCGGAATGCACCGTATGGAGCGCATAGGATGCAAGATGCCTGGAATACAGCATCCACGCCGCCCGAGGGAGTGGGCACAGCAGGCACCTCTCGGATTCACTTTCAACGCCGGGGATATCCGGGAGATCCGCACATCTGTGGCAAGAACAGCTCCTCACCCGAACCAGGCGGCTGTGTCGAGGCACCGGCTGCCCATACTCGCCCGGGCTGTCACCTCCGGAGCACAGCTCCGAGCCCTTGGCCTCTTATCCGCTTACCCCGTGGGGGTGTGTGCGCAGCAGCATCGGCATTGGATCTGGCCTTGGGGGACTTAGGGTCACTTGGGGTTCTGCCTCATGTCGAGACTCCTGCGCGCACTTCGGGCTGGTGGCTAGCCTCAACACACCAGACATCCGTGGAAAGCCCCCCGACGCCGTGGGCGAGAAGACATACATCGTCATCAACTGAGCCTTGTCTATCAAGACTTGCTCTGCGCCTCGCCGCCGGACAGTCGACGACCGATGTCCAGGCGACTGACGGGGACATACACCCAGGAAACCCCCCTCCGAGAGGCCGGGGGGACAATAGAGAAGCGATTTTGGTCACCCGTTGGATAGCGCATCTCGGGCCCGCACAGGTCGAATGACTGGGATATGCTATCCGCAAACTCTCACACGATGGCAACGACCTCCCGAGCTTCGCGGGGCCTCCGCCCGCTAAAATACCCGCTATGCAAACGCGTCGGCCGGCTACGATCTTACCCCCAGCAGCGCACACGGCCTTTTCAAAAGACGCCTCGCGGCAACTGGCGATTCCGTGCCCCGCTCCGGAGCCCCCGTGACCGCTTGAGGAATAGACAAGTCACCGTCCGGCCTCGCCGAACACAGCCCTAGATCACGGAGTCCACAGTCCTCGCGACTCACTTCACGCGTTCCACCATTCTCTGCCGTTTGACACTCAGACATGCAGACGATTCGAACACTGCCCCACCCGGTGAAAGATCATGCACTCACTACAAAGAAGATACCCGGATTGGGGAGCACCGTCAGAACGCCGCTAACGCCACGTTGGCGCGACCCTCGGGTCACTGGCCAGTCACTGGTGGTGTTCCCGGGCGCACACCACCACGCGACGTCGCGCGCAGACGCGCGTCAGCTACGGCTCTAGGCGGCGGTGCACCTCCTGGCCCGCCGACGGGCTGGCTTGCCCCCGGCTGGCCGGGCTGACACCAATGCTTGAGCAAAGGCGGACCTCCGGAGACGATCGACACTCCCACCGGCCCCTGGGCCGCTGGCTGCGGCTTGCCCGGGCGCGGGCTCGGCTGGCAGATCGTGCTCTCTGCGTTCCCCCCCCCCCACGTGGGTCCAAAGCAGGCGAGCTGGGAGAAGAGGCACCGGACAGAAATCGGTCGGAAGGAGAAAGCAGACACGCCACCTCCAGATTCTGCTCATCTTGACTACTGCCCCATTCCAACCGCGGGGGGCGGCAGAACCGCCGCCTTTTTGGTGCGGGGGGGAGATTATGGGAAGCAAGACATCGGTGACGTGCCACAGCAGCAGACCGCCTGCGACATACGGCCCGGTTGACATCACAGCCCACAGTCGGGTCCGTGGCCCGGCGGCCCGGCCAGCGAAAGCGATGGAGGAAGTGTATGGTCAGGGCGATAAGTTGATGTCGCCGGCGCTGTTCCTCGTGCATGATAGAAGCTAGTTAGAGCAAGATATCACGAAATCTTCTAAAGCGGAAGAAGAAAAAAAAATCCGAAAATGTCACCGGCCCTGCTTAATCCCATCAGACGTCCTCTCTCCCATGCCATCACCAAAAAGGCCCTTGGGTCTCTGTTTTGGCTGTCTTCCTCGCCGTGAACTTTGAGGCGTTTCTCAAGTGTGAGCACGGTAAGGTCGACGTGTGCCTACTGACTCGGCCTCAGTATTTCTCCTACCGCCGCCAGCGAAGTGAAAGGAAGCAAGGGAAAGGACTACCCAACGCGAAATCATGCTTCTTGCCAGTTGGATCCCACCCCTGCCTGCAACGAACTCATTTGGAAACCGCCCCCAAAGATTGCCTCCTTGCCTCTTTCCTGGCCTTCCCCCACACCCCCCCTGTCCACTCATCATCCCAAACAAATCTTCCCGGCTCCTGTTTCCTTCGTGTATGAGATCCCAGGCAACTGGCTTTTGCCCCTGTTTCACGTTCGTCCCCCCACCACACAACAGTACAGTAAGTACTGTACAGTACATTGCACCACGCAGCACTCACTACGGAATGTATCTTTTTGGCGGTCGGTCCACTCATAAGCGACCTCCCGCTGTACGTACCGCTCTTTTTATCGCTGCGTAGGCGCGGTTGTATCCGCCAACATGGCATGCACCCTATGTTCGCCTTCCACTGTCAAATTTCGCCGCGCTGTCTAATATGCGCTTCCGTCTCCACGCGCGTCAACCTGCCGTTTTCCAACATCCACCAGTTCGAATAATGTGTGTAATCGAGTATAATCCCGTGTACTGCACATACAACAAGACAGTCCCCCCTCTTGCTCCTTCGGACCACTTCCAATCTCCACCTGGAAACACACTCGCACACCCACGCTCTCTCTCTCTCTCTCTCTCCTACCACCAAAGGCACAAAGAATCCCAAATCACGCCGGCGCCTGGCCCCATTAATCACGGAGCTTTTCCTGCTTCTGCCTGCCTTTCTCCTCAGGCCAGACCCGAACCACCCGCGCCCCCCGTTTGGCTGGCTGGTTCTAAGAGGGGGGGACGGGGGGGGGCCGACCTTCAGTCGAACTAAATCACCCATTCCATTATTATGTACTGCCGCTCTCTTATAGGTCGCTCGCTTGTGCGTGACTTCGTTTGTCTGGCAGCTGTTGCAAAGTGTTCTCTCCCCAGCCCAGCTACGGCTCAGGTACACCCCGTTGGTCCAGCACAGAGACGCCGGACGGGGGAGGGGCCAGGGACCAGAACGAGTCTCATGTTTCTGCTCCCGGATCGACTCCCAGACCCTGGGGCCCGCCCCCCAGTGCTGTCTCCCCGTGCGTATCTTGTATCTTGTATCGCATCTGGCCTTGCTCCATCACCTTTCTTTCATGTTCTCCCTTCGTTTCTGGCCTGGCCCCGTCCACCATCTTTCCCAGCTGTTCTGGCCTATACCACGACCGCTCACCCTATAGTTGCATCCCCAATTGACCAACCACAGTCCCGCCTCGCGGATCCTCACTCTCGCCGTATGAAGGCCGTTGCGGATGTGAGCGCTGCCGCGACTGGACCATTGCATTGCCGAAGGAACTCTCTGCTTCCACCTTCTCCTCTCTCTCTCTCTCCTCTCTGTCTCCTTCGTCTATTTTCGTCCTGTGCATTTTTTCCCATTTTCTTTTCTCCGGCTGGCCCGTCTCTTCTTCCTCCTGCTAACTCTTCCGGTCTTCCTTCGTTTCTCCCGTGTTTCTGGATGCTGTTCTGCCGCGCTTCTCCATTAAACATTTCTTTAACTTGCTCTCATCCCATCACCCTGTCACCAACAATCCAACACTAACACCAACCCAAGTCTACCTTGCGGGTTATGCTTGCTTTTCCTCTCCCACACCCCCTTCTCACTTGCTCTTTGTTTCTGATCTTCTGCTTCCGTCCTTCCTCTCCCTCTCCCTTTCTTTTCCCCCTTCACCCTCACCCTCTTTTTTCTTTTCTCCTATTAGCTTGCCGGTTCTTGCTATTTTTTCTTCCGGCTGGCCTTGGAAAGCTTATTACTCCTCTGTTCGCCGAGATACCTTCGTTCCTCGTTCCTCGTTTGTTTCTTGAACCTCTTCTTCTAGTTCCTCTCTTCACCACCTTCGTCATATACTTCTCTTCTATTAACCTTCCTTCAAAAACTTCCCTGTTCTGCTTCGTGATGCTGGAAGTCCACGAACCTTTGCATCTTATTGTGACTCTTCCATCGTCGTTGAGCCCGGCCCGCGACATCGCCATCTTCTCATAGTCCGGCCTTCTTCGGATTTGGTGGTTCTCGCATCGTGTGTAGCGCTGCTTTCGATTGTGCCGTCAACATTAAAACACTCCCGTGCCCTTCTTTTCCGGATACCCTTTGCTTCTGTTCGCTTCTGTTAATTTTTCTTCTTCAACTTGCTTCTTTTCTCTTTTTGCGATTATACATACCTTGGATTCAATCTCACCTCATCGACGACTTGATCCTTCCATCTGCAATCATTCGACATCATTTGTAGAATCCTCTGTCTCAATATCTCTCCGATCCGCGCGCTCTTAATTCTTTCTTACCTGCACACCTTCACCACCTTCAGCATGACTGCCCTCATCCCCGTCGAAATCCCCCACATTGCCCTTGGCGGCAAGAACCTCACCTCCTACTTGGCCATCGGCTCCATTCTATTGGTAGTATGGCTAGTACGGTCCCAAAAAAAGAACCTCATCGACGCCCCTTTCTATAAGGGCTCGAAGAAAGGCTGGCTATTCGACGCCGAGACGTTGATCCTGGATAGCTACCAGAAGGTGAGCCAAGACGAATGGAGTTGCAACCGGAGAAGGAAGCAAACAAACATGCTAACTCTCGTGAACCGAGCCTTCAGTACCGTGATCAAGTGTACCAGATCCGGGCCACAGAAGGCCAACAGATTCTAGTCCCTCCCACGTTGATATCCGAGCTGAAGGGGCTCCCTGAGGAGGTTCTCAGTGCCACCGAAGCTGTTAGTGAAGTATGTCGATGCTCTAGGTCGAGTCCCCCTCGAGAGGGGGACATCTCTGCCATGCCTTCCTAACCATGGTTTCCGATTTCTAGGCCCTGATGAGCAAATACACCCAATTCTCCGGTGGCCATAACGGAGATTTGCTGTCGAATGTTGTCCGGCTGAAGTTGACCCAGAACCTGGCGCGTCTCATTCCCCAGCTCAAAGAAGAGTTGGAATACATCACCGCAACCGAGTTCCCCGAGTGCAAAGACTGGACGCCCGTCAAGTTCCAGCCGTTCGCCCTTCGTGCTGTGGCTCGCCTGAGTGGTCGAGCTTTCGTTGGATCCAGCATCAACCGCAGCGAAGAATGGATGGATACCAGCATTAACTATGCCATCCATGTGTTTGTTGCTGTTATCAAGCTGCAGTTCATCCCCGAGATGCTGCGCCCGGTTGGACAGTACGCAGTCTCGGAACTTCGCCAACTGCGTCGAGACATCGACACGGCGAAGAAGCTGCTCCAGCCGGTCATCGAGGAGCGGTTGCGCGACATGAAGCTGGGAACCGGCAATGAAGCTCCGCCGGACGACCTGACTCAGTGGCTGATCGATGCTCTCCCCGAGTCGGAAAAGGCGGACGTCGAAATCCAGGCGCGGTTGCAACTCATCCTCGCGGCTGCATCAATCCACACGACAAACAATTTGCTCACCGATTGCATGTACGATCTTGCCGCTCGACCTGAGGTTCAGGAAATGCTTCGTGAAGAGGCCTATCAAGTTCTGGAGGTCGAGAATGGCTGGCCACGCAAAGACAGCATGGCCCGGCTGAAGAAGCTTGACAGCTTCATCAAGGAAGTGCAACGCCTTTCTGGAAACATTAGTAAGTTGTTCTCCTCTCCCATGATACGGAGTGGATGAACAAACCAGGGACTAACCGGCTTTTACAGCGGCGTTCATACGCAAGGTCATCCGACCAATCGATCTCTCGGACGGCACTCACCTGCCGGCCGGATCGAAGCTTCTGTGCCCGCAAGCCGGCGTCTCGCATGACGACCGGTACTTCCCCGATGCCGACGAGTTCGATGCGCTGCGCTTTTACAAGCTGCGCCAACAGTCGGAAGAGGACGCCAACCGATGGCAGTTCTCGTCGATCGGCGACACCAACCTCAACTTCGGCGCGGGCAAGCACTCGTGCCCGGGAAGATTCTTTGCTGGCAACGAGATCAAGATGGCGGTGGCTTTCTTTGTCCTCAACTATGAAGTGCGGTTGCAAAAGGGCACCGAGCGGCCCAAGTCGATCTGCATGGTCATGAGCAAGATGCCGAATCCTGGCGTTGAGCTGCTGTTCCGGAAACGGACAGTTTAGGGTTGAGAGGACGGATCCCGGCTTCTCCCCGGACGGGGAGGGGAAGGGACACGGAAGACCACGCCGATCTTCTTTGTGTAATGTGTGATGTTGATTACCCACTGAAATTGGAAATGCAACCGAATTGTCTTGCAGCGTCAGTCAGCCGATCGTGCCGTGAGAATGTGTCGAGAGAGTCTGGAGCGGCGACATCCAGGGCGCAACAGCACCTTTATACGAGCCCAATACCGACCCGGGAGAAAATGGAGAGAATGAAGAGAGGGGAAAAGAACAGGAGAGATGAGGGACGGAAGATATCTCGATCGTTTGTTCTATCGAGTCATTGATCGACCCTCGTGATCGCTGATTTCCGAATACGATCCTCTTTGGGAAGGAGGGCCATCCGTCGTGGCTCGCTCCTTCTCATCGTCAGCCCAACATGGCATTTTCCAAAAAAGTGCCTGGCGAAGCTGCTCTTTCCTGTTCTACTTCGTTTCCTTCATTCCACAACCACCTTCCCTCCCCGGTCTCTCCAGACTTGAGTCTGGATCACGGCATCGCCTCGGCCCCGGACTAGGCTTTTCAGACCTCAAGTTCTCCGATATCTTCCAAACAAATGTATATAGTAACGAACAAAAAGAAAAAAAGCCAAAAACCGCCACCAAAAAATGGAAAAAGGGATTTTTTTCCCCCTTCATGGTAATCTTTCGGTCGGAGGCAGTGATGTTCCTGCTGGGCGAACAAACGGGCGGGCATTCTTCGTATTTAAACTTTTTTTTTCTTCCCACCAGGCAGGACAGGGCCGAATTTACAAATCTCAAATTTCAAAAAACCCCCCAACAAGCATCCGATCTCGCTTTCATCCGTCGATACACAGAAACCTTCTTTTCTTTTCTCGGTATCGGGACGGCGCATTGTCAGGGGCAAAGCAATGTCGACATCTCGGTGAAGAGCGTTGACAGCTGTGGTGGGTGGTGGTGTTTTTTCGGGTCGATTTAGGGTTGGACCCTTCATCTGTGTCGTCGGTCCTGTTTGTGCTCGCGATACAGATTCCATGTTCCGAGCCGTTGCACGAGTTTGTCGGCCTTCTCTCTTCGGCCACACGATCTGTCCGTATTATCCACCACCACTATCCCCCGATTCTCTTTTTGGTGGTGTCTCTGGTCTGGCTGGCTGCCGACATCTCAGGACAAACGTATGATACTTCCCACAACCTTACAACCGGAAGAGAGGCACGAACAAAAACCCCCAAAAGAAAGGGAAAAACGCCGCTAGGTATGCACGGCGAGCAATCCAGCAGTGCGCATCAGGCTCGAGAGCGTTATGACAGAGAGAGGGAGAGTCGCCAACAATGCCGGGTGGACGGTGGCGGGGGGCCGCGTTGGTCTTTTCCCAAATAGGGGTGAAAGTACCATGCGTGCATATGATACCTGACTGATGCATGAGACTGGTTCCTCTTCCTGCACGCATGGCTTGCAGGCCAAACGCTGCTTGGTCGGACCAGCAGCCTGCAGCAAGCAGTGATTTGGAGCGTATTCAGTGGAGTGTTCGATGAGAAAAAGGAAAATGGGGCCCCCCGGCCAGCGTCGGTGCTTGTCCAGGCTCGTCTCCCAGTTTAAGCCGGCGCTGTGCTATCTCTCGACCGGAGGGTTCCCGAGGTTTGTTTCGCAACCACCCTCCCTTTCATTCTTCCGCCGGAAAAAGCACGAACCAACAAAGCCAGGAAAGAGGCACAGCTGGACAGAGACCTGCCCCCCGGCCTTGGCTGTCACTCAGACCGCGGAGAGGGACACACAACGACGCCAAACGATGGGGGGCACGCTCGGAAGCCGTCGTGTCTCCTTCGGCTGGCCGCACAACCCAAGGCAGCACTGTACACAAGCTGCCTAAGCGAGCCTGCAGATGCACAGGCTTTTCCGAACAGACACGAAAAGCACCTCCTCTTCTTCTCTGCTGGTGGCTTGTGATCACAAACCAACCGACATCTCTTTTCCTGCTCTAACTCGATGGATGCACCCTCTCGGCTGGGTGGACGGAACACAATCATCCTGCCCTCCTCCTCTCCCTCCCCCCTCTTGGCACATTGCGATGTAATGTGGCCGGCGGCCAAATCTGCGGCCAACTGGGGCCTGCTGAGAGACGGTGTAACCCGACCAGGCATGGTCGAGTATCACAGGATTCCTGGGGGCATCTAAACAAGAAAAGTGTAAAAGAGGAGGAAGCACCGGTTGTATCCCTCGAGCGTCCCTCTCTATTCTCCGAGATATATCCTGTGTCTCCCTTCCCTATGCGTTGCAGATAAAAGAGACACACCAGCCCGTCCCGGGCTTTCTATGAGCAACAGATATTACCTATCCGCATGAACGAAGGGAGGTCCCGTAACCAATGGCCGTCCCGGAGGCTTGAAAGGATGGGGGGGGGGGGGGGGGGGGGNAGTCTCCACCCTTACATTCCTTCATTCTCCGCACCACCTTACATGTCTGTTGACTCCAACGTCTGGATATATATATCCACACACACACACACACACACACACACACACACACACACTGAGCCGCCCCGGATAGAAAACAGTAACCACACCCACCCGCCTAGGACCTCTCTCTCTCTCTCTGTCTCTCTCTGGTCTGGCCCGGTCTGTGATATTGCCGTCCTCGCCGCTTCTTCCGCTCCAGCGTCGTCGTTGGGGGTTAGATCCGGGTGAAATAAGAAAAAAGAAAAAAAAAAACTAGCAACTGCAGTCGCCCAAAAACAGCCGAGTCGTCGTTTCTCATTCACTTTTCCCCCTCCTCTCGCTGTCATCACGCCCCCCCCACGGTGTTCCCGTCCCCACCATGGATCCTGGTTCCCCAAAACCCAGACGGGAGAGAGAAAGAAAAAGAGAGTGAGAGTGGGAAAAGTGAAGGCGGACGGGACTCTCTATAGTTGGCTGGTGTAGATGGCATGAATTAATTGGGTTTACGGCGATCACGCGGAGAACTCACTTTTTTCTTCTTTTTTTTTCTTTTTCTTTTTCTTTTCTTTCTCATCGGTCGCTCCAGCATACGACGTGGCCCACGCAGCATCACAAATGATAGCACAAATACGCCGGCCGTCCACCGTCATCCCATATGTCCCACGGCGCCAATGTTTGGCTTTTTGCCGCGTCTGGCTCTTGGGGGTCCCCATCCCATCCCATCCCAGAGCAAAAAGACCCGAGACGACTCGGAACAGCGGCCCTTCCATTTCCGACTCTCGGTGATCCATTTTGGGGTATATAGGCGTGGCTCGGACGGGGGAAGTTAGTAGAAGAGGGGCATATATCGGCGAGAGGAGTCCAAGTTGTGCAATGTGTAAGGGGTTTTTTCCCACTCCCTCTTCGTCCTCAGCGAGAGCGAGTGTCAGCGAGTCTTCGTTCTGTTCCCCAGTCTAGCATTTGCGAAGCTAGGCAGTCTGTACAGCCACCATCCCTAAGAACAAGAGCCCCAGCAAGAAAGAAACCCATGTATCCTGGGAGCGGGAAAAAATGACGTGCCTGCGTGGCTTTTTCCATGCTTGGCAACATATAGCCTCCCGTGTTCCCTTCTTACAAGGCGTGACATATGGATGGATATACAGACATATATGCCTCACAAAACTCCCCAAGACGTGAACGTTCGCAGCCAGAGCGCGCAAACACGAGAGGGAAAGAAAAAAGAAAGAAAAAAACCCAGAGAGGCCCAAGACGCCGGAAAACTTACGCCCGCTCAACTGAAGGCCGCGAGCCAGAAACCCCGTAATGTAACCTGTAGAAAACGGGAGGAGGCTATTTCCCACCCGTCCTTCCCGTCAAGATCTCTCTGCTGGAATCCCCGATCAATTTTCAAATTTGCGCCCGGGTTGGAGGGCATGCCCATTCTTGGGTTTGCCAGCAGCACGCACAAACCTTCACGATATCCAAAAACGAACTGAAGCCCCCCTCGAGTCCTGTCGGTCCAGTATCATCACCAAACCCTTCCTCCGAAAAAGAAACGAAAAGAGAAAGGAACCAGGCACCAACGCCACAATCAGTCAAAACCCCCCTAACATATCCCGCCCTATCACCCTCTCTCTCTCTCTCTTTCTCTCTTTCTCTCTCTCTCTCCTCATCTCCCCCCCCGCCGGCAATATATGGGAAATACGGATGGGGGGGGTGTGGTGCACAAGTTGCCCGTTTACAGAGACGGAAAAAACAGAAACCACACAGTCCCCAATCGGGCAGCCTCGCACAGTATACTTCCGCTGTGTGACGGCTCTGTACTCGGTACATTCCCTCCTCCCCACGCCCCAATATCTTGTCTTCGCTTTCTCTCCAGCGAAGCCTAAGCCCCGATATTTAATAGTGTTCCGGAATGCTTAGTGTCCCCTCTATCCTTCGCCACACTTTCCCCCCCCCGCTAACGTGGGCTAACATGGCCCGACACAGGGGGGCGGTGTTTTAGTGCCCCTGGTCCCTAGAAACAATTAAATCCCGGCTTATCAGCTAGCTTCCGTTCGCTGTCAAGCTCTTATCAGATTGAACGACTTCACGTGGCTGTCTAGGAATTTGAATAGCATTCTCCTAGCGGACGTGAACACTGATGAAGAAACCACAGTCTTGATGGAGGGCAAGTATTATCACCAACCAAGACATAGAGTCGGAAACCTCAACAACGAGCGCTGTGGTATATCGATCATTCTGCCTGTATCTTACGTCTGAAGAAAGAACAAACCGGGACGGAGCATAACGGAAAAAAGAAAGCTCCCGGTCGCTATCACCAGCCAAAAAATCCCATTGCTATATATCTAGGAGAAGAGTAAAGTCCAGACTGTGTCACACACAATTTTAGAAAAATAAATGAGCAGGAAAAACGGTAGGCATATTAATGTACATGTGCACAAACGAAATCAAGATAGCGAGAGAGGAAAAGAGGAAAAATAGGCCAGAGGAAAAGGACGAAAAAAAGAAAAAGAAGAAAGAAAAAAAAATGAAACCGGGGAGAAAAGACGCCAAAGGTCTAGTAATATCCACCACTTTTACAGCCCCAGAAGCACCGTCCCCCGCGGCATCCCCGGGGGCATCTCCGGCGTCTTGATGCGCAATATCACCGTCGGCGTCGGCGACGCGCGGATCACACTCGCCACATCCGAGATAGTGTACGGGGCCGCCGCCGGCTCCCGCGCCTTCTGCTTCTCCACGAGCTCCGCCAGGGTAGTGGCCGGGACCTCCGCGGCCCGAGCTGGAGGGGATTTGCCGTGGCCGTTTCCGTTTGCCGTTGCACCGAGTGCTGCTTTCCCCGTCGGCGTCGTGGTCCTGGCGTCCAGCTCGGCATCGTGGGCCGGAGGGGGGGTCGTCATCGGCATGCTCATCTCCAGGTGCTTCGCCACTGCCGCTTTGGGTGACTCTTTGGGACTTCCGTGGCTGGCATTCCGAACACTCTTGTTGTACTTGGATTTGGACGAGGCTTTCTCCCGGCCAAGAAAGAGATTCAGTTCTCCGACCGACTTCACGTGTGGGACCGCATTCTTGGCCGACGTGTTCGGCTGATTGTCTGTGGCATTCGTCATCGGCCGGTTGAAGGTGTTGTCCCAGGCTTCTCGGGTAGAATCGTGCCGCCAGAGAGCTATCACATCTTCCTGCCACATGAGCGGGTCGTTGATCTCGATCCTAGTTGCCGTCTCGGCGTAGAGCATATGCCCATGCATCGGCTGGGACTGCAACTGGTTGAAGAGCCATCCCGTCAGGAAGTCGAAGGGATCCGTTGTTCCCGCCAAGTAGTCCGAAAGTTCATGCTCCTCCTTCAGCACAACTAAGGCTTCGGCTTCGCTGCGCCGTGAGCTGACTGGCGGGGGAGGTTGACACTGCCCTCCAAACCCTGCTTCCTCAAGTTCCTTCTCAAGCGACTGAAATCGTTCAAACTGCCACCCAAGCCTCCAGTATGTGGCGCTAGTAATGCCAAACTCGCTCCCGTAAGGAATGTCAAGCCATATTTCAGCCCCAATGCCTTTCAGTACCTCTTTGAGTTCGGGGGTGCTAAAATATTTGAGAAGGACATGCCCAACCTCGACAGGAATATGGATCGGCGCCGGGAAGGCCATCTTTCGAATGCATAGATCTCGCAATCTGCAAACTTCTGCTCGGGCTCTCGCAACCCTCTCCTGGCGCTCCTGGCTCTGGGAATCGAACTCTTCCAGGAATTTTGCATCTTCCTGTGAGATCTCTTTGCCTAGATGTCCTTGGTGAATAACTTCTTCAGTGACTTGTTCCCTTGTCCGTATAAGTTCTCCCAACCCTTCCATTCGCAGGTTAAAGTCTCCAATAGCATCGACGAGCTGCTCGTACGTCGGATGACGATATATTTCTGGACCACGAGCGGATATACCGGCCAGGTCTAGAGGGGTGTCGCTCTTTTTCTGGGGCGCTCCAGTCATCAATCCTCTGCCATCTGTACCAGTCCCCTGGGTTTGTGCAGCCTTGCCGGGGGCTAGAGCGGTAGTTTTTCTCATTGCAAGCGAGGAAAAGAACTCGACCTCAAGTCGGCTCATATCCAGCACTGACGAGTTCATAGTGGTCTCCATAGTTTCGTAATCGTCTTCGTGGAACTGGTATTCGGTGTGGATACTTTGGAGCTCCTTGAACATGGTGTTCATTGTTCCCATCTCTGCAGCCGACGGCCCGGGCTCCCCCTTGCGGATGTGTCGACGAAGCTGGCGCATGAAGATATTTTCCGCTCCGGTCTTCCGCTCCATGAGGTGCCGGAGGTCCCGGCGCTTGGACATCATCGACATCCTCAGGTTGTGCACTTCACTGCGCTTCGCATCAAGCTTTGCCCAAAGCTGCTGAATCTTTTCCACCGGATACATTAGTGGATCGCCTTCATCGGCGGCACTACCAGTGTTCCTTTGGACCCAACTGGCGGCGTCCACGATCCGCTTCAGAGCCTCTTCATTTTTGGACGGGAGCCCATATCCCGCTACAGGAGCAACCGGATACCTGGGTGGGAAAACTCTTGATAGCTTGTCACTCCGAGCTTCTGAGACGAGATCCAAGTCTCTAATCTCTCCTTCACCAGGAGCCTGGGGTTTTGCAGCCCTTGTGAAGACATTGAGAGGGTCAAGGAATGATTGGCCTGATTGACTTTGCCGTGGTCGTTGCTTGAGGGTTGCGGTTGTGAAGAGACGAACTGAGCTAGAAGAGCTGCTAGTACTAGACGTTGGGGGCTTTGGCGAAAAAGACGGGGGAGGAGGCGGCGGAGGTGGCGGCAGTCCTATTGTTGAAAGATTGTTTGGGGGAAGAAGTTCCTGGCCCTGATTTGTTCCCGGAAGAGTTGGGGTTCGAGAAGGAACAGGAGGAGGAGGGGGGGGGATATCATGAAAGGCAGGGTGGGCCGGATGCTGAGGTAGGTCCAGCGGGAGCGGTGGAGTGACTGTATGTGGTTGAGGCCCCTGCGCAATTGAGTTGGGCAAACTCGTGTTAGAGGGAGGGCCACGTCGAGCTGTATGGCTCGGGATCAAAGCGGCCGAGCTCCCGGGCGGGTGTAGCGGATAATGAGAAGGGACAGAAGGTTGCATAGAGGCCGCCGTGAGCAGCGGTGGAGGGGATGAAGTGGGAGGTCGAGGCGGTGGAGGACCGGGTCGCGACGACGGTTGCTGATTCTGGCGTAAAACATGCGTAGATATGGGCGGTGGTGGTGACTGGGAAGAAGATGCAGGCGGGGGGGGAAGGGAGACGGAAGGGGGCTCGTGGTCTATAGACACAGTGGATCGAGACGGAATAGATTGATTTGGAGGTGGTGGAGACGAGAAAATTATCGGGGGTTGAAGCTGTCGATTTAGATCATGGGTGAGATGCCTAGGATCAAGCTGGCCGATATGGGGAGCCGATGGAGGGTGCGAGAGCGGCGGTCCTGGGGGAGGAGGAGAAGAAGAGCCGTTGACAGGAGGGGCGGGATATTGAGCTACCCGGGAACCGAACGGAGGGGGAAGAGGAGAAGAAGAGCCATTGACAGGAGGGGCGGGATGTTGAGCTACCGGGGAACCGAACGGAGGGGGAGGAGGAGAAGGTGCGGCGGGTGGAGGATAGGGCGGCAGGGGGGGTAGAGAAGAGGAAAGCGATGTCAAGTTACTGGGTCGCAATGCCTGTAGTTGAAGGGAGGACCAAGGAGGGAGCGCCGGGGACTGAGACAGGGGTGGCAAGGGCCGGGGCCGGGTAGTAATAGGGTCGGCGGCCGCGGCCGCGAGGCTAGTTTCGGAGGCCGGATTCTCTAGCAGAAGAGTTAGCTCAGGCTGAGGGAAGGACCCAGGAGGCTGAGGGAGGGACCCAGGCGGCGGCGCCGGGGACTGAGACAGGGGCGGCAAGGGCCGGGGCCGGGGCCGGGTATTAATAGGGTCGGCGGCCACGAGGCTAGTTTCGGGGGTCGGATTCTCCAATAGAAGGGTTGGCGGATGCGGACGAGCAGACGCTGGAAATAAAGAAAGCAAGTCGTCGCCACGGCTAAGTGTCTTCAAGGTTTGCCGGATTGTGCGGCTAGGCTTGGGAGAATGAATAGGAACCTCACAAACGACGACGCTCCCGTTGATGTGTGGTGCCCGTGCCGGGTTATCGCTAGGTCCGGACGAGTTCTCTGGGCCACCCATCGGCGAGACGGATGAGACGGATGAGAAAGACAACTCTGAGAGTGATGAACGCGTGGACATTGTTGAGGAGGCAGGCGATGGCGAGAACGATGATGATGGAGATGAAGGCAAGGCCGGCACTGATGAGATGCTGGCGCTTCCGGCCTGGTCGGAGCCGATATCAATCAAATTGGCATCGCGGTAATGTTGCGGACGCGGAGTAAGAGAAGACGGCGATGAAGATGTGTCGTCGTCGTCGGCACTATCCCAGATGGGGATTTGGATGGCAAACGGCGAACCCCTAAAGGTGGGCGGATTTGGGAGTCTAGACTGGTGATGTTGTACAGTTGAGAAAGACATGATGCCTCAGCTCAGGGCATCTTCCGCTTCGCGCGGCGGTCTTCACAGCGTGCGACCGAAAGGGTAACGTGAGAGAGATGAGTAGATTTAGAATTGCATGGTATGCATCGAGAAGAGATGAAGACAAACGGAAGAAGATGAGGTGAGAGGTTGAAGACGAGAGGAGAGCAGCGATAAGGAAGGCTGAGGGAGGGAGCAAAAGAACGAAAGAAAAAGGGTTGGCAGGAAATCAAACGGGCGCGCGCTTCAAGATGGTGCGTCTGGGAAAAAGGTACATGCATGAATGTATCTTCTGTGTGCCTGGTCCAATGACATGTAACACTCACAGCACGAAGATCACCACACCATTCTGGCAGGTGCGAGTGAAAGAAGTGATGGAAAGAGCAATCGAGGCCTGAAACACAGGATGACCAATAACTTGCTCTAGGGGAATGGAGAGAGGATATAGAGAGGATAGAGAGAGAAGGTGCGATGTCAAAACAAGAAGGCTCGATCGAGGCGATGTCTTTATCTTGTTTGTTTTTATTTCGTCTGTGGTTCGTCGATGTGCTGGCTTCGGATAGGCTGGATGGCCTGTTTTCACGGAAGGAACAAAATGTAATTTCAAAACGGCCGCCACGTATGCGACCTCTTAGTGGCTGGGAGCTCCCGCCCATCATGGCCTGGGCTGAAGATGGTACTATGTGATAGTGATCTGTGCCTGAAGCTCTATTTTTTCGTAACTATATGTACGCACAATGTATCCTTACCACGAGCCGCAAAGTCTAATGGAGGGATTTACGGGGTCTTTTTCTCCCCCGTCCGCGTCCTGTGTACTGTTGTTGTACCCATACATTCTGAGGCACCTTGATCGGTTGATATCTACCCCAGATAATGGGAGAGCGGGCTTTCTCTAACCGGCGCGTAGCCTCTTTAAGTGTTGTTTGAAAAGCACATCTGGCTGTTGTTATCAACATACTTTTTTAATGGTGAGAAGGCGCAAATCCGTAGACAACGGCGGGAATTCAAAATTACAATTCCTCTCTAGGTGAAGCGAGACGGACAGCAGTGTGTGTGTTCCTAAGAATGTTGCCACTACTACTATATCGTTGCATATTTCCCACCCTCTCAATGGAGCTGACTTGAGAATGCCTCTGGGGGCCATTTGTCCGTTTGTATCTTGCTCTGCCTCCTACATACTAGCATGGCTATGGTTACCGTGTACCTTCATAGGTACCGTGCCCGCCTGTGGGTTCGTTCTGATGTCTTTGGCCTATGTAGGAGGCACATCACCGAAACTTCTCAGTCGGGGACAAGCAAGTGTGCATGTATGTTAATGTTCAGGGCCTGTCCGCTGCCTGGCTTTGCTACGCGACCAGGATTTGATTTTATACGAACCTTTGAGTCTTTCAAGGATCAAGATGCATTCGTTTGCTTTTTGGTCTCCTGACTGACCGTATATACTGCATACCTACATATGCTGTGCATATGTAAACCATCCCTTCACTCACTCTATTCGTTGTTGGTGTTGTGGATAGCCTCGTCACTCTTGGGCTAGGACCAAGGTTCCCAGTACTAATTCGACCCTGTCCCGTTCCCAAACCAGAGGTACCTACACAGTGTGGTCCACTCGCTCTGTCGTCTCCGTATAATACAACAAGGCATCTCTCTTTCCATTCTCCCATTCACACACCCACCCCTCATGCGGTCTGTGACAAATGTCCGTAGGTAGGGAAGTGGGAAAGTCTGGTAGGTATAGGTGTATGTATGGAGTGTCGATACCTGCCTGTTCTCTCTCCGTGGGAAGGAGCGTAATTGTGAACTGTTTAGCAGTGTGCATTGGTGGTATTCCTTTCCCCTCTTATTTATTTCGGCGCCGTCCCATATCTTCATGTCTTTCTTTTTCCTCTAATCCATCACGATCTGCGTCCAATCTGCTGTGATTTCTCTTTTTCTTTCTCACGTGTGCCATCCTTGACTCTTCTATTGCATATCTTTGTGTTGTTGTGGTTTTCTCTACATCTCAGCGTTCTTGTTGGTGGCTTGACAGTGGTTATCCTTAGAAGTCATCCCGCTCTACACATAGCTAGTTCATCATCACACTTTTTTTTTCGGGGCCCTCCGGCTCCTTTCTCATCATCACGTTCGATTTCCTCGGCTCCGGCGTTTTCTGGCTTCATTTCTCTATCCCGAACTTTTCGGCGCCTGTATTTCCTCCCGGCTCTCATATATACATGGATCTGGTCCTATTCCCGACCCTAAACACGCTCTCTTTCTTCATTCTGCTCTTCAGCTTCTGGCCCTTCACCGTTGCGTTGGGCTCCGTTTATCAGATCAGAAAATCGCATGGTAAGTGTTACAGATCTACCAATCTTCCCAGTCTCACTTCTCGCACCCCGGAAAGTTTGATGTATATCCAACTCTCTTGCGTGATCCGATAAATGATCATCATATACACGCCCTTATATATGGAGAGCTTGTATACGTTCCCTAGACTGTTTAACGTTTGATCTTTTGCTCGAAATCCCCTGTTGCTGTTTCTGCCCGACGGAGTCTTTGCCGGGTTCCGTGTTGAGCCTTTGTGTGTGTGCGTGTGTGAGTGCTGATGTTCGATTTGAGCTTTGCTCTTCAGGCGGATTAATCTAAAAGAGCTCTCTGCATATATACGTTTCCAAAAGCCATGTCCGATTCTCATGAGTGGAGTGTCTGGGGTGAAGCCCAGTGGTCGAGGAGCTACGGAGGGCACTACCGCCAGCGCCAAAATCATGCCGGTAAGCCTGGATGATGAAGTGCTCTTATGAGTTTTCTTTTCCTCCTACGTCCTATCCTCTCCTCGCTTCCATTTGTTGAACAGCTCACTCAATCCTCTAACGTCATTCATGGCATTTTCTTGACTCTTGTAGGAACCATACAAACATGGTGGTACCCTCGCGACGGCGAGAGGAGTGGGAGAATGACCACCCAAGATCCCGACCCGAGTGAAGCAGCGGCCAATGAACTGGCCCAAAGATTCGGCGATGGTCTAACTCTAGACGACGGTTCGATCTTCCCCTCCTCCAAATTCTCGCAACTACTTCTGCCTTTGTACCCGAGGAGATCCAATTGATCCACCTAGCTGACTGTTGTTGGGTTGACTTACATGCAGGAGTCGACCGTGATTCGGGGATAGGCTCTTCCATCGATGATCATGGCTTTGACCGAGGAGAAACCCCGACACCTGACAGCCCTGGCCCGCAGCCGGAGCCAGAGCCGTCCCCGCTCGACCCCTTTTATGGCGCTCAGGAAGAGGATGGTACGCAGCGGCCACGCTTTCTTGAACCAGTTGTTGTTTGCGTTGTAGTGAATCACTGACATATCGAGCAACTAGCTCACCATTCCCGATCACACCGAAATCGACGATCGGTCCCCAGCCAAAGCTCCGGGTCGGTTCAAAGCCCGACCTCCACCGCTCACATTACCGGCCGTCCCGGCGAATTTGAAGAGCTGGACCCCCGTGAGTACAGTTCCCAAATTGCCTCTTGCCAATGCCAATGTCCATGATCAGTCTTAAGTCACCCGATATGGTGTTAGTTGGTCCGCCCAACCTTGTGTATACCAACTGCCCCCCCCCCCGGCCTAAAAAAAATCAAGAATATCTGCCAATGTTCTCCTGCTAACCATTTTATTTCTTATCTTCCTTATCTAGGGTACCGGATTCATGCCTCGTCGTCCTTTAGCCCTGGAGAAGTATGGCTCACTTTGTGCTATATCGCGTCGCCATATGAAATTCTTACTGACCCATTCTTTTCCAGATTTTCAAGGTTCTCTGGTCTGAGCCCCGAGGCTCCCTAAATAGGAACCCCGGTGGTGCAGGAACCATCTCTGATGCCGTTATCCACAATTCCTATGGAGTCGACTTTTGGGTCGGATTTCGACGATTTGTCGTCGTCGCAAATGACCAGGGAAATTGCACATGCGTGTAAGTGACCGCGATCCTCTCTCTCTCTCTCTCTCTTTTGACGCCGTCCACAGAACAGAATTAACAGCTCATCTTCTCGATTACCAGCCCCATCATGACATACGGCGGCCGGGGCTGTACGAAGTCTGGTGTCAAGCCAGAGAAGCATGGTATTATCTATGAAGCTAGGTCTCGCCCCCGCAGGCTTGCTGGCGAGGCGGAACTTGGCTTCCCTCCCATCCGGGTCATTATCGATGTCCGGGCCGAAAAGCTTGCCAAGGAGTCCCGCGTCAACTACTCCAAGCTCGTTACCATCGAGCACAACGTCAAAGTGTTCTTCATCGGCCATGTCGATAAAGAAGACTTCAATCTCATCCAGCCGGCCATCAACAAGTGCTGGGAGAACAAAATCCGCCACAACCGGCACCGAGATTAACTTCAAATCATGATCCTACACAACATGGTTGATCCATCTTCAAGACGCCATAGTAGACACCCAGTTCTTTCGTCATGAATCTCTCTCTCTCTCTCTCTCTCTCTCTCTCTCTCTCTATCAAATGCACACCGTTCAGACCCGGGGATGCTTTCAGGTGCCTTGGGTCTACTCTGCATGTTCTTGTCAATTGTATATGAGCTGCCTTCAGCTTACCCGCTGCCCAAGCCAAAACAGGGCAAAAATGTTTTTTTTATACGTTAACCGCCACGCCCCCTCCCAAATCCCAACCCTCTCTGGATATTTCTTTTCTTAACTCCAAAGTAAGTTGATTTCTACATGAGATCAGGGTCTATGGTTAATAGCAGTGCTGACGTCGAGATCCTTTTTTCTCACGACTAGTTGAACTCATGCGAGCGTTTGTTCAAAGAGCAAAGTGCCGCTTACACGTTGTTACTCCTGGCGGGACGCCTTTATGGGGTCGTTCATGCCACCACCGATATTTATCACTTGTTAGTTAGTATCTGGAACCATTCAACATGACCAGCTCTTAGCGGAAACCTAAGTCTTGGATTTCAACCATCCGAGACTTGGTTCCCCCCCCCTTCACCACCAGAAAGTCGTACCCGGCTCATCTATTCGTGGTTTGTGTGTATCCCCAGTTCCCCACCCCCACTCCAAGTTTTCCCCTCCGTTACCCATTCTTCTTCCCCAGATTCAGATTGGTACGATTTACCCCATTACGATCATCAGCCCGTGCCCATCACCAGCCCCCCACAAGGATGTTTGAACTCTACCACGTTGGATATATTTGCCATATGAAGAGATCTCACTGTCGTCTCTGCTTTTCATGTTCCGGCTGTTTACTGGTCCAGATTGTATACCCATGTGCCAGGATTTAGCCAAACCAAATCAAGGATGCATTAGTAAATCATGAATTAAAGCGCATGTGAATAAATGCTAGCCAAAAGACTTGTGTTTGTCTGAGGCATATCAGGGTTATATGGGGAAGTTAGGGTTTGTCCAGTTTCACAGTGTGTGCCTTCAGACGGGCACAGTATATCACAAGCTGATTAGAGCATTTACGGCGCAGAGCTCTTCTGGTGGCAATAAAACAGGGGCCCCGGGAAATCAAATCTGGGGGAGTCGGGGGCACAGTGCCGGTGTAGCATCGGACTGTATCATGTTTTACCGAGGCTTGGGGGCAGCAAAGTCAAGCATAAATTGTCTCTGATAAACATTCCAACTGAAAAGCGAAGAGGATCTTGAAGGAAGCATTTTGGTTATTCTTTGATGTATCTCTTGTTTTTCCCAATCATCATTAGTCACATAATTGCCAGCATTGGATAAATCTGGTTCAGCGAAAGATAATCGTATCACCACATAAAAGCTCGCATCTCAAAAGCCAAGACACGGGAATCGCCGCGCCGATCACTCACTCACTTAATTAGATTGCTTCCCAATCCATCCTTCTTCCTTCATCCGTTATGTCAGAGGCACAGCTCACCGACTTCCCGTCGCTCTTCTCGCTCAAGGGCAAAGTGGCGGTAGTGACGGGAGGATCTCGGGGTCTGGGACTCCAAGCCGCGTCCGCGTAAGTGAGATGAGAGAGAGAGAGAGAGAAACGAAAGAATGCAATCGGTAGACGACGGCAACTAACCAGGTTCCCCCTTCCTGCAGAATCCTCCAAGCGGGCGCAGCCAAGGTCTTCATCACATCACGCAAAGCATCGGCCTGCGACGAGGCGTGCCGCGTGCTGAACGCGCTGCCGAACCTGCAGCTGGGTGCGCAGGCCATCTCGGTGCCGGCGGACTCGGCCAAGTTCTCGGGCATCGAGCACCTGCTGGCCGAGGTGCAGAAGCACACCGACCACGTCGACATCCTGCTGGCGAACGCGGGCGCCACGTGGGGCGAGGCGCTGGAGACGCACTCGGACGCGGCGTTTGCCAAGGTCATGGACCTGAACGTCA
>LNGL01000010.1:217702-252587 GCA_001510565.1 Knoxdaviesia proteae | reverse complement strand
CCGCCGCACCCGCGGCCGACCAATCGCGGTAAAACTGGCGCAGCGTGCTGCGGGCCTTGTCGATATCGGCGTGCGACGCGCAGCCGGCCCAGCGCGGCGGCATGAACTTAGCGGGGTCGGCGGCCGG
Source organism: Knoxdaviesia proteae (assembly GCA_001510565.1). NCBI lineage: Eukaryota > Fungi > Ascomycota > Sordariomycetes > Microascales > Gondwanamycetaceae > Knoxdaviesia > Knoxdaviesia proteae. The sequence continues at coordinate 252,460 of LNGL01000010.1, read as the reverse complement.
GTCGGCAGCAGTCATGGCGGCGGGCGAGGAGTCGTCGGCGGCCGCGTCGGAGAAGTTGAGCAGGCCGAAGCGGGCGATGGCGCGGGCGAGCTCGGCGTTGGTGTCGATGGCGTCGTCGGTGCGGTGCAGCGTGTCGAGGAAGTTGAACGGCGGCGCGGCGAGCAGCTTCCAGTGCTCCTCCTGCAGTGCGTAGAACGACTGGCGGCGCAGGTGGGTGACGTTGAAGTGCGAGACCTTGGAGTAGCGGCTGGAGCAGAGTTAAGTCTTAGTATCTCCCGAGAGAGGGTGAAAAGTCACCCAGCGAGAGCAGTACGCACAGGTATGAATCCAGAGCGGCAAAGAGCACGCGGGTCTCCTCTTCATCGTGAAGGGGACTTTCAACCCCGCGCCACGGATTCTCGACGGTCCGCTCCATGGCCGATGCTGCACCAGGATGAACCAGAGCTGGAACAAGATGCACAGAAGAGGATTGAAGCTGAAGAAAAAGGAAAAATTGCAGATATCCGGAATCCTGTCATAAAAAGGCACAGTCAGACCACGGATCCTGGCAAGCTGAAAATACTGGCGGAGTGAAGTTGGGGAAAACTAACAGGAGAAGTGTGAGAACCGTAATCACCCAGCTGCACGATGAAGAGACAAAGGGAAACAAGCAAGAATTCAGTTCTAAAACAAGTAGGAAGAAGAAAGGGAAGAGGATATCAAGAGATCAATGAGCCACCATATCACCATTTGTAAGTGACGAAAGCCTCTTGGTGAGACCAGGAAGAAACTATACGAAGACCCATTTTTCATCCAATGAAAAACTTCAGTAAGCGAAGAAGATTAGATTCTAGGAGCATATTCGAATATACATGATAAGGAGATAGGTAGAAATTCCAATATCACTAATTAAGTTAACCGGAAGAAGTTTTCGAAATAGTAGATCAGGTCTCTTCTAGAAGTTATCCGGATGTTATCTGTAGAGACTTAAACTCATGGCAATTGTATCATGATGTTGCCTAGTGATGTTCGGGTTAAACCCATACCCTAATTACCCCGCCCATTCCTAGGGTCTAACCTGTTTTTACAACCCTAGTTTACCCCGCTCAACCCCAGACTAGGGTCCAACCCTTTGGTGACCGAAAAAAATCTGTGGTTCTGTACCACATAGCAAACACCCACAGGACCCGTGAAGCCTTCCTTGCCCCATCCAAACCAGTCCCACCAAACTCTCTGTTTACGGTGTGTGTCGACTACTTTGCTCACAATGCCCGAGTCTCAAGTTTTCGAGGTTTCGTTCCCGCTGCCGAAGGCGCTGGACACGAAAGTGTTTGTGCACATGACGGTGCGGGACAAGACGATCACGCTGTTCCTGACGACGACCGCGACGGACGACGGCGCGGCGCTTCCCGGGCTGGGCAGTTTTGTCTATGCGATCCCGAACGTGAGTATCCCCGGCTGTGTGTCCCTTGGGCCGGCTCTAGACGTTGAGCCTGGGAAGAGACAGTCCACTAACACACACTCCCTCTCTCGCACAGCTGGCAAACCCGAGCCAACCGCCGCTGTCCACGGTGCTATTCTCCAGCGAGGCCAGCCTGGAGTTCTCAACCCGGCTGGCGAAGCTGGTTGCGCGGCGCTCCGGGCGACCGGTGTACGTCGGCAGCTCGCTGAGCATGGCCAGCGCGGGCATGGGCGGGTCGGTCGAGGAGGAGATGGAGACGTTTCACAAGGTGGTTGAGGTGGCGGTGGCTGGGCTGGCACAGGCGAAGGCGAAGGCAAAGGCGACGGCGGCTGCACAGGGCGAGCAGCAAGAGCCGCCACCAGCTGCCGGCTCGGGGTCGGTCGCAGAGGTGGTTGTTGGACAGCCGTGAAGCGCCGTGTTCGGCCCTTTGGGAGCTGTGCCTCCGCTAGCTTCCTCGGATGTCCACGGCCGGCCTTGCTGCATCACCGTGGCTTCTGCCAGCTCCGGGAGCAGTGGTTCATGCTTCCAGGTTTGGAGTGGTAGGGTTGGACCCTTTCTCTCCTGTCCAGATGGCAAGAGATCCAGCACCCAACCCAATTCCGTTAGGATTCAGGGTGCTCTGGTCCTGCTCATACGATCATTGTTGGAAATACCGAGGCTTTGGCGATCAACCACGGGGCTTATCTCCCTACAGCACCCCTTTCAGTGCCCCTTGCCGCTGTAAGGCCTGTAATTCTGGCCTCTATTCCCCAAGGCCAGCCAAATGGCCAACGGCCAAATGTCTGCATCCATGGCCACAGTCTTTTTTTAGGCTGCGAACAGTAACATCCCACCTGCTCAGGTACTCTTTCTATGAACATCCTATATACACTGTACATGTGCCTGCTTCTTGCTCACTTCTAAACCCTTAAAATGGCCGTATCACCACCACCAGCAAATTTTTGGATCTTCTGTTTCTTTCTATCCACTATAAACTCTGTTTTACTCCACCCACTTTTCGCTGCTAATCGTCAACTTTATGATAATTTTCCCCATCCCGATATTGTCTCTCTTTTATTTCTCCCCCACCTTCTATCACCACTTCAACTCTCTCTCTCTCCCTGTCTCACTTTAATCCTCCAATAATTTCGTTCGAAGAGTTATTTGTGTCCTACTAAAAAAGGTAAAGCTTCTGCTCACATACTATTGTCCCTTTATCTGGCCATCATAACCCCTCTCCGTAGCATCTGATCTTGGTTGTTGTTTTTTTCCTTCTTCTAAGACCTGCTTCACCTCGTCTTTGTTTGCGGACCTAGACCTTTCTTGAATCTGACTCTTTGTGCTTCGTTTTTGTGGCTTTTATGCTGGCTGTTTCCCTATAACTAACGATATTACTGCTGGTGAATCTAGACCCTAAACCCTCGAACTACTCCTCTCCAACCCTCACAATCAATCTGTTTCACTCCGGTGTCCTCGAACCGTCCCTCAATTGCATGCAAGCCTGTTAGACGATCTTGATACCGTGCCCTGGTCTCACTAGGTTATACATTTCTGTATATCAAAGCCTGTGACCATCACCCGCCATGGCTTCCTGGGAGCCTTCAGCCGAGTCTCTCGGCCACTTGGCCACTTTCTTGAAGGATTCCCTAAATGGGGCTGACAAGGCTCTTCAACAGCATGCCGAGAAGGTTCGATCTAATTCCCTGTTCCTGTTAGACATATCATGGTGGGCAGTCCTGCTAACTCTAGTATTCTCTCGTCTCTCTAGATGCTCGCGGAAGCGAAGAAGTCCCCCGATTTCGTCAACTACCTTGCATACATCTTCTCCGGCCAGCCAAATGGAATCCCGCAATTCACCCAAAACGACCTCCACGTCGTGCGCATGTCCGCCGCCATGATGCTCAAGAACAACCTCAAGACCAACTTCAAACAGATCCCCGCCCAGAGCCTGACTATGATTCAGGGCGCCGTCCAAATCTGCCTCCGCGACTCGAATAGCCAGATGCGCAGCCTTGCCGGTAACATTGCTACCGAGTTCATCCAGCGCGGCGGTCTCATGTCGTGGCCCGAGCTACTGCCGCTCCTCCTCGGCATGTCTATCAACCAGTCCGGAGATGTCTCTCCCGAGGCCCAGGATGCCGCCATGTCGGCCATCACGAAGATCTGCGAAGACAACAGCAAGATGTTGGCTCGTGAATTCAGCGGCCAGCGCCCCCTCAACGTCCTCCTGCCCCAGCTGATCGAGGCCACCAACAGCCCTGTAGCCAAGGTGCGCGCCAATGCCCTGGTGGCTTTGAACGTCTTCACTCCCACCGAATCGCAAGCAATGTTGAACAACATTGATACCCTCCTGAACCGCCTCTTTGTGCTTGCGGTCGATACCAACGTTGACGTGCGCCGCCAAGTGTGCCGCGCCTTTGTCCACCTCGTCGAAGTCCGGCCCGACAAGCTGCAGCCGCACATCTCTGGCCTCGTCGACTACATCATCTCTCAGCAAAAGTCTGACGACGAGGAGCTTTCCCGTGAGGCCGCCGAGTTCTGGCTGGCGGTTGGCGAACACGACAACCTCTGGCAGGCCCTGGGCCCCTATTTGCCCAAGATTATCCCCGTTCTGCTGGAGTCCATGGTCTACAGCGGGGAGGACATTGCGCTTCTCGGTGGCGCTGAAGACGACGACGAGGAAGACGACCGCCAAGAGGATATCAAGCCGGCCTTCGCCAAGAAGTCGGCCCTCCGCAACAAGCTGGGTGACAACAACCCTGCCGCAGCCGGAGATGGATACCAGAAGGTGGACAACAAGATGGGCGGAGATCTTGAAGAGGGCGAAATCGATAGCGACGAGGATGAAGAAGGGGAATTTGGCGCTGGCGATGACGATGACCTGGAACCCGATGAGCAATGGTCGCTGCGCAAGGGCTCAGCAGCCGCTCTCGATGTGTTTGCTCGGGACTTCCGGAACCCCGTGTTCGAGTGCATCCTGCCGTACCTGACCACGAACCTGCGACACGAAGACTGGCAGTACCGTGAGGCTGCGGTCCTGGCCCTGGGCGCCGTCGCTGATGGCTGTATTGATGTCGTCACTCCTCACCTCCCTGAGCTCGTCCCCTACCTGCTCTCGCTCCTCAATGACCCCGAGCCCATTGTGCGTCAGATCACCTGCTGGACCCTGAGCAGATACTCGCCGTGGGCTGCTGGCCTTTCCGACCCCGCCCAGGTGGCGCAATACTTTGTGCCGATGATGGAGGGCATCCTTCACAAGATGCTGGATAGGAACAAGAAGGTCCAGGAAGCCGGAGCTTCGGCTTTTGCCAACCTGGAGGAAAAGGCTGGCGACCGTCTTACTCCGTACTGCCTGCCGATCTTGCAACAGTTTGCGCTGTGCTTCCAGAAGTACAAGGACCGCAACATGTACATCCTCTACGACTGCGTGCAGACGCTGGCGGAGAGCGTGGGCCAGGCTCTGGCGAATCCCGAGCTGGCTGCGGTGTTGATGCCTGCGCTGACCCGCCGGTACGAGCTGGTGACCGATGAGTCGCGAGAGCTGTTCCCGCTCCTGGAGTGTCTGTCTTATGTGGCCCTGGCCATGAAGTCAGGATTTGCTCCTTACGCCAAGCCCGTCTTCCAGAGATGTGTCAACATCATCCACAACAACCTCGAGCAGGGCCTCGCGGCGAGATCCGACTCCAACGTGATGGCCCCTGAGAAGGATTTCCTGATCACAAGCTTGGACATGTTGAGCGCGCTGGTTCAGGCTCTGGACACCGCCCAGGCCGTCGAGCTCATCAAGGGCAACCAGAACGCCTTCTTTGAACTAATGACTCTGTGCATGGAGGATCCCTACGATCCCGTCCGCCAGTCGGCATATGCGCTTCTCGGCGACTGCGCGTGCTACCTCTTCCCCCTGCTCGAGCAATACCTGGCCAGCATCGTCCCCATTCTGACCAAGCAACTCGAGCTGGACAGCCTGCCGGATGAGGATGCCGACAAGGGATTCAGTGTGGTCAACAACGCGCTGTGGGCCGTGGGCGAAATCTCCATGCGGTTTGGAGCTGGCATGGCGCCGTACGTCGACGGCCTGCTGCAGCATTTTGTGTACATCATGCTGAACCCGCGCGTCCCGCGCAGTGTGGCCGAGAACGCGGCCATTGCGGCGGGCCGTCTGGGTCTCGCCAACCACGAGCGCCTAGCCACTGCACTCCCGTCGTTCGCAGACGAGTTCCTGTCGACCATGCGGGATATTGATCCCACCGACGAGAAGGCTACGGCCTTCACTGGCTTTGCTCGCGTCGTTGCGGGTAACCCGCAGTCTATGGAGCCGACACTGTTGGCGTTCTTCAGCGATATTGCGCAGTTCCCGCAGTATGACATTGGCGCTTCGGCGAAGCAGGATTTGCACGAGGCTTTCCAGAACGTGAGTTTTCCTTTCGCACCTTTCTCGTCTAACTCAGTTCCTTGGAGGAGTAGTGGCTAACCACATATATTTTTCTGACATCGTCTCAGGTTATCAACATCTACCGCCAGATCATCCCCCAGTTCGACCAGTTCTTGAGCCGTATGAGCCCTGGTGAGCTTCAGGCCTTGAAGCAGGTCTATACTGTTTAGAGTCGCCCCATCTCATCGCAAATATCGGACTGATTCATGATATGTTGGCGATAGCCTGGCGGACAGAGTAGTCCGTGGTATCTCATCACGATACACTCACCCACCACAAGTCTTGGTGATATTCTTCACTAGAAAGAGGAGGATTTTTTTTTTGCTCTCGCTTCTTTTTGTTTTCTTGCTCGTTTTTTTCCCCTTTGCTTTTCAACTGCTTTTTATTTCCTCGTGTCGCTTTTCCTTCAGTCTTTTATCAGCTTTCTCTCTCGCTTTCTCTCCAACCATCATCGTCACTCCTATTCCATCCACCTCTTAACTCCATTCCTCCCTCTCTCCCTCCTGTACCCTCGGATCATTGTTGCTCTTGCAGCTTTTGTTGGCGTATGTTAAAAATGAAGAAGAAGAAGAGGAAGATTATACAAGGCGAGTCTGGAGCCAACCTTTCAGACTTTGGCAAAATTTAAAAGAACTAGCATAGCAGGTATTTTTTTCATGGGTTTTTATTTTTTTGGGTCATTTGGGAAATCTTTTTTTTGAGAGGACGCAACAGACGACATATAACGAGCACCCTCACTTTTTATATGTTTCTCTTGTCTTCGTCGTTACTTGGGGTTCATGGTACTCTTGTTTCTGTTTTTTGGGGAGGAAAATTATAAAGCATCGGTTGGGTTTTGCTTTTGTTCTAGGGGAATCATGTTGGTATTTTCACGGGTGTGTCGGTTGATGATGATATGGGGGGGACCTGGCCTGGCATATGCAGAATTGGGGAGGAATATTATATCGGAGTGTGCTCCTGAGGTGATGGGGTTTTCGCGCATAGGGAATGAATAATACCATGTAGTCGAGGGGATGTGGGGGCGGTGGGTGTATGGAGAGAAATAGAGACGATGGATTGAAGCTGTATATGAAGTGTCACGACTGCATGTTGAGTGAAGTGTGTCCTCGGTTAACAAGATGAGGAGGAGAGAGACACACCAGTCCCGCCAGATCCGCCGGGATCAGGTCGCAGCAGGAACAGATAGCTGGCTCGGGTGGAGATCGGGGGCGCGGCATGTGTGTCGCAGATGTGTCACCCGCGAGTCGCACGCCGGGCCGCGCACCGCCATGCATGGCGACAACGCCCGAAGGGGAGCCCGGAGGAAGCTGCCACGGCGTCCCGGAGGCCGGTTGTATGTGTGTGCATACGGTCTGACCGATCGCGTGAAGGGGAGGACCCCCGGGGCCACGGCCTCTGGGGTGTTTCCTCCTCCGGGCCCGCTTCCGACGTCATCGACGCCCTCCTCTCCGCCGTCACGTTGTTTAGGCGTAGGGACGGGAACAACACTGCGCAGGTTTGGGGAAAGGAGCGGAAATGAAGCCAAGAGTTGGAAACAAACAAAAAACCCACACTAGCTGGCTCTGCCGGAGGAGTGCTGCACCTTTCCCCCACCCTCCCGTCCCGGATCCGCATTGCCTCTCGGGAGAATACCAGCACCCGGCCGTTGAAACCCGCTACGGGGGGAGGGGGGGGGCAGACAAGGTGTTCATATATGGTCTAACAGTTCGTCCTATCGTCCCCCTCAAGGAATAACCTTTCTCTTTTCTTTTTTGCCGTTTTGCCTTCAGGCGTGCCAGGCAGCAGGACCTTACACACACAGGTGGAGATTCTGCTTTCCTCTCTCAAAGGTTTTTGAGGGATAAACTTGCTCTGTTTATTCTTTCTCCTTCGGGTGCCGGACGGGTGGGGGACCTGAACGGCACCGCCGAACGAGTCCCGAGACGGTCCCGTTCCGGGATCCCGAGACGGGGGCGTCAGACGATCTCGTCTGCTTTCCCTTCTCGCTGGTTCGCTGTTTGTGCCCGCATCTTCGGAGTGAACTCTCGCCCGCTCTCACAGTCAACTTCATCCGACCACGTCCAACACGCAACAAAGGTCCCTCTATTCACCACCGAGGAGCAAGAAATCACCGGCCGATCGCGCCATGGTCGCCCGCTCCGGCCTGCCTTTTCGGGGTGGGTGGATGTCGGCGAGTCGGTTACCAGAGCCGGTGTACGTCCCAACAACCACCAACCAGGAACTCGGGGAGCTTCCGCGGGAGGTCCAGCTCCGAGCGAACTTGGAGATGCACTCGACGGTTTTTTGTTTTTTTCGTTTACCCGTGGTGATCAACCAGGATGGCGAAGAGTCCCTCTAACATCGTTCGAAATCCACCCGGCCACCCGCGGCTTTCCAACAGCTTCCTAAAGTTCGGCTTGTGCGCTTCCGATGGCTTGGGTTCAGACTCGGGTACGGGACCCTCACGTCGACGATATGTGTAGTTGTTTTTTTCGGTGGTCTCAACTAACCCGTCTCTATTCGCCTTATTCAGTTACCTGTCTATCGCTTGGCCGTAGTCTCGCTTAGCACCGTCGCCAGTTCCAAGTGAAGAGCCCACCCCACCGGGATATACCTTGTTTTTGTGCTGTCCGCGTCCAGCTGTTAAGGTCGGGTCCGGCATAGCGCCGGCCGGTTGGGTTTTTGTTCTTCCTCTCTGCTATGACTGAAAGCTTAAGATGGGGTCCGGTCTGTTTATTGATTTGTTTATTCCCCAGTGTCCACTTGAAGAACGAAAATCCTCTTTATGCTCCATGGACTGGTACACACAAGTTCCCTGGTGGAGAAGCCACTCTCTCTGGACTACACATTTAATAAAGGTCCTCCGGGGCTCGCCCCGAACTAATGGCCAAAAAACCCCCCATGCGATTATCTTTTACGTACTTGGTTCTGTGCTTCTTTTTTTTTTTTTTCGTTGCCGCTCTGCGGGCACAGGCAGTACAGGCCCCTTGGGTCTGTTGTTCGGTGGACTGAATGCCGGTAATATGCCTGATCTTGCACCTGTCGGGCAACCGACCACCAGCGAAGCACGCAAGGGAATCCCACCGGGCTGAGTTGTTCATGGCGACGTCAAAGTGTTCCGACCAGCTAAGACTCACTCAACACAACTGATTTTTGGGCTCAAAACCGCCGGAGCCATTCGGCCATTGACACGTATAGGAATTGGTACGTGGCTGGCTGGTCTATTTCGGCATGTCGTCCACTGGGGAGAGTGAGTGAGACACAGTCTCATGATCGTAGAGGGAGGAACCAGGCGAATATAAAGTGCGCTCTGCGGTTCTATATTTAGATTCGCTGTGGCCACCCGGCCTGAAGAACTCCACCGCCGCATGCCCAACAGGTGACAGTCACGATACCCTTACGGAGAAACCCTAACCCTACTACAGCACTCGCCGTAACCCTAAGCCTGACGCATCATCACGGCCTGTGAATGAACGCCGATACGTTCTCAAGGCCCAGGAAGGAAGGAAGTACGTATTTGTGGATAAACAGGTCTACCCCACATGAGACCCCGTCCATCCCGGCGACACGCCCGGATGAGCAGCCGGAAAAACAAGGGGCGTGCCCATCCCGCCTTGTCCCCGTCCTCGGAGGACTTTGTGTCTGAGAGGCTGTGAGCATGGAATACCAGGGCCGCTACTTTTTGAGCATCCCCCCCACACCCAGAGCAACGGGGAATGCGCGATGGCACGTAGCACCGCGCCGGAGCCAATCCCAAACACCGGCCGCCAGGCTAACGAACCGAGACGAACCGAGGGTGAGGAGGAGGAGGCAAAGAACACGAGCTGTGCTGGCGAGTCGGGCAAAAGAATAGACGCGATACCATGCAATTCGGCCTGTGGTGTTGGGTGAAGAGAAGAGAAAAGGGTAAGTAGAGTCCCGGCGGACTGGCCAGGCTAGCGGAAGCTGTTCCCATTGATTGCCAAGTTCAGGCGCGCGAGAAAAGAAAAACCTCGTGTCCGTGGAGGGTTGTGTTATATTTAGAAATTGCAATATAACGGCATCTCCTTAGTTTTGCCTTTACGAAGCACGGAGGGCCGATACTACCTAGTCCCGTAGGGAAACACACACCAAAGCTTCATCCACCTCCACGTATGTACAGTAGGTTTCTACGGGATGGTGCAGAATGAAAGAAAGGCACGGGTATATATGCCATGGACCACCAGAAGGGTCTTTCTGGCTAGAGGAGCATCGCATATCAGGGCAAATCCCTCAGGGACGGGGACCACTACCATGGGAGCCAGAGACAGGACAGGAGATATTGCTCCCCTAGAGAAGGGCCCGGTGAAACAAGACTCAGCCTCATTAAGCCCTGACACGTTACACTATGATTTGTGAAAGGGACACACTATACCTACCTACCTATTAGTACAGTATGATACTCGCGAGATACATGCAAATCCCGAGAGAAAGGGTCTCTTGCTGCCTACAGAAAGAACTACACTAACGGGCGGATCCTTGAAAAAAAAAAAAGCCTGCGGTTGTTGACTCACTATAGAGCTCTGACTGATACGCAGTGTATGATGAAGGAACTTGAGAGCGTCGAACAAACCATATCCTTAGAGATGTTGCTTGCAATCATGCACTCAAGTAAGGGGAAAGCAAGCAAGCGGAGGAGAAGAACAGCGAGAAGAGGGAACATTACTGTCGTGACTATCGCAATTGATAGAGGGAATATGCCTTGACGATTTGTTTTGACGATTGCTGAAATTCATCTTGAATCTTTAGGTCGATTTATATCCTTCTCTTTCTGACCAGCGGGCTCTAAATGATCTCTCCCAAACCAACGGCTGTTCTGATGTCTCACCAGATCAAGTATACGCTGCTAGGAACCAGATTCCAATAAGTGTCCATCCTCCCATTCAGGTTCCTCGATCGGTAACGACGTCATCTACCTCTGCATCTGCGACCGGAGTTACCCCCCGCAAGCTCGCCTTCACAGACGTCGCCAACATTGCGCGCGAGTTCGGCACCGGGACCACCGCAGTGAACTCTTACGCTTTATTAAAGATCCATGCTTTCATCGAGAGGGCATGTTGCACGAGTCTGCCTTTGCCTTGGACTCAAACGTCAGATTAGACAAACTACACAGGCCAAAGTCTCGGGACCGGGAGAGGGACGCCACTCGGCCCAACGTCACCGAGTCTATGGGCGGATCACCCAGCAGAGCCAAGGAAGTTGAAAAAAAAAACCAGCTCTCTGCCGCCGAGGTAAACGCATCTGACACTTCGCACCTCGTGTCTTCAGACCTCTCGGCCGCGGGATGCCCCATCCTCCGAGTGCCTCTCTCTCTCCAGTCTCCACAAGACTGTCAGACAAAAACAAGCATGGACGACCCCCTTCCCCTCCCCCCCTCATCCCAGGCATGCGCATACATAGCCATGCTTGCACATATTGGTCTGAACGAGGTCATGTTCGGCTTCCTCTTCTGTTTCCTTCTCCGCGGAAGTGTCCCCTTACCCTGCTTTTCCACGAAGAAAGGGAAAAAGAGACACAAAAAACACAAATAATAAAAATAGGGGGTCGGGGGGTTTGGATGGAGGGTCGCAGTTGAAGCCGGTTCTTGGTCCTGATACGAAGATGTGAGCCGCAGAACCAGCCAGGGCCGGTTACAAGCCGATTGATAAGGATGCGCCCGGCCTCTTTTTCTCAGCGGTTAGTTTGTCACACTTCTGAAAGATTTTCTTTCTTTTGTTTTCCTTTTTCATTTCACTTACACTACAGTATAACATCGCTCTTGGCAACGGTATCGGGGACCCGTTCAGAATGGACAGCAGAGAAAGAAAGAAAAAACGACAGACACGACTTACATGGGAAAGCCGAAGCTCGCTTCCCAAGAGTGCGACCCCACGCTCTCCAGGCGGAAAATGCTACCGAGAAACCAAACAGAGAGAGAGGTATTTGTTATTATATACGACTAGCGGGCATGATAGCCCTCTCGCACATGAAAGCGTATCCACCCGCCATTATCAAAGTCTCTGCGTGCCAGTAAGTCAAGCAACGCTCTCGCTCGTCGTGTGTCGTTCCCCATCGGCGACCGGGGCCAAGACATCACATTCCTGGGCTCAAACGCCGTCAGAGATCAAGTGTGCCGTATGTGCCGGATGTACCGTAAGTACCGCATGTATCGTAAAGAAGAGCGCAGATACCGATCCGGGAGACTACAGTACTCCTGTGTCTTTCTGCTAGGGCATGTTGTGTGTTAGAGATACATGTCCCCGGCCGAGTTAGCAGATATGCACAGCAAAAGCACCAGTGTTGCAGCCAAAACCCCAGCCGAACAGAAAGGCGGGTTTGACTGGGGAGGAGAACCACCAGGGTTGGACCAAGCGTCAAGCTGCATTTGTTGGATTACTTATGTCATTTCTGTGCGTGTGTGTGGTTGACGAAGATCTGTGCGCACAGAACGGAACTTGGAAACTTTCTCGTATTCCCAGGGTCCCCCCCCTGTCCGTTGATCAACATTCTCCGGCATGACGTCCGAAGTTCTTATTTGCTGGTCTTTTTCTGACCTCCCTCCCTCTCGCTCTTCCTGTTGCTCTCTGCCTGCTTCCATGCCGTTGTATCTTCGTCGTCCCCGTCCCCCACCCTCCCATTGCCACATGTCCTCCTCTTCCTTTGTCCTTCTTCTGAATCAGAGTTTCCCATCCCTGGTCCCCACCGAAGACCCAAGGGCGGACGGAGCCCGCGCCGTCTTAGAAAAAGGCATATCGTCAATGCAACAGCAAAAAAAAAACCACACCTGTCTAAAATGGCTCGATAAAACCGAATCCTGAACCTAAGTGTTCCATCCGTACAGCCTCTTTCTTTTTTTAGAACTANAAAAGGGGGGGGGGGGGGGGGGGAATGATTATTAAAATGAAATGAACCAAAAGGAACTGAAGATAACGGGTACGTACCCGGAGAAAGAGAAAGAAAGGGGGACAGATGACGCGAGTGTCAGTTCAGTCAGTATGTTGGGGTACTTCGGGCTATCACGACTTTGGGGAGTTCGGATCGGGGATTTCGCAGTGCGCGCGTGTGCTGGTCTGTAGCTTCCAGTTAGTCTCAGGGTCCGTATCTTGCAGCCGTTGTACTGTACTCAAAGCCTGGAGGGATGGATCATCCCAGCCACGGCGGCTTCAAGCACTCCAAGTGACAACTGGCCAGAAAAGCCGGTCCTGTTCAACGCAGACGGAATCGCCGATGTCGGGTTGCAAAGGTCTGCAGGTGTCCCTCCCTATCCACAAGACTGACGCAACGGCAACCGGTCCCCAGCAAGATATCCAATCCATCACACCGACCGCTGCCCCCGGGCTTCTCTGCCGAGGTGTCGGTTCTTGGGTGGCCGTTGGGGAAAGGGAATGTGGAAACGGTCTTGTGTGTGTCGAAATTGTGTGGGACGAATGGGGTTCGACAAGCGTCTCCAACTCTTGTGGTCTTGGAGCAGCAGCAGCCTTGGACTCCCTCCCCCTCAGCCGTAGCCCAACCACGCACATTTGAAGACACCGTATATCCTCTTCTACACCTTGAGAGACGGCCTTAAGGCTCTGTTTTACAGCGGGGACTTCGTACATACTCACTCACTCACTCACTCACTCACACACATATAGGAGGGACGAAACTCTCTCTCTCTCTCTCTCTCGGTCTTCACTCTTCTCCAGAATATGTGGTCCCCCGAAGTGGACATGTGGGTGGGTGGATAACATCCACCCGGCAAGAACAACAACCGAGAGCAAAAAGACGCCGACTCCAGGACGTGGCTCTCTTCCCTCCCCTGCCGGCTCCAACCAGGTTCAGGCTGGCCAAGCCGTTGTTGTACTGAGACTGGGGGGCTTTTCAGCCTTTTGCTTGGCTGGAGAGGCGGCCAAGCATTTCCCGTTGTGCTGGTTGTCGTTTCCCAATACCACCTGCACCATCTTCCATCACAGACAGAAAAGAACAGAAAGAACCAGAAGAAGAAAAGAGGGGGGTCTCTCTCCATCTCTCGGAGCGCTGGACACCGAGCATGCCCAGCGCCGCCCTTCCCCAACGCCTCAACAACGTGTGTGTGTGTGTGTGTGTGTGTGTGTGTGATGGCTTTTTGTGCGTTCCATGGTTTTTCAGTCAACGGCCTCTTCCCTCGTGCTCTTCGTTTTCCTTTGGCGACCAAACCCGCTCCCGGACGTCCTCCGGATATAATAGGTAAGAGAGGGGAAGGGGGCTTTCCAAATGATGCCACCAGCTGATGTTTCGGCCCCTCTCTCTCTCTGTCTCTCTCTCTCTCTCTGTCTCTCTCTCTCTCTCTTTCTGTGGGTGTCTCTTCTTCTCTGCGCGGAGAGCCGGAAAAGAAAAGAGGAAAGAGAGAACCTAGGGCGGCGTGTGTCTCTGGGAACTTCCGAGACCTTTGACACATGGGACGAGCATGAGGTTCTGTTTTTTTGGGCTTCCCTGACGCCGAACATGTAAGGGCCAGCAACACACAGGAATACATGCGATTTCTAGCGCCTCCACAAAGGTCCCCAGAGACAGGCTAATGGTATTCTTGGTTTTGGTTTTGTGATGGTGGCTCAGTATATCCACTGCGATCGGAGTAGGGATATTTCCAGCAGGACTGAGGAGGCGGCGGCCACAAAAAAGGGGGGGGTTTTTATAGCCCGGTGGATAACCGGCATTCGAGACACACACACACACACAGAGAGAAGCCAAACACGCCGTTTGCCTCCTATGTCTGGCCGCAGAAGGGAATGAAAAATCCGCCGAGGCAAAACCCAGCAAGGGGATCTCGGGGCTCTGGGCACCCAGCAAAAGGCAAGAGGCAAAAGGCAAAAAAAGAAAAAAAGAAAAAGAAAGCCCGGAGCAAGGTGGCGGAGGCGGACGTTGTTGGGCACATCCTCGTCCCCATAAGCGACGCCGCGCAGGAAAAGGCTGAAGAGGGATCACCACAACACAAGAAAAGCACACAACACTGGTCGGGAGGCTATGGATGGGTCCCCGCCGTGGGTTTGCACGCTCTTATTCCCTCGGCCTTGTCCCTTGCCGCCCGCGAGGCGTGGGAAGTCCCACGTCGACCCAGCAACAAAAGTTCGGGAAACCGCCAGAAGGCTCGCTCGCCTCTTCGGTTTCTTCCACTCCTCGGCTGGGGCTGGGGAGTGGTTCCCAGGGACGCCTTTGAGTGGGTTTTGGTTTTGGTTTTGGTTTGCTCTTCCATGCTGTCTTCCGCTATACATCATGCCTTCGACCGAGCCCGAGAGAGAGAAAAATGTCTGAGTGGCACAGTCTGCCAACAACGACAACGGGTCAGTTAGGCAGCCGGAAGCCCGGAGCTCAGAAGAGAAAAGATATATAAACCTTTTCAACCCAGACATGGACAAAAGGGGGAGTCTGCGAAATAGAATACACCCGGGCATTGGGCTAGTATAGGTAGCGACACCATGACGCCCAAGATTGCGCCTCCGGAAGTCGCTTGCCAACTCTTGCCACAGCACGAGCTTCCAAGATGCAAAAGCCTGACCGACCGTCTCGAGATTTTGAACGGGCCGTAGGGTCGACGACGTGGATGGGCAGGGAAGTCAGTATCTGCATGTATCAGACCAGGTGGCTCGGGTATGGGACCTATAAATCGGGTACCGCAGGACATGATATCATATCATCAGGACACTGTGATGGCTGGTCCATAGCCCGCCCACCTCATGTCCCGGAGCCCCAACAGCACACCTGGTGTTATTTGGAACCAAGTTGCTTCCTCCGGGATCTGAGGATCTGTGGAGATCGCCCATCCTTCTTTCTTCGACTCGGCGCCGTCTGGAGATAGGATCAACTGCAAACTTACATGGGGGGGGGAGATCGGGTTTCTCAAACACACCGATGGTCAAGAAATAGGAGATCCCGGAGTGCTAGCCCAGGAGAAGCTACTATTTGTGAAAAAGCGCTGTGGCTAAACCTTACATCTTCGCCGCCGCCTTCTTACATTCCTTTCTCCTGGTGGATCGGTCAGATTCCAAGGCTGTTGTTGTTGCTGTTATTCCCCTCTAAAGACTTTAGAAAGATAGATTAATCCCCAAGGGATGCAGGAATGGCCGCGGCAATTAAGGGGTTGAAGGAATGCATCGACAGCCTCTTGGAATTACCCTTAGCTGGTTGGTACCTGGATGATTTCCGTTTGAAACTTCAC
This sequence comes from Knoxdaviesia proteae, assembly GCA_001510565.1. Lineage (NCBI taxonomy): Eukaryota > Fungi > Ascomycota > Sordariomycetes > Microascales > Gondwanamycetaceae > Knoxdaviesia > Knoxdaviesia proteae. Next base: position 236,458 of record LNGL01000010.1, on the reverse strand, counting down.
ACTGGGGTATTGCACTTTTAGGCGACCCGAAGCCAAACCCTAAGCCTAACCACCGCCAACTCAAACTCCAGAGGGCAAGCGGTCCGCAATTTGCCCCTCCATCCATGCCTCATTTAGCAGTCTGCCGCTATAACTTATATCCGGCCGAGACCAGCAAAGTCAACATACAGTACATACTATCGATGGTAGTCGGTGGAGGCTGTTGGAAGTTGGAAGTTAAGTTGATAGCTGAAAGCGTTCAGGTGCACTGCGATCGGCATGTTCCTATATCTTTATCCTGTCTTTATCCTTTCTTTATCCTCTCTTTATCCTTTCATAACGACTTGTGTTGTGGGTATCTATTACACCGAACCAATGCGGATTTCAGATGTGATAGCGGGGGCGGCCCTTAAACTGAACAGCATCGACGGCGTTGAGAGGGGTATCAGTTCAGCAGAGCAGAGATCAACTTCCCCATCAGTATCGGACCGACGGCAGGCCGTGGGCAGCCGGGGAAATCTCTGTTACTGCCGTGGGTAAGTGGGTTTCCTGGCTGTTCTCGTCAACAGCCTCGTTAGAGTGTCGAGGATACTCGCAACACACGCCAAACAGACTCCACTGACGAACGATGCAAATCCCACATGTCGTCAGAAGCTATGCGTGTGTGTGTGTGTGTGCCGCCTCCTGGAAAGGGCAGACAGAACCCAAGTCGCCGGTCCTCTGTGGTGGGCACGGTGCTTCAAAGCCACGCCCACGCAGCGCTCTGCTTCCTCTATCACGTCCGTCCTCTGCATCCATCCTGCACCTCCAGCAGCCACCACAAGTCTCAGCTCCGCTGCACCCACTAAACCGCGTTGGGCCCGGTGAGCCAGCGCCTCACACACTTGCAACAATAGCAAACCTGCCTGTTTCACCCAGTCAGTCTAGCGTTGCCTGTGAGCCCTCCCCCCCACCGTTGTTGGGGGCCACAACTAAGCTTTTTTTTTTTTCTTTTTTTCTTTTTGGTAGCGCAAGGACCAACTTGAAAAATCTGACTTGCAGCAAACACACTAGGAGTTGGGGTGTGCTGGCCCGGGTTCGGCGTACGCCGGCCGTGGGCTATGGGCACATCTTTAACTGGCACCGGTGGCTCAGTGGTTCAGTTTATATCACTGCACATATATACTCATGCACTAAGGGGGGTTTTGACAGATACAGTCAAGGTGACGGAATGGGGTATTGATCATCGGCGTGTTTTTCTTTCTTTCTTTTTTCTTGTAAGTACTATTATTGCCTGTTCTAGATCGGCCGTGATATCTTGGGCTTACCTTTATGCGGGAAGAGCACACAACCTTAGACAACAGCAGCTCCAGCCGTGAGCGAGTGGAACACTCCACGGAACTCTGATCATCAACCTCCATCCGAACTCAGCAGCCCGACCACGCAGCACCTTAAGCCAGCCACAGACACCACGAACCAGCGAAAAAAAAAACAACAAAAAAACCCCCCAAGAAACAAGAAACAGCCGAGCGATTTTAGATAGAACTAGCCGGCGAACCCCCCCCCCCATCTGTCTTTCTTGGCAGCGGAGTGGCCAATAATGCCGGAGAAACAAAAGGACAAACAAGAGACGGATGAACCGCCCACTCAGCTGTAAGGCGTGGCATGTTGGCTGTGCGCAGCAGTTTTCCTCTTGTGCTTTTGCTTTTGCTTTTCTGGCTTCAGGTTTAGGTCGACTCACAACGACGTCACCGATGCGCTGGGGTGACGCTAAGCCAAAAGAAACAAAAGGCATTAAGTAATGTCGCTTGTGCTACAACACTCGGCAGGTGCAGTACCTAAGCAGACTGTCGCCGGCTTAGGTTTTTTTTCTCGCTCTTTTTTGTCTTTTTCTCTCTTTTTTTTGCTAGCGGCACCTTTTTGGTTTTTCTTCCTGTTCTTTTCCCTCTTCAGCACTTGTTCCTAAAATATCTCGGCCTCTGGTTGGTTGGTCCTCGGCACTTATTCTTTTCTAGTGGGGCACTGCTGGCTGCTTGCCACTGACTGCCAGCTGGTGTGGGTGTTTTTTTTTCTGTCGGGGTTCTTTTCTTTTTTCTTTTTTCTTTTTCCCTCCGGCCCTTTTCCTTTTTTGTGAATGTGTGTTTTAGCGGTGGGCTGCCGCTTGTTTTGTCGAATTAGCGGCCTGTCTTTCTTTTTACTCAATCGATTTACGAGCCGGTGTCTCTCTCTCTGTCTCTGTCTCTCTCTCTCTCTGTTTTGTCTTTGCTGCCCCTACATTCCTCACCAGCTATCGTGGCAGGAGCTCGGCGACCTTCCCCCCTCGGAGGCACCTGCTGTTATTGTTGTTGTCCGGCCTGATGTTCTTTTCTGGAAGGCACCGTCTGCATCGCTCCTACCCAGAGGGAATGCGAACAAGACAAGTGTGTCAGTCAGCATGATTGAAAACCACCGATGGCCACTTTGATAAAGATCACCATAACACAAAAAGTCCGGTAGCACGGCCCCCCGCTCCTCTTAAAACTGGCGACTTTGCTTGTTTGATTGGCCCCACGCTTTGCATCATCATTCACACCTTTTTGCACAGCCCCCCCCCCTACAAATTGCTTGCAACAACAACAAACAACCGCCCGCCAGCGGCTTCAAAATCAGTCATTCCGTCGCCTGCCAGCGCAGAGTTGCTGCTGCTTGCATGCACCTGTATATTGACCGACTCTCGAACAACGTGTGTCTGAATCTCCTGTATATGCACTCTCTTTGCGCTCTCCCCCGGCAGATCCTATTGATCAACCACAATCCCATCTCTCAATATGAAGTGAGCCGTGGATAAATTGCTTCTCTGTATCGCTAATGCCATTTTTGGTCAGGTGCAAGCAGCAGCAACAACATCCTGCTGCCCTCAATATAAGCCGTGAGAGATAGCGGCGGGCCTTTGTCGGTATTTCCACACCACCCGAACCCTTCAATAATATTGCATGGCGGGCCACCGCTGGAAGTCGATACCTGACAGCTATTCCTGACCGCTGATGGGGAGACAAACACCGGTAAAAGCTGTCCAGCGGCCAAATTGCTACACAGCACCTCTTCAGCCATAATCATCCTCATGATAGTCATGTGACAACCTGTGGTGCAAAAGCTCCTGGTAGGCGGTGCCAATTCGGTACGTACCTCTGCTCCGTCACTTTTCTTTTTTGGCTCTTTCTGCATTCGCTGTGCCTCCCCTCCCTTGACGCGGCAGGGTCGTGCCTTCCAAACGCCCCCAGCCCTGGCGCCAGTTGTCGGGCCATGCCTTCCCAAAAATATTCCACCACCCACCACCACATAGAGCGAGCGAGTGACCTCAACTTGGCTGCCGGCAACGCTGCACCCCGAGGTAGCTTAACGGGTGTCCCACTTACAAGTACAGTACAGTACCTATGTACCTGTACTTACAGCACGCCCACACCAATTGAGGCACCCAGGAAGAATCCCATACAGAAGCAACACACGCCCACACCCCCCCTCCACCGCCATGGTGCCTTCCCAAAACAACTCAAACAACCATCAACTGCATGCCTAACTGAGCTTTTTTCCCTTGAGGCCCTGTGTCCCTGTACTTGGGCTACGTTCAGCGTTGAGGAAGGAGCGAAGCAGAGGAAACTAACGCCCACGGCTTTATAACCGTTGGCTCCTCCCTGGCTGATGTTTCTTCCTCTCTCCTCTTTTTTCTCCCTCTTTTTTTCCCTCTTTTCTTGTTCTTCTCTTTTTTTCTTTTTCCTTCTATCAAAACCATCTCCATTTCATCCAGCTATCTTCTGCTGCAAACACTCGCTTTCCCCCTCTTCCACCTTTTTCTCTATCTACTTAGGAAGTCCTCGTCGACTCCTGTCACTCGCTTAAGCCGGTGTGTTGTGTGTTGTGTCATCAATTCTCGTGAAAGTTCTTTTTGCCCTCCCATCCAAAATCTCTTTCTCCAACTCTTTATATATCTCCTCTCCACCTCCGAAGCTTCAAAGTACAAATCAATCATCCCACATAAGAAACCAAGAAAGCTCTTGAAAAGTGTGTGATATCGATCCTCAACTCGGATATTTGTCATCGTCAATTCCTGCTCTTGAATTGCCAACTACATCCAAGTCTTCTGTTGATATATCACGGCCACTTTTTTTTTTGGCGATTACCTCGTTTCGCCTTAGCCGCCACTCACAGCCGATCTAACCATCGACTGTTGTATATCTTTATCCGCCTCTTCTTCTTCTTCTTCTGTTCCCCAAAGGATCCCAATGGTTGTCTTAACCATTTAAATACCTTTTTGTCTCTCGCTTCAAACCAGTACATTCGCTTGAACCTTTCTCCAGCCTTCTCGACACTCGCTAAGTTATCTTACTTGCAATCAACATCCGACTTCGCATCTTCACTCTCATCTCAAGACTTCTTTTTCAAGCTGTCTTGATCACCAACAGACTGTCCGACCCTCTCGCTTCGTCTTCAATCTGGCTTGTTAAATTTCATCTCTTGTTCTCTGAACACCGACGCTCGCTACCAGTTTTTGTGCTTTTTTCCACCCCCAAATCTTCGCCTCGCAACTTCTAGATATCTTCTACACCCTCAGTAGTTGTATATCTCTTTTTTGTTTCTCTTCTCTTCACTTCTTTTTGCTGTCTTGTCAGGGATTCCAATCTCCTGACAAGCTCCGTCTTCAAACTGTCCGCTTCAAACTCACTTCAACCCCCCAAAGTCAAAATGGCTGGTCCTGGTGGTGGTCCTCCTCGCCGGAGCCATACCAAGTCTCGCAAGGGCTGCGAAACCTGCAAACGCCGCCATATCCGATGCGACGAAACCTTCCCGCAGTGCCGCAACTGCACCAAGCACAAGATTCGCTGCCCCTACAACGATATGGCTGTTCCCGTCGATGCGGCTTCGCCCTCCGACAAGAAGCCCGATCTGCTCTGGACTCCCGAAATCCACGCTGCCATCACCCAGTGGACCAACACCGGAATCTTCCCCTTCCCAAACCTCAACATCAGCCCGGCTCCCGTTCCCCAGAACTACTGCCTCGAGGATCTTCGTCTGATCTACCATGTGGCTGCTGTCTGTGACGAGTTGCTCAACATGGACGCCATCGACTTCCCCATCTGGACTCGCCAGATGCCCGCCATTCTTCGCATTGGTGCCACCAACCGTTTCGTCATGGACGCCGTTTTGGCCTTCTCTGCCATGCATCTTGCATACCAGACCGAGTGCCCCATGACCAAGCAGATGTCGTTCGAGTATCACGGCCGTGCTCTCAGTGGCCTCCAGCAGGCTATTGGCGCCTTCTCCACCGATACTGCCGATGCCATCTTGGCTGCATCTCTCGTGATGTCGTGGCAAGCCTCTAACTGGTACGCTTTTTTTATATCAGACTCCGTACGGTATCTCTCTGCAAGCCACCAGTAGATACTAACATCCTTCACTGTAACAGGGCCAGCTGGACCAAATTCATGCAGGGAATCTCTTCAGTAAGTCTCTCAACACGAAGCGTTGGTTTTTTGGAGTACTCACCCTGGAATCGCCAGAAATCAAAACAGTTATTCTGTTTGCTCTGGTCTTTCCAACTCTTATAATAACAGGGGATTTATTTTCTCTGTCCGCTCGCTCAACGCACTCTAACACTTACACCTGCAATTAATAGATCATGGAGGCCATGGAACCTTGGCTGCACCAGTCTCAGATTGGCCACTTCGTTTCTGATTATGCTACCTTCTCTTCTGCTCCCGCGTCTCCCAACGCGGAGCAGAAGACCACCGGCCCCAAGAAGCAGGATTACGAAGCCTTCCAGCAGACTATCCAGCAGCTTCAGAAGGTCGAGGCCCAGTTGAAGCATAGCCGTTCCGACTGGAAGGCTATTCACCAGCTGGTCAACTTCCTGAAGGACATCCGGAAAATGAACTCGGCCACGCCTGTTGCTGTCCAGTTTGAGCGTCTCCGCCCGCTTCGCACCTGGATGTTCTGGCTTCCGGTCCAGTACCTGAAGCAGTCCAACGCCTCTTCGACCTCGCTGGTTGTCATTGCCCACTACTACACTGTGGCTCTGCTGATGGAGCGTCTCTACCCGGAGATTGGCTCTGCCTACTTCGCTAGCCTGTCCATCAACCCCATTGTGGACATCTCGCGCCGTCTTTTGTACGTCAACGAGATGGGAGGCGAACCGTCCCAGCAGACCAACATTGCTCTGATGGAGTTCCCTATCCAGACCCTCAATGAGTTCCGCCAGCGCATGGACCAGAAACAGCCCGCTCGCCGCATGTCGGTCCCGTCGTTCGACCAGCTGAACTTTGCCGCCGATACGTACTCGTTTGCCTCTCCGTCCGAGAGCGAGTACGTTCCCTATGGAACCAACCCGGCCTTCAGCTACTCGACCGGCTCCCTGAACATGCTCAGCGCCGAGCCTGCGCCCGAGAACGTTGGCCTCAGCCCTCTGTCGATGCCGTCGCCGTACGCCAGCAACCAGTATCTCAGCATCCCGTCGCCCTATGGCGGCACCAGTGACTACAGCCCGGCGTCGTCCACCTTCGAGGGCTCTCTGGCGCCGAGCGACCCCGACGAGACGGATTTTGGTTCGTATCAGATCAGTGCTATTCCTGCCGATGGATCGGTCTTCGAGCCGGCTTTTGATTCAGCCTTTGACTCCACCTATGGATCAACGCTTAACGATTTCGTGAGCGGCAACACTTACGAAGGCATCGGGTTCGTCACTTCCGCAAAGCCCATGTGGACCTAGATGTGGAAATTGGATGTGGGTTTTTGGTCTCGTCTTTGGGGTCTCGGCTACAGTTCTTTGCATTGATTTCCTCCAGACTATTCTCTTCTCCTCCTCCTCGGCGACAGATTTTTTCTTCTCCCATCGCCCTTCCCCATTCTCTTTCCCACCCTCTCGCATCTTTTTCCACAGAAACTGGCTGATCGAACCAAGACGGGTTTAGAGACTTTCTCCTAACTCCTACTCGTCTCTCCTCTTTTGGAAGGGGTCCCGGCTTTACCCCCTCCCCCCCCTTCCTTGTCCTTCACCGTGCCACTTGTTTGCCCAGAACCTCTCCTAATATTCCTTTGCTCGCCCCGACTTCGCTTCACATACTCTTGGATGGGAAACAAAACGATTTCAGACATTGACAGTCCCCACCGCCTCAGGATGCCTTCAACTTCGAGCCAGTTGCCACCGGATTTCTCGGAAAGCTTCAACCCTTCGGAACTTGAGAGCCACGGGCTGATAGCTCCAGTGGACGCTGTAGCCAGGTTTCCTCTCCCGGAGTCTCCTGATTCCTCGTCTTCAACGGCAGACAAGCAACTCTAATATCCACAATTCTCGGTGACGGCTGTTGCTGTTGCCTTGATTTCAATCTGGATATCACCGACTGTCTCTGGACCTGTATCGTTTCCTCCCGTCGATGAGCTTTTTCCTCCCATGTGTTCTTTTTTTTGAGATTCCAATTTTCTTTTTCCTTTTCACGACGTTACGGTTTTCCGCGCAAAAAGTCCTCGTTTTGCTTTTCTGGACTTTCGAACTTCGCCTTTTTTTTTTTCAGTTTGATTTTTTTTCTTGCGCTTTTCGACTGCGCTTGACCCCTTTTTTTACTACTACCTTTTTTAATAATTTCTGCCGCCTACACCAACGCAAACGTCGAGGGGATCACATCGCGGTCGAGGTTCATTGCATGAACTCTCGGTCGGTGGGATCAAGTTCTCCTTCCAACTATTTCACATTCCTTTTACGATATCAATCGCTCACGCTCCTTTTATGTCTGGTTGACATTAACGACCCTGTCACCTCACTTTGATTGTGGCGTCTTGTCTTCTCTTCTTCACTTCCTGCTGCTAGCCAGCCGGGAGTGACTGGAAAGAATTGAATTGAAGCCCGCATTCTATCACGCTCCTTTTGACGATACCATTACTTACGCCTGTCGGCTCCAGTACCGACCACCAACTAATGCATTAATTTAATATCACGTCACTCCTTTTTTTCTGTTTATCGATTTCCGAGATGAGACCTACTCAACTACTCTCCTTTTTATATCTCTACGATACCCCAGCATTGTTTTTTTGTTTTTGCTTTTTCTACTGGATAGACAGTCATTTTTCACGATATAATCACATGACGATGGCACATCGATCATTGATTGACGCTCCTTACGTACGGGGTACAACCGGAACAAAAGAAGACCTCATGGGATGAGGCTATGAACTACAGCGTTTAGGCATTTGGCATTTTTCTTTTGGTTTTTTCTTTTCAACTCCTGTGTGGATTTTATTTCATCTTGCTGTTTCTGTTTTTGGGTTCGATTGTTTTTCTGTCTGCTTTTTCTTTTGGTTTTGGTTTTGCACATGTTGGGATATAGTGTTGATGTTCGTTCCGAATATCTGTGTTTGTATTTGGAAGTGCTTGGTCTTTTGTGTGTTCTCTGTTTCACAGCTTTTCCCCAAAGGCGGTTTGAACAGCTTGTTTCGTCAACTTGCTTTTATATATCTGCTTTCGATAGGTCGGACGCAGCCGGTGGCTCAAGGGCTGTCGGCTGCGATGCAACATGGTCTTTTTCATCGATTTTGTTCTTAATTTGCCGGACGTGAAGAAGTGTCATGCGAGTCGAGTTGGATATACAGTTTGCCTTGTTGCTCTGGACTCTCTAGGAGGTGTCTCTAATTGGAACATTCTGTTCATGTTCATGCTGCCTGTGGCTTGTGATATGTATCCATGCTGTCGCTTGTGATGTCACTATCTGTCTTTGCTACGGCGAGGGACGAACTGCACCTTGACCCCTGTGATCATGCCCAGGTAGTAATAAGTGAGGTCCTCGTCGCGAATGCCCGTGGGATTGGCGTCCGTTCCAACCGTCCCCGCCGGCGGCGTGTCACCTGCGCCGGGCGCCGGGGCCAGCTGGACGCGGAACGCCGCCACGAGGCCGCACAGCACGCGCTCGACGACCATCTCGGCGAGGTGGCGGCCGGGGCACGAGCGTCGCCGGGGTGCGGGATCCAGCGGTCCGGGCGGAACACGCGCGGGTCGGGGCCTGCGGTGTCGGGGTTCTGGTGCAGTGCGACCGGGCTGGTGCCGATGAGGGTGCCCGCGGGGATGTGGGTGCCGTGCACGGTCAGCCCGCCGGGCGGGGCGGTGCGCAGGAGGGGCATTGCGAGGACGGGGAAGAGGCGCTGGGACTCTTTGATGCAGGCCCATGTGTACGGCAGGTCCCCGCTGCCGCCCTCACCCTCCCGCCCGGCCCCACGGCTGCCGCCGCCGCCGCCGCCGCCGGCGTTCCGTGCTGCGACGACCTCGGCAAACACCCGCTCCTGCACCGCATCCCCGTGCACCGCGAGCATGGCCAGCACGGCCGCAATCGTCGCCGCCAGGGTCTCGTGGCCGGCGCCGAAGTTCGTCATGGCCATGCGCCGCAGGTACAGGTCGGAGAACTCGGGCCGCGAGGCGTGCAGGTGGATTAGGTCAGCGAGCAGGTCGTGGCGGGCGGGGGAGGAAGAAGAAGGTGCGGCGTTCTTTCCTGCTTTTGCCGCCCCTCTTCCTTTGCTGGCGGAAGCGCCGGAGGTCGCTGAATCAGCACCAACACCATTCTCGGCGGCTGTCGTAGGAGTCGTAGCAGCAGCGGCGGCAGCGGTAGCGGCGGCAGCAGCGGCAGCATCAACGCGCCTGCGAATCTGCCGCTGCACACCTGGAAAGAACGTGCGGAACTGCCCGGCCGCAGCCGGCGGCGCATAGGTGACCCGCCACAGGGCGGCAAACACGCGACCGAGACTCTTGCTGACGCGCTTCTCGAGCGCGACCAGCTCGGGGTACACGCCGAAGAGGCTGCGGCGGCGCCAGGCGTGCAGGCCGTGGGCGGCGGAGCCGCCGTCCGAGGCGGTGCGGATGTAGCCCGGCGACCACGAGAGCACGGCGGCGGCGAGGGCTTCGACGGCGAGGATGTGCGACCAGTCGCGCAGGTCGAGGGTGGCCAAACACGGTGCCGGCGGTAGGGAAGAGGAGGGCGAGACTGCGGAAGAGGAAGCAGAGGGGGAGGACGCGGCCGGCGAAAGGCCGGCGAGACGGGTGACGGCCCGCCGCACAACAGCGTCCACGCTGCCGGCGTGGCGGCGCACATTCGCGGCGCTGTACACCGGCCCAATCAGTCGGCGCTGCGTCCGATAGCGCGCCATATCGCGCTCCGACAGCAGGTCCAGCGTGTCGGGGTACTCCAGGTCCCACTGCACGCCGCCGACTGCGCCCGGTCGCGACGCGAGCCCGGCGCAGCGGAGCACGAGGCGCACCGGCGCCGTCAGCGCCGTGGCATGGTAGAACGGCGCCTTGCGCCCCGCAGCCACCGCCGGCGAGTAGATGGCCCGCACGGCCTCGGGCGACGCAACCCACACTTCGTCGGGCGCGACCCGCACCATCGGGCCGTACTGCGCGTGCAGGTCGCGCGCGACGGCGTACACGGTGCCCGAGCGGGCGGTGTGCGCGAGCCAGATGCGCGAGAGGGCCGCCGCGCGGGGGCCGGGGATGCGCGCGAGGGGGTGCAGGGTCCCGCGGTAGGCTGTGCGCATTGCGAGGACGAGCAGGGCCGCGAGCAGGGTGCGGTGCAGTATCAGTGAAATGGTCTGCAGGATCGAGAGAAAGCGGGTGAAGGCTTGGGCTCGGTGCGCTGCGGTGGTGGTGCTGGTGTATGCGGCCGCTATTCCGGCCCCGACAATCACCGCGCTGACGGCGAGTGTATGACCGTGGCCACCGCGCAAACTCCTAGATACCTGCCCGGGATTAATCCCGCCTGTCTTCGCCATCGTCGTCGAATGTGACCTTTCAACATGAGACCAGTCGCATCGTCATCATCACCGCAGATATGCCCATAGAGAAACACCGAAAAAAAGGGATCCTGGGAGAGGGGAGCTCGGCCGTTCGCTTTGGTGACGTTTGTTTCCGGTCTTGACGTGCTTGTAATTCATACCTTTCACTGAGGGTTCTCCTTGTGTTATCTTTGCGCCGTGACGCCGAAGAGTCCTCGTTCGTCATAGGACCTGAGACCAAACAACGTCCATTTGCGCTTGTGGGCGTTTGTTTCAATACCACCGCCACTCTCACCAACTCACCCCACCAGGAAAAAAAACCCGCCTCCACAACCCTAAGTCCACGTACCCCACGTGACCGTTATCTCCTCGTATCTTCGACTTCAGGTCGCTGATAACGGCCGCCTGGTGGATTTGGCATCACCGCCGAAATGAGAGAAATCCCGCCCGCAACGAGATAATGTACCTAATGCTGCTGAATATCCGGGCACAGCACGTCAACCAGAGAAGCACTTTCGTTACAGCCAAAACACCGAGTCAAGTCAACCGAAGGAACACAAAAACGCACAAGAAAGAAAAAAAAGGAAACCAGTACAAGGCGCGTTATATATGTAATGTAATGTGTGAAGTTGGGGATGCTATCTCTACCGCATCCAATGCCTGCTGCTATCAGCAAAAAAAACACGACTCTCCTCTGTCGAGTCCATCACCACCCAAAACAAGAAAAAAAAAAAAAGGGAACACAAGGTATCAAACGGGGTGAAACATAAAGCAAAGAGACAAGGAAAAGAAAGACGCGTGGACGACAGCATCAGGTGGCCGGGCCTGTGATGGCAGCTCACCTGGCCTACTCACGCTGACACCACAAAGCAGACATCACGACGGATGGAGAGAGGAGAGAGAGGGAGATGATAGACGAAAAAGCCGAAACAACTCCAAGACAAAAGCAACACGACAAAAAGCAATGGTGTGCCCCCAGGTATGCCAAAAAGAACTAAACCCCTCCCGGTAACAACAACAAGCACATATTCCGTCCAAAAAAAAGAAGAGAGTCCCGTTTGCCAGGTATGACTTGTGTTATCATATGGAAGGTTTAGGGGGTGACTCCAGCATCGTCGTCGGAAGATAGATAAATATATGAGAGAAAAAGAAACGCGATCAAATGAGAGAAAGGTGCAAGGTGAGAAACCTGCCGCTGAAAAAAAAAAAAACCACATCATGTCATTAAAAAAGAAACCAGAATTGGAAAAGAGAGAGAAGTGTATGGGCGGAGTATGTTCACATGTGACTGTGTGAGCATAGGGATGTAAGCAGTTGTGAAGGCTTAGGTGTTGGACGCATCAGATGAACGTGGGAGAATGTAGCGAAGTTGTGGCAAGTGTTGGTCTATAGGATCATAGGCTTTAGGAGAAGATGAGCTTGAGAGATAGAAACGAGGGCCACGTTACGGCTCGGCCGGCTGGTCTCTGCCGAGAGCTGGACTCGGCGCGGTCTGGATGCTGCTGATGCTGTCGATTCTCCGGCGACCGTGCAGGCTTGTACTCCGATCGCGTTGCGAGCTCGTTCGGGATTCTGACGTTGACGATGCAGCGCTTTCAGGCCGCGCTCCTTGCTGCACGGCGTCGTTGTAGGTGGGGATGGGAGGGTGTGAGCCGCCGGTTCTGTTATTGCTGTTGCTCAGAACCGACGTGGCCAGCGACCCTCCGCGGCTGCGGTTGACTACGCGGATAAGAGGCGTGTTCTCGCTATCGGTGCTATTCCGCCGGCTGCCAGCTTCGGAGTTGTCGGGACTGGTGTACTCGGGCGGCGGGTTGAGGGCGTCTTGCAGACCAAGGCCGACAATACTTTCGTGACCTTGCGGAATCAGGGCCGACTCGCGGCTGGTTTCGCCAACCTCCTCCGTCGGCACAAGCTGTGCCAAGGAAATGTCGGTGGGGCTGCGCTGCGGGCCCGGACTGGTCGGCGGCAGAATGCGGAAGTTACCGCTGCGGGTTCGGGTGTGTTGGGCATTGACGTTCTGGAGGCTGACGCGATAGGGATTGCCGCCAGAGTACGAGTGCGAGTGGGCTCGTTGGGGGTAGGCCGGACCGGCGCTGGTGCTGTGGTTGTTATCCTTGCGGCCGGTCTCAAGCAGAATGCTACCCTGCTCAGAGCCATAGGGCGGCGGCGGCGCAAGACTTCCGGTGGCCGGGGCGAGACCCCACTTCTTCACATTGGCCTCGATGAACACGAAGCCTGACTGCCCGAGATTGACGTGGACAATGCACGGGCCGTTGGAGCCTATCGACGGAAAGAAGTTGGGGGCTTTCAGGCCGTGGACGACATCCTCTAGCTTCTTGCCGTTGCGGGTGAAGAAGATAGTTCCTGACCGCGGGCGATATCCGACGCCGATAACGTCACCCTGACTAAAGGGTGGGCCGTAGTTTGTGGGGTTGAACGGCTGGTTGTAGCGGCGAACTCCGGTGGAGAGATATGCGATCGACAACTTGTGAAAGCCGGGGAGTCGGAATAGGGGATAAGGTTTGGTGGCCATACCAATGCTGACGAGGGTATTATCCGGCTTCTCGAAGATTTTGGCTTCCCAGTAGTAGACGTCGTTCAGCTTGGGGACTGGCAGATTCGACATGACGGTGCACTCGGAATCGAAGAACTCAATCTCGGTGCGGGCCTCGACGAAGCAGTTTGCAATCTCGATCTCGGGCTCGAACTCCCAGGCAGCTACGCCCTTTTCCTGAATGGCGAGGTATTGCGACAGCGAGATTTCGGTTTGCGCGGATTCGGGCGGGTTGGAAGCGATGAAGGCTGAACGTTGGGAAATTGACAGATGCAGGTTAGCGCTGAAAATACGAGCACGGCAAGTCAAACTGTGACATGGCCTGACAGAGGAGAAACAAAAGGGTGGCAACACAAAAGACGTCTCATACCTTTGGCTCTAAGATACTCGGTTCGTTGCATCTCATCCATCGTCTCGAGGGCTTCGGCCTCTTCTTGCAGGAAAGCTTGTTCATCGTCGAACTCTCCGGGCCGACCGAGGAAGTCGAGCCAGTTCCCTCGGCCACCGGCGCGATAGTAATATAGGCCGATAAAGGCAAAGGCGAGGAGGACGGCGGAAACGAGAGACGACAAAAGTCCGACAATCACAACGCCCAAGGCGTCATTCTTAGGGGTTGTCATGATGGGCGATGTGAGAGGGCTTCTTAGGGTTTATGTGTCGGGACAACAAAACGGCCACCGAGAGAAGGATGACGACAGCCAGCGAAGGCTTCGATATCCCCCAATTTAACGAAACCGGGGATGAAAAAACGGTGACGCCGTAGACAAAGATCAACTAGACGGGCTCTGGACAAGGCGGAACGGCAGTCCCAGAGAGCAGGGTGACGAAGTCCACAGGCAGCAGGGAAGACGTCGGGATTATCGGCGACAAGAACGGCTTGCGTCAGCCCAAGATCGAAGCACCATGGAACGGCGGATAGAAATTGCCGATCGAGGAGAAAAGCGGCGGACACGCAAAAAAGCGCCGAGCAAACAGAATCGATCGCACGAAGGTTCTAGGAAATCGTGACGCTGACACACGCTCACAATCAAGGCAGTGTCAACGGACGTTGATGCGGGTGGCAAGGTCGAGTCAAGGCGAGAGGGCACCGCACTGAGAATTGCGGGAACGGCGACAAGAAGTGCACACTCGACGAATGGACGATTGCGAAGAGCTCGGAAAGCGGAAGGGAAACCGTCGAGAGTTTTATCGGGCACGTCAGGCGAGTCGTCAAGAGCGGATGTCGTGATGCAAGAGCAGATGATAAGGGCAGGAGAGAGGTGAGAGAAACGTCACCAGGACAAAAAAAAGGAATAAACAGCGAATGGAAGGTAGAGAAGAGAGACAAAAAAAAGGTGTATGGAAATTAGGCAGAGACGAAAAGAAAAAAGAAAGGAAAAAGAGATAATATCAACAGAGGAATGATGGCGTGTGGAATAGCCAGCAGAAAAACAAAAAAAGAGGTGATGATAATAGGAATGAAGGAAAAAAAAGAAGAGACTAGAAAAGGACGAAGCGAAACAAGGTTAAAATGATGAGGTTATCAATAGCAACGCAGGAAGGAGGAGGAAGGAGAGCTTTTTTTGGGTGGCCAAGTGTTGACAGGTGGAGAAGTCGACAGAAAGAAGGAAGTGGCCATTCAAAGCGGAAGGAGCATTGGTTCAAAACAGAAAACGGAGAACCAGAGCGTGAGAGCGGCAGAAAACGGCGGAAGGAGGGAACGAGGGAAGAAAAGGGAAGGAACCGGGCGAAAGATACAGGGTTGATGTACCTGTAGTGCGCTGTAGAAGGGACGCGGGCATGTGGGACCACACAAGTACTGTTTTGCGGGAGCGGGTAGGGCGCAGGTACCTGCGAGCCTGTTTTCCTGTGCTGCTCTGGTCGGCTCAGGTGCTGCTGACACAGGGAGGCACGGAAACGGGGGAAGAAGCGGAAACCCAAGCTGTTGGAAGCACCATTTTGCAGCTTTTGCGCCTCACCAGCGGCGTCTTTGGCGATTGAAAAAGTCGCAATCAGCGGGGCCCGATAAAGCTTGCAGGAAGCGGAGAGAGGCGGAGGACGACGAGGAAGGAGCGCCCAGAGCAAAGAGCAAGAGAGATCAAGCAGCAGGGAAGGAACAGAGCGCCTTCCTCGCCAAGTTTGTACGTAGATTCTGCACTTCCGCTTTGTGTGGTGTACGCTCCTGCCAGTTCTGGTGGCGATAAGCGCAAAGTTCGCAACTCCTCAGCCAAGCAGGAGAACAGAAGGCCGAATGTACCTTTTGGCCACGGCGCAGGCCGGCGCGGTACTTTGCCATCTCGTTGTCGTCAGCTTCACTCGGCATTGCTGTTGATCAGTTATTCAGCAGACCCAATTCACGTGCACTGGCTTTTCCCGTGATACTCCTTCGGCGCATTTGTCGCCATCGACACACGACCGATTCTCAGATCGCATTACTCTTATCAACCACCGCACTGTTATGAAAGAGATAACAACGTACCACCAGAACCAGAGGTTTCCACGACGAGGTCTTTTTCTCCCTCGTCTTCCGCCTCGTTCGCCTTTTTCTCTCGTGCAGACTCCGATGTTGGGCTATTCCGCATTAGTGCACCCGGACCCAACAAGCTCACCCAACTCTCTCTTCTTGTGGCTAGGAGAGCGTCGCGCCTAAGCCGAATGAGGCATACGTGGAGCGAGCCCTCGGGATGCGCGAGGGAAGGGCAAAAACAAGAGCCTGGATGCAGGCAGTCAAATATTGGCTGTGTCCTGGATACAGTGCAGGGCCTTTTCGCGATTCCACCGCTTTTGCGCGGTGGTTCTGCTTGTTTCCTGGCATCTTTTGCGGTGCCTCCGCCGAGACACATGGCGTTGACCGCTTTCAGCCCTTCCGTCCTGCGCCCAGACAACGAACATGCCAGACACGCGACGGCCGGCGAGATGATGTGAAAGGGCAGAGGCAGGCAAGACAGCCGAAGATTGCGGCACAGCCTGCTATCAATGCCACTGACGGCGACTTTGCTCCCGCTGACAAGACTGACCAACCGTGTGTGTCTCGAGGTGTCAGGCCCGGCTCTCATGCATCGGCTGGCTCAGACCTTTTTGGGCCCCCATATTTCCCGTGGGTCGAACCCAACTTCGCCCAAGATAGACCAGACCGAAGCAACAGCGCGTGTGGGCTCGGGCCTGAAAGCCTTAAAAAACACCAACCAGCCACCGTCTAAACTAACAGCCCAGCATTCTAGCGTAGCCGATCTAGGATGTCGCTTCTTTCAGAGATTCCCTTCCTGGATGCATGCTCCCCACCGATGTGTGGGTGTGCTGTATCACCACAGAGCAGCAGCATGCACTTCTTTTCCTCGTCCCGGGCAAACAGACAACGTACAGTACTCAGAGCCAAGAATCCTATAAGCCTTCCCCCCCCCATCTTCATGCGGCGTTTGTTCTGGCGCCCCTGATTTGCCGGTGGTGGTCGGCACTGAAACGAATAAGCTGGGGCTGATGTACCACAGAAACACACTGCATGCTTTTGGGGGGAAGAGGAGGGGGGGGGGAAAGGGACACAAACTTCGTTCTTCGTGTGTCTGTCTCTCGAACTGCCGCTCAAGCTTCACACACCACTGGAATGGGTGCTTGACTGTTGCTTTGGCGGCGTGAGGCCCTAGGGACAGGCCGATTCATCACGACGGACTCAACGTGGTATGCCTTGGAAATGTCCACTGGACTACCGCCAACTCGAGTTTGGGTCTGTTTGCACCCTCCGTGTTTCACATGGTGAGTTTGCCAGGTGTAATACACGCACGCCCTGACTCCCACGGACAGCGCACTGTAACCTTGGCACAGATACCGTGTACTGTATATATTGAGTGCTGACAGCTCAAGCTATCCCGAGGACCCGAACTTAAGAAGAAAAAGAAAAAGAAGACGAGACGAGCCGGCAGGATTCCCGAGCTCTTAGACGCACTCCTCGTTTAACTCACCCTCTCGTTAAGTCGTGTATAGTACTGCGACGTCCTTGCAGGCCCTTTTATGAACACAGGGCGAAGGGGGAAACTACTGATCGACCTCAGTAGGTATCTATGCCTGTGCTGTGCAGTACATGCAGAAAAGAAGGCCCCCTGTCATAATCGGAGCCGGATCTGGAAACAAGCTCGACTGGAAGAACTGAACGGAGCAGCAAAGGCATAATCCTCCGGTAGGGAGAACAACACCACAAGAGATCCGTGTCGAAAGGCCGTTCTTGAAGATTGCCAGTACGGCCAAAAGGGAACCCTGGCCAGTCCGGACGCTGTTTTCAGGTATTCCGGAAGAAACTGAGGCACGTTTCAACAGGGTCCCTGTGGTCTTGTTAAAGGAACACGTCACCCAACGAAAAGAAAGCAAGAGTGCAGAAACAAAAAGAAAGAAAGGGCCCTGTCCTTGTCCTCGGAGCCTGGTCTCCGGTGATACTCGAGCCGGCCGTTTGGCCCGGGTCGGCTAGTCCGGAGGAGCCGTGGGGGGCCCTCCTTCTTGAACCGGATCTGGTACGTACGCTGTCGGAGTGGCCTTTTTGCCTCTAATTTATATATATATTTGGAGGAATGAACGTTTTTTTCCGTCGTTACTGTGCTTTATTCAGCTGCAGTTTCTTCAGTCGGGGACCGAGATCTCGGAGAGCAGCAGTTCCAGTATTCTCACGCTTTTCCGGGCGCAATCTTCGAACTCCTTTGAAAAGGATCTCCGACAGGGGTTTATCCCTAGACTGACTCTCTCTGCAGACATCAGACGATAAGCAAGGAGATGAAGAAGTAATGTTCTGAAACATTGCCAATACCAAGCTTCACCGGCTGCATTCCAATACAATACATCTCGAGACCAAGACCCTGACTTATCTGGGAGTTTAGGGAAACACATGTATTATTTGTTCACAGGATATCTTAGCATGCTGCCTTTGCTCGAACGAGAAAAAAGAAAAAATTGGATTGATCTCTAGACTACTTCCCTCTCACCGACGACGTCCCTTTCAATCATGCGTAAACATACATTACAAAAGACATGAGCCCCAGAGCTTTACACGAAAGTAAAAAAATGAAACAGACCAGTGAATTCCATAAAAACCTAAACGAAACGTAAACGCTGAGCAATTCCGTTGGAAGAAAAAAAAAAGGCCGAGCAACCTCAACCCACGACGGGTAGTCACCAGCCCAGACCGACAAGACCGGCTCACACGTCGTCATCCCGGCCGCGCCGGTAACCGCGCGCGCGGCGCTCCTCGCGCGGCGGGGTGGTGGCGGCCTGCTTCATGGCCCGCAGCTCGGGGATCGGGTGGTGGTAGCTCTTGGTGCCGACATCGCTGCTGGCGGCGCCCGACACGCCCGACACGAGGCTGGCGGCGGGGCTGCCGACCCACGACCCGGGCACGCGCTCGCGCATCTCCGGCGGCCGGGGGCCGGCCGGCGCGGCCTCCGCCAGCGTCACCAGCGACGCCTCGGCGCGCTGGTAGCTGAAGTTGCGGCGCGCGGCGCGCGGCA
>LNGL01000010.1:187831-217526 GCA_001510565.1 Knoxdaviesia proteae | reverse complement strand
CGTGTCCCGCGCGGGCTCGCCGCGCGGCGTCTTGGTCGGCGTGGCGGTGGGGGTTTCCTGGCGGTTGCCGAGCAGGCCGGACGACACGCTGCTGTCGGCGGGGTTGGTCGAGCCGTCCCACTGCGAGCCGTCGGGCGGGCGGTTGAGGCCGCCGACGCGCGCGGGCTTCTCGTGGCGGTAGTTGCGCAGCTGCTCCTGCGCGTGGTGCTCGGCCGCCTCGTCGATCAGCACGCCGTCCTCGCCGACGTGGCGGCCGGAGCGCTTCTTCTCCTTCTCGCGCGTGCGCCGCGCCTCCTGCTCGCGCTTCTTCCGGTCGCGCTTCAGCCGCCGCTTCTCGCGCCCCATGATGTCGCTGACGCCCGCGGTGATGCCCGACAAGCCCGTGCTCTCGGTCACGGTGGTGGACGAGTCGTCGACGTCCTTGTACACGCTGCCGCCGCCGAGGATGGTCGACGGCGTTGCCCCCGTCAGGATGGTGCCGTTGGGGCCCTTGCGCCGCAGCACCGACGACTTGTAGTCCTCCCAGTCGGTCTCCTTGAAGTGGAAGCCGCCGTTCTTGGCCCAGAAGAAGAACCAGATGCCGATGACGACGATGCCGGCGCCGATCAGCCCGAACAGAACAAAAATACCGGTATTACTCATGTTGTGCGGGTCGGTCACGCCGGCGCCGGGGTGGTAGTTCGGCTTCTGGTTCGCCACGTCGTCCTCCTCGCGCCCGCGGATCAGCGTGTTGGCCGACAGCGGGCCCAGGCCCAGCGGCGACGCGTCTTCGGCGGTCAGGAGCACGCGGATGGCCACTTTGGCCGACGACTCGGGGTTCATGAACTCGCGCGCCCGCTTGGCCACCTCCGACATGGAGGGCGGCGCCATGGTAGCTGCTGGTCGGGGAGAATCTCGCAGATATGAGATGCGGGTGTTTGTTCGGTTCGCTATCGCCGGGTGGAATGTGGCTCGGGTGTCGGGTGGAAGGCGTGGAATGCTGGAAAGCGGACTCGAATGAGGGAGAGGTACTACTCCTCGAAGAATGGAAGGATTTCCCGTTTTTACAGTCTCAAGGAGGAGACGATGGATTCCTTGATCTGGAGAAAAGGGAGGGAGGGAGGGTGGATGAAGAAGAAAATCAAATGGTGATGGTGATGGAGATGGAGATGGTGGGTGAATGGAGAGGTTGAAGTTGCTTGATGATAGCAGAGGAAAAAAAAATAAAGAGAGAAGAAAATATAGGAGCACCTCACAGAGGAGCAGGAGGTGCAATAACGATGTCTTGCACAATGCATCGATGGTTCCCCCAGAAACCAACACCGAACCCTGCATAGGAAGTGTTCACACTGTCTGTACTGTCGGTGGCCTACATCTTTGCTTCCTTTTCGCACCGAGCCACAACATATCATGCCCTCCTATCCATTCACCTTGTTCACAATGTCCTTGAGTACTGCATTTACCCTCCCCCCTCTTGTCTCCTTTCCTCCCCATCTTCAAGTCTTACGTCTTTTTACTACAGCACATAGAGAGCCGGCTGCGGAGAGCTGAGCTGAAGCGGAACTGAACCCCCAGATCCTGTGATAACTACTAGAAAATGACGTCGGCTGCGAAAGTAAACACCTGCGATACCGTTGCCTAGCAACCAACGCTTCCTACACTACCACGCCACCGGTTTCAGCACTCTGTACTGTACTGTACATTACATTACAGTACTTGTCCTTGTTCTTGTACTTGGACTGTACTCTATGCACTCGCAAAATCCGCATCTTCGCCGGCCTGGGGTGCATGGTGCATAAATCTTGTGTTTCGAAATCGCCGTCTATGCTCACAGAGCTGTCGTTTGCGTGCGTGTCGCTTGAATCCTCCCGAGGCGGCTGTATCGTGCCAATCAATGGCCACACCAGCTTACACACATTCTAGCACACGCAACTCACGGCGTTTATATCAAGAAAAATGAGAACAACTGGTGCGAAGTTCAATTAAAAAAATTATGTAGACCGCCAGTACTCAGGCGGGCCTAACAAAAAAAAAAAACATACCAGCCAAGAGGAAACGTCCAGAGGAGACGTCCAAAGGAGACGCCCCTGTATGGCAGGAGACAGAAAACCATCGAGCCGGTCATGAAGTAAACCAGACTTCTCACCCGCTCGCACCTCTCTCTCCGACCTTCGTTTCCAGTCCCATTTTTGATGTTCCTTTTTTTTCTTCTTCTCCCATCCCAGATTCATATCCATAAAGAAATACAAAAAAGTCTCTGAAAACCCCGATTCAGAGCCATAGGAAAGAAAAAAGGAAACAAGAAAATGTGTAGACTGGCTCATGATCTGTAGTGTAGTGTGAAAGGGGAAACACAGGCTGGATCGTGTTCCAAACGATCTCAAGCCCGGCAGACTGAAGAAGAGAAAAAAAAAATACAAAAAAGGTAACTCCAAAAAAGCCAAGCCAACAGCAAGAAAACGTGTGGCAATACATTTCATTTCCCTCTCTCGTTATATCCTGCCAGAGACTCCCCGAGACCTGCGCTGTACGCTGTACACATAAACCAATCCATAAAAGAAACACAAACAAAAAACACACATGAGGACATTAAACATGACGAAAAGGGGGGAGGGGGCGTGCTGATGACATTTTGAAGCAGGGGAAGGTGAGGTGGGAGAGTGAAGAGGACAGAAAGAAGATACGGAAAGATCATCAAGTCTTCCCGAACAAACGCGATACTTGAGAAGAAAAACAGTAGAAGAAAAAGCATACCCGCTGAAGTCTCTGGATCCCAAAAGCATGCTCATTATGAACAGAAAAAAAGAAGAAAAATAAGAACACCCATTGTGGCGCTGGATAGGGTGAAACATATGAGTGACAAGAACCGAATTTATCATCATCACTCATACATCCTGGAGAGAGGAAAGCTGAAACGTAAGAAAATAAGAGATAAAAAAAAAGGAGTAACAAAAGCGCTTGGCTGGCTGTGCTATAAAGACCTCGTTTCAAAAATTTCAAAAAAAAAAGAGAAATCGAAATCGAAATGGGACAAAAATGGCGAAGATGGATATTGAAAAAGACAAATTGGAAAAAAAGGAATTGGGAACACGCCGGTTTGGAAAAAGGAGAGAGAAGAGCTGGATGCATCATCTTGAAACCGAAAGAAGACGACGGTTGAAGAAAATGGGGGCGGCCATGAGAAAGAAGAGTGAAGAATAAACAAGAGATGGGATCTGATGAGGACGGAGAGACCAAGGAAATGGCTCTGGCCAAACAAGAACTGGCAAGTCCTTGCACCGGCAACCACCAGAAAGAAGCATCAGTTCTAATAGTCTGAATCTTCGTAATCATCATAGTCGCTGATGGTGTTCCTTCGAGCACCTCGAGACGTCCGGGTATACGAGTTGGCCTGGCTTCGGTCCCGGATGCGGCGGGGCGGCATCTCCGACCGGAAGTCACGGTCCTCCAAGTAGCCAGCAATGGATTGCTCGGGATACCCGAGTTGGTTGACGTCGCCAAGCGAGGATCGATGATGGTTAAAAGGCTGTCGAGATGTTGAAATGTTAAGTTCTGTTCCATTAGGACATTGAATCTCCGTACCGTTGAGCCGTAACACCGCTTGGCCGTTCGAAACCATTATCTTCAAGTCGTCTTCTCCCGAAGATCTGGTGGTGAACGTAGAGACAGAGTTCTTCAACTCACTTTCATCCACGCTGTCACTGCTACGAGTAGAGCGACTGCTGGGGGCGACGTTGCGTCGCGCGTCTCTAATGAGCGCATCCCTGGTCAAGGCGGGCGAGAACCCCTGAGTAGACTCGCGGATATAACCGGCGGCCTGACGCAGGTTGTTATCCTCAAAGCTGCCCGCCATGTCATGCATCGGACGGGAGGCTCGACGCGTAGGAGCAATCTGCATGTTGTGCGCACTGGGCCGGTCGTGGCTCATCGAGAGTCGGTGCGATCTCATCGTTTGCGGCGCCGGCCGATTCTCAACCGTGGTGGTGGTGAGAGCCGTGGAATACGCAGCACCTGCGCCATATCCCCCGTAGCTCACGTCCTGCTCGCCGAACGAGCGGGGGGCCGAGTACTGTGTGGTAGTCGTCGTGGTAACCGGCGCATAATCATTAGGAGACGACGAGTAGTACCGCGGCGGCTCAGTTCGGTAGAGAGAAGAAGGATCGCCTCGGTGGAGGTCGTCGTCGTTGATATAGCCGCGCGTGCGATGAGTTTGCGGGGGAGCAGCAGGAGCAGGGCGCATGGCAAGTTGCTTGACCGGCGGCAGGGTGGTTTGCGGGCGAGGCGGCGGCGGCATGCGCATCTGGTCGTCGTCCTCTAGGCGTTTCCGTAACGATCTCCGGCCAGAAGAAGCCTGGGGCTCGTCGTTCTCAAATGCGAAGAGATCGGGGTGGGCAGGAGCATGTCGGGGATGGTGCGTCGGGGTATGCAAAGGCAGTGCACGGTGCTGTTGGCCCATCGCCGACGCCGGACGCTGATGGCCAAGACGGGTACTGAATCTCTCCATGGTGGCAGCATCGTCAAAGTCCAGGGGAGGGGTGCTATACGGGTTTGTAGGGGGTGTAGAGCCAAACAGGCCAGTAGGCCCGAGAGGATGGCTATCAAAATAGCCAGCCGACTGGCGATTTAAGGAAGACGATAGAGGAGGTGGCGGCGGAGGCTCACCATGGGGGTGATACATATATCCTGGGTGGCCAGGCGGGAAGATGGGAGGAGGCGGCGGCGGAGGCATGAATTGAGACATGACCGGACCGGGGGTTCGAGATTGACTTGGCCGATGAGGGCGGTATTGGCCGCTGGGAATACGAGGGTCGGCGTAGGGATCGGCGTGTCTTCTCGACATGGAAGGAGGAGAAGTTTTGCTGTCGTGGAGAGGAGGCCGAGACATGGCAGCCCGCTTGATAGCGTCGGCTTTGGCGGCCCGTTGCTCTCGGTCACGGTCACGGTCACGGTCTCGTTCCCGATCCCGCTGAGCTCTTTCCCGCTCGCGGTCTCGTTCCTTGTCCATTCTTCGGCGTTCACGGTCTCTGTCCTTGTCTCTCGGGCGATCGGCGTCTCTTTCCTTGTCTCTTGGTGGGCGGTCGCGAGGTTTTTGGCGGGACTTGTCTCGGACTTCTTCACCGGACGGAGAGGGAGCGCGAATGTCAGCACGGGACTTTCCACGGTGATTCCGTGGCCGTTCGGGGCCACGGTCACGGTCACGGTCACGCTCGCGTTCCCGTTCCCGATTGGCGTGGCGGTCAAGCTCGGGGTCTCGGTCGGCGGTACGTTCTCGGGGGCTGTCAATGGTGGCAAGTGTCGGCGGTATTTGAATGGGGATGTCCTTTTTGCGCTGGGCAAGGGTGGCAGACTCTGAGTCGGTTTGGCAGGGAGTGTTGGGTTGTGATCTTGTCCGACTAGTGTTTGCGCGTTCCTTGGTCGGGGTGCCGGTGGTGGCAACGGAAGCACTAGTTTTGCTGCTAGCGATGGCTTTGTCGGACTCGTCCACCTCCTCGAAATACGCCGGCTGCATCATGGTGGTGGTGATTTAACGACGGAAAGACCGCCGTTTGCCGATGGGGTGGACGAATAGAGCAGTACACGAAAGAAAAAAGAGGTCGGCACGGGGGAAGGCGCGTATGCACACGCAGAAGAGCCTCGAAGAGAGGCTCAGTTCAGGTTGCGGAGGACCGGATCGACGGGTATAGGTGAGATGAGTCTAGTATGGGTGTATTCGAGAGGCAGGTGCAGGAACAAGGTGTAGGTAGGTCTCAGGACAGGGAGCTGATTCGCAAAAGGACTGTCGGGGTACTCGTGTGGAGGAGGATAGAAGGTGGATTATATGGTTAGGGAGACACGGCCATTCAGAGATCCAAGTATCCAGTATTATATGAGCTCGATGTTGGCGTGTGAAGGTGGATTAGATTAAGTGGTGACAGTCAGGCAATTGCGAACAAGAACAAGGCGAAAAGACCAGAGGTATATATATATATATATAACAGTTGGAGCAGGAGACGAAAGATCCAGGCAATATAGACGATAACAAGATAGCAGAAGCGAAATATCGACGAGATTCCAGCACGGAAGAATTAGACGCAAGATAAAGATTGTGGAAGGTGAAGCGAAAACACAAATATAGTAGAGAAACGAAGAAGCGAAAAAAAGAAGAAACTGTGGAATTGAAAGCACTGGGATAAGTGGTGATTGAAGGTTGGGTGGCGAGATCAAGAGATTGAAGAAAAAAGAAAGAGAAAAAAAAAGATGGGGGAGGAAGGGAAAAAAAAAGAGTCGAAAAGAAAAGGACCAGAAAACGAAGCCCGGCAGAGGGAAGGAAAGAGAAACAGGGATTGTCCGGCCAAAAGTCACTCTCTGGTAGCTTTCGCAGGTTGGGAGTACTTGACGTGCATAAAAAACGAGCTGAATGGATGGATGTGTTGGTGTGTTATTGTGGAGGAAGGAACGAACACAAGCACAGTGCAGGAACTGGGGAAGGAAGCAAACGGAGAAATGACAAAAAGAAGGAAAGAAGAGGGAAAAAGGAAAGAAGGAGCGAGGAGGAGAGGGAAAAGAGACGACCAGAGAAGTTTGGGGGGAAGACGGCAAGAGACGAAGAAGTGGGGGTTACAGAATGGGGAGGAGAGTGTAGTGGTGGTGCAAGCCCGGGGGAAGGAGCGGCCTGGGTGTGGTGGGTTTTCTGGGCACTGTGTCGTTTTGGGTGGTGCATCAGGAGGGAAAGGGCGATGGAGCACACTGAGTGAAGGTGGGAAGGACCAGACTGGGACGCACACTGGGAGAAAGTGAGGGGAAGGAGCGGGAGGGAAATTAATGAACTGAGTGAAAGTCATACAGTACTGCAGGTTATAGCAAAAATGTGGAAGGTATATGTGAGGCTCCTTCCCTAGACTGGAATAGGATGCATCACACACACACGCACGGGGTTTTGTGAGAGCTTGTACCACTTCTGCGGTGGTGCATGCAAAGAGTGACAAGTGACCGTGATGTTGCCCGGCTCAGGCCACAGAGCCACACAGCAAGAAAGAGCGAGCATAATACGGGCCACCACTTAATCAGCGGCGTTGTCGTTGTCTGGCTTGACGCTGCAGTCTGTCTGCAGCACGCCATGTCACTTGCTACGGCACATTGCACCCATTCGGTACATCGGCGATGGAACACCAGCCAGGTCCAGAACTGGAGGACAACAGTCAAAGCACGATCGAGCAAGCCTGGCGGGTTTACTCGGTCTCAATATGGCCCACGTCGGTCTGTAATACCGCTCGCTATTAGGCTCGTTTGCATGAAGAGACAGGAAACACATACCAGAGTCCGATGCGGTCAGGCCCTGGCGATCGATGATGATGGTGCACTGACGAAGGTCTGCGGGTGGTGGCTTGATTTAGTGTACTGGATGCGATGGCGACAGACAATTGGTAGCTGGGACAACTGGCCGAGTTCGTTCGTGTCTCTGCACACATGGCTGAATTTGCATATTACGATATGCTCTGCCTCCATACATACACATACATACAGTACATACATACAGCAACTCGCTTATTTGAGCTTAGCCTTGCCCGGCTGGCTGTTGTTGTTGTCCCTTTGCATCGAGTACCACGGATCAGGCCACACCATCTTCCACCACCGTAACGACGCCTATGAGAAAAGAGTCCGTGGCCAGGACTTTTTCATCAGTTGACCAGAAAGCTACCACGGACAGTAGCCACGGAGACCAGTAAATGGATGTACTGGATGTTCATATATGCCCCAGGCTGCATAGAGTGCATTAAAACAGACGCAGAGCTAGTGCTACATGCAATGTAATACAGATTATGTGTATGCGCAGGTATAGATTGATCAGATGAGCCTGAAATGCGCCGGTGGAAAGCGGGTGGGTGGTGGTTGATGATGCGGCTAGCTGTTACCAGGTGCATAGGCCAGTGTTCGGGGGGGAGGAGGAGGAGGAGGTGCTGACAACAACTGCAGCTCGTTCTCTGCAGGACTGGCGGATATGTGCTGGCCCAGTGAGAGACACAGCTGGAGCAGCTGGCGATGTGTACGTGTTCGAATGTGTACCGTTGGGCAGGCGTTTGGGGAAGGGCAGACGATGGATGGACTCGATGTTGTTGGAGTCCGGAATTGGAGATCGAGAGACACAAAGAGCTGGCGAAGTACCTGGGCCGGGGCGGGTGTATGGGCGAGGTACTTGGCACAGATAATCTTACCACACGTAGCTTGCTGCCATGTATCAGAGTGAGAATGAATGGTGGCCCCAAGAACCCTGTCCTGGGCTGGCTGAGGACAAAAAAACGAGGGAGATCTCCCATTGTCTTCGACTCCTGATTACCGCCTTCTCCGTAACAAAGCAAAGCAGCCAGCCCTGGAGACTAGCGAGTTAACCGCCCATCAACACACAAAGACGCCAGCGCCAGTCTGGGCGTATTTAATGGCTTCCTTTTCTCTCCTAATCAAAAGACCGACTCTGCGAAAACCACTACAACGGTCGGTCCCGCAGCCGGTGTGGTGGTAGTGTGTGAATTAATCTAGTCCGACGGGCTATGGCTCTTACTAGGCCAGGCCGGAGATGAAAAGACAGTATGACCGTGTAAGTGGGTGGTGTGTGTGTGTGTGTGTTCCCAAACCATGGACCAAGCACGCACCAAGCTCGACACCGGAATCTTGGTCTGCGAAATCGTCAAAGTGATCTGTCTGTCAGTGGGGGGTTTTTCTCTGTTTGCGTCCTTTTGGGAAGTGGAGGACTGCCAGCCATATCGGATGGAACGACACAGCGAGATACGGGGGGACTGGATACCGGCCCAGGCTGGCATCTCGAAACGACGGCCTGTGTGTTGTTGGTGGTCGTGATGGTGGCGGGCGGCCCTGTGCGAATGAATGCCTGAACAAGGCAAACGTGGACTGGTTTCCGTGGAGCTGACACTGGATTCGGTGGTGGGTATTGCAGTACCGACTGTACTCCGAGCTGCAGACACACGAGAACTTACTGTGCAGTAGAGCAGTTGAAGCTGCAGTCTTGCACTGTCTTTCCTGTCCCCCCTCGTACTCCTTGCTCTCCTCTCCAGCTCCATTCAACAGAGCGAAAGTTGGTGCCCAACTGTGGAGATGGCCGATGTTCCCCACCCACCCAGGCCGTTTTCTCCGACAGCACCAAAAGCCGCCAACTGGGGTTCCCTTTCTCGCCCTCTTCTCTGGAACTGTGGAAGCCCAGTGAAGAGGGAAGAAACACCATGCACACGACTGACTTGTCCAGCGTCTCGTCGTGGTGGCACGCCAGCCAATGATCACACCCGGACCGCCGACCATGACGAACGAAGCGAGACGGCAGGCCAGACAGGGCCGGGTCTGGGAGAACCACGTCGTTGGCGACAGAGAGAAGCAATACGCCTTGTCCCCGGGGAGCCTCAAAAAATTGGGAATTGAAGAGTTCCGACAAGAGCACCAGAAATTCCAAATTCCAAATTTCAGAATTAAGGGGGACCGCTGAAAAAATCACACCCGAGCCAGCTCATTCACACTTCTGTTGCAGCAGCCGCCGTTCGCGATGGAAATCCCAATGTCCTCCACTAAAACCTGCAGCACCTCTAGGTTACATAATGCACGGTGTCTTATGGCCAGCCACACACGATATTGCCCGAACAGTTCTGGCTGGCGGTGGTGGTAGCATTCTGGAGGGTGGGAGGAGGAGGACGAGTTTCTTGACCGCCTTGGATGGAGAGAAGCAGGCAAACGGGGCTCCTTTTTGGGGCAAATAGTGTGCCTGCAGGAGTGCATTACATATATTGGCACAGAGAGAGAGAAAGAGAGAGAGAAAGAGAGAGAGAGAGAGGCTGGCAGAACAATACTGTACAGTACTTTGCAGTTCGTGATGCAAAAATCCGCGCCCCACGGATTCCCCATCTAAGTGGTGGTCGTTGTATGTACGTGGCCGTTGTACCTGGTACCACACTCTAGATGTGAATAGAGGCCAGGACTGGAGTACAAGGTACAGCTGGCTGTCTGGGGAGCCCCCCCCCGTTTTGCGCCTGTTGAGCTGGCCGGGCCTGCAGCTATCATCGTCACCGGGGTGTGTGTGTGTGTTTCTCTACGATCGTACATGATGCTACAGTACAAGGCACAATAACGTCTTTCGGTCTCCTCTTCTCGCCTCCTCTTCTGGTCCGTCTAGAATCCATGGCTGGCCGGCATCTTTGGTGTGTACCTGGGACCCCTGGTGATTGTGCCAGCGAGAAATACTGTACAGGCAGAAAGAAACAAACCAGGTTCTTGTACTTTGGCTGTCCCTATCATCTGCTCTCTGGGTTCCGATAAAGTCGGTGAGAAAAGCCAAAAGTCACCGGGGGGCTTGGAGACTGACGATAGTTGCATCCAAACGTGCTCTAATGGTCGGCTTTCCGAAGACCTTGAGCTTCGTGGGCCATGCCGTGTACGAGAGCTGCTGAATATACCCAGACACACACACACACAACATCCTTCGTAAAGAGAAGCACGGTATTTCTCTCCAGCTTGAGGTGTCATGTGTGAGACAGCAACATACTGTACTGTCCTCAGGTCTCTGCCTCGACTCCCACCAAATCGGATCACGTCCGAACTGACCAACACCATCAAGCCACGCAGTAGAAAATCCCGACCGAAGCCAGAACAGCCAAGGCTTCTGGCCACCCCGAAGCTGTCCCTTCCACTCCTCCTTGTCACTTTTATTGCCGATTTATCTCCTCCGCTCTGCACTCTCCCAATCCACGCGGAGACCGAGGCCGACCGAGCGAGCCGGAGAGCCGTCCCAGCAAGCAAGCAGAACACCACGGCCGCCGCCAGCGAACGCACGCATTGCTGTGCTCCAGCAAAGGCGGTGTAAGTGCATGCACAGGCAGACCCAGCCACGAAAAGGCAAAAGCGAACAGTCGCAGCATGCACGTATAGACACATGCGGGTGGCCCATTGGGGGGGGGCATCCATGTTCTGCTCTGACTTTTATCTCTCATGCATGCGATGGCAAACCTGCTGTGGGGGGGCGAGAGGTGGAACCACATGTCGTGCTGGCTTGCTTTGAAAGAGAACACACACCACAGACGGGCCCATCTTACGATTTTGCGGCTTGTCCAGGTGGGAGGAGGAGAGATATGCTCGTGACTTGGCTCGATGTGGCTGGCTGGATGACCGCTGCAAACATCTATCGACCCTGCCGGAGATTTGGGCGAGCTGCGTATCTGTGCCTGTATCCAGTCCCGGAGTCCAGCTGGGCAGACGTGTACTCACTCGTAGACCTACAGGGAGACGCTGCCCAAGACCACTACAGTACAGTTCATCTATGTGTGTCTCTGGCTGGGTGGGATCTGAACGGCCGATGACAAAAAGCAACTCTCAAATTGCAAAGCTCAGCTTTCTGCGCCTCCCACCCATCATACCCTGGTCATTCTCCCCAGCATCTGTCAATTGTCGTCCCGCCCGCTGTCCACGCACTCTCGTGGTGTTGTGCCTGTTCTGTGTTTTCGTTCCGTACTTGAATGTCCAAGTGGCTCAGCACTGTACGCCTTTGACGAACGGTCGGACTCTCTTCTCTCTGGCTTCCTCTCGCTCTCTCTCGTCACCTCCCCACGTAGGTAGTCCGTCTCTGTTCCGTTTTGTTCGTCTTCTCGCCCCCGTACAGCTGGAATCTGCATCAGTGCGTTTGTCTCTTGTCTTCTCTTCTCCCCGAAAAGAGCTATGACCAAGACCGACGGCTGTTCTCTTACGGCTTAGCAAGAACAAGAAACAAGAAAAAGACTCTGGCGTTACCTCAATCGCGGGTTGCACAAAAAGATGAAAAAAAACACCCCCTGTACGGCATTAGGGAACAAAAAAAAGCTGAAAATTTCAGAGACGAAGAGACGCCGAGAGAGAAAAAAGAGGGTGTAATTCCTAAGACTCCCCGATCAGAGGACAAAGAAAAGAATTGGACTCATCCTCCTAACTCGCTTCTTCATCTCGAGTTCTGTTTGGAGCGGAACTTGGATCCCGGCGTCCCCCCCGGAGTAAGACATACAGGATGTGATATATCGTCCATTGTATTGATACCATATAGCTTTTGGTTTACTCGACTACGAGCTCGTCCGCCAACCGAAAGCCTCCCTCCTGGTTTGATTTTTCCTCCCTTTGCGATGAGCAACCGAGTTAGCATCTCCGACTAAGCCTTTACGAGCTGTCGTCGGCCTATATCACACACGTCATATATCCCCCCCTCCAGATTCCCCAGCATCTTTTTCCTCCCAAGGGCAGGTTCGTTCCGACAGCTGAAGCGAGCAACTTAACGGCATCGGGAAGAAATCCCAAAGGTCTCTGCCGAGCTAGAGAGCTTGTTCGTTGCTCGTGGTGTGTTCAGCTCTTCGTCGCCGCTTAAGTTTAGAGCCTGCTGTGCAAGGACAAGGCAATATAATATCTCTCATGGCCGGAACGGCGGGCTGGCGATGGAGTGATTGTGAGGCGAGGGGAACGTGAGACAAAGTGAAGAGACACGCAGAAGATACGAGAAGAGCAGCGAGAGAGATAAGGCCAATCGAGATGGTGTAATCGGTAGACGACTCATGCACAGTAACTCTTGTGTGGCACTCCGTGCCTCCATCGTCGCTTTTTCGATCTGCACCGTCAATTCGTGCGAGTGGACTTCCCTGATCCGGCCTGCGGGAGAACGGCCACACAGGCGGGCTTTTGTCCGCCTCTTCCTGTGTGCAGCAACCCTCCTCTGCCACACAAATACCGTTACATGCAGGCGACCACCCCCAGAGACGATGAGGGCCCTCTCGAAAGTCTCGCGCTGTTTGTGCTGTGTGCATGTTATGGTTCCATGGCCGTGACCTTTTCTGGCGTTGCCGTTGTATGATGGATGGAATGCGCAGGAGTGTGCCTTTTTGCTGGCCTTCTTCGCGTGCATTCTCCGACTTTCTGCAGAGTTCTGCAAGTATCTGCGCCAACACACGGGCGTGCATCTCCGCTGACGCCGTGAGAGCCAATGGACCCGCGGTTCACGGGATATTCGTTCGGGCAACGATCACCAAGCCAACAAAACGAAAAAAAAAAAGCCGCGAGAAAAAGGGCGCAGGCCGGCAAGTTGTGTGTGTCTGTGTGTGCGAAAGAGGAGAAAGACGAACACCAGTGCGAACGGGCGAGAAAACTCCATCCGCGCTCGCCATATGCAGGTTGTGATCAGCTGGCGCGCTTTCTGCTTCATGCCGTCCACACTCCAGCGTAACTCCAACGCTTCGCTTGCGCCGCGGCATCCCCCAGGCTGCAAGAAGTTGATGGTGGTTCGAGCCAGCAAGCAGCGAGGGAACAGCGGCCTTTTCCCGTTCGGGTCTAGACTGCATCAAGAGAGGATTCGAGAGTAAGTGAGTGTGAGTGAGAGTGTGATGAGAGTGAGGACGTTGAGTGGTGGTTTGTATGACCCAGACTGCGGGAGAAGGGTACGTGAGTCGCTGCATCATGGATATCCTCCAGTGTTGTTGTATCTAGTGCGCCCAAGAGAGACGTGGTATGATATAAGCACACACACACACACACATCTTACCGGCCGCCCACACCCGTCCACCCCCTACGGCTTCCCCTGACGGCACACATCCCACTACCACAACTTCGTGCTGCCGCTCACTCCCCCCCGGGCATACCGCACCGGGAACCACCGCCCCCAGAATGGCTGCCTGAACACCCGCTCACACACGTTGGCACACCACCACACGCACTCTGGACCCTTTGTGCGTCGCCACGCATACACGTTTCCCAAGGCGTCGTATGTCTGGATTTCGAGATACAACCGGTGGAAGGAATTCGTCCGTGGGCGAGGGACACCCGGTAAGACAGTCTCAGAGCACGGTGTCTGAGTCGAGTGACTGACTGTCCGCTCTTATAGCTGTCACAGATGCAGACTCTCCAGACCCTCCTGTCTATAAAGAAGAATTCAGCCCACGGTCTCAGACTGCATGGATGGTGTCCGTCGTCGGGGTTTTCAGGACTGACTGCTCCTGTGATGAGTGTCACTGGCTTGGTTATTGAAGAGTGTATCTATCTGTGTGTCTCGCTTTCGGGCTGAGTTCCGAGGATGTTCTAACTGGCGAGAACCGAGTCCGTCTTGGTATCAGTTGCTGAAACGGCGGCTCTGTCGGTTTGAAAAGTTACTCTGTTATATCACCATGATGTTGTTGTGTAATCCCATGGCCCCTCAGTTGTAAAGTCGTAACGACATTTCCACTGATATGCACTCCACGTGTGAAGTCCGGGAGGCATTTCCGCTTAGCATGTAGTCTTCTCCTGTTCTCAGCGAGTGAGCCTCTCTACCTCTCTCCGGCACCAGCGTCGCTGACTACCAGTCTTCCCGAGATCAGATGCCTGCAACCGATGCCGTCAAGCCGTGCTTGCTTGATCCGATGATCCGCCCGTGTGCTCCAACAAAAAGCAATCTGGAAAGGCGGTGATCGTCCGGCTTCCTGCTCACGGAGATGCGCCGCAGCATGTCCCAAAGAGCCTAATATCATGTGCCGACGGACAGGAAGAGTGACGCGCTGTTTGTTGTTTGCTGGCACCAGAAGTATGCTAACAGCTAAGAGATCTCGATCTGATCCAGTGATTCACGACATGATACTAATCGACGATCGAGCAAACATGATGAATCATGGTGTCCTTATTCACCACGTTAAGCCCTCATGATTCACAGTCTCATTACAACGCAGTCCCTCCTCCACGTATATCAGCTCCATGCTCCCGCCCATCTGTCCTCCTTCATTTTCACTCCACTCCATAGACAACTTCCTCCCCATCTCCCCAGTGGGGTAGGCTCCCACTCCATCTACTGTGTCATTAGCACTTCCCACTTGATGACCGCAGAACAAGGGCTCCGTGGTCGCTTAATCTGACCACCATGTGGCGCTGGCAAGGCTGTTGTAACTTACTTCGCCGGCGGTACTTGGGCAAAGTGACCTCCCCTCCCCGATCCGAGCGCCCATACCGGCCCAGGTCTCTTCTCTCTACAATTACCGTAACGACATACTCCGGCCCAGACACCCCAGCCCACGGGTCAAAGAGGAGTATGTTTCCCGTCTCCACGGCCTCCGCCGCGCGGTCTCTGAAAATATATTAGGAGACATACGTGTCTGTCGGCATTAATCAAGCCTGCATATTCCGCCAGTTTCAACCGGTGACAGACTTACCTCGAGTCTGCCCGCCTAATCATCCGTGCGGTGACGGCCCTGCTCGGCCTCATTCAAATCAGCCATGTGTGAACAGCCGAGCCCATGCCACGTTGACAAAGCCACCATTCACAGGGAATAGTGGCTTCGTGGATCCCTGGGCCCCTTAATCCAGTGGGCTTCACCATGTAGAGAGTGGCCGCGCGAGGGATCGGAGTTCGCGTGGGCTTAAATTATCCTCCCGATCAACGCACCGGCCCCCTTGAGACGTTCTTTTCCGAGTGTTGTTCCAGTTCCACGGGGGGGAAAACCCCCCCAGATCCATACTCCGGACACTGGGCAGCAAGCGGAGCAGTTGGTCGGCCGGGGTCTCGCGGGGCGTTCGGCCCGAGTCAGCCATCGACATGCTGCCATCCAGCGGGCTCCAGGCTCCAGATACCCACTGCGTCCCGGTGCGTCCAGTGCATCTATATCGCGACAGGCTGAGCGAATGTTCGGCGGCATCGTGTGCTGGCGCACAAATAGGTCAAGTTCGAGACGCCGGCGCGGTGTGGGCGAGCGGATAGTCTGACGGCAGGTTGGACTGACGAACCGAAGTTGGCAGTGCATCGTGGCTGTGATCACCATGCACCTCATAACCCCCCGGACAGGACGGTAGGATGAGTGGTCCTGGTCCGGCGCTGGTCATCGTGGAGATGAGTCTGGACATCCGGGGCCTGGAACGAAGAATAGAAACTCCGATGACGATCTCGCTACGGTCGAGCGGTGGCTCGGGGAATAGACCCCACGCCAGCGCTCAATAGGGTTCGAGAAGGATCAGAAAGCTCGCCGTACCTGTGAGGGGCGATCAAGCCGCGCCGGCTCAGCAACTCCGGCAGGGTGTGTGCCTCGAGGGCCGGCGCCAGAGAAGCCGGAACTTTAACTGGGGTGCCGAAAGTGCGCCTATTCATCATGCGCGCTCCCTCCCGCGGCATTCAACCAGTTTGGTCAGACACGGCGAATAGTGAATGAGGTTCGAGATATACCTCGGGCCGGAACCCCAGGTTAGCGTGCACGCCAGCCCCTCGGAGGTATTGGCTGAGATAAACTGGCTCGGCCATCAACGTCATGGCACTCGCCTTGAAAGACACCATTCATAGCTGGAGTAGATGGCTTAGAATGGACCCGATTGCGCCGGCCTCCAGAGACAACGATGAAAACACTCGGCCCTGTATTTGCACGGCCGAGGACTGGGGCAATTCATACCATCAACTAATTTGGTGGTCTTCTAAAGCGAGCCACTAGATGAGCTCAGTTCAGTCCTCGAGTCCATCGCTCTGTTATCCAGGTTGCAGTAGCATATCTGCCGTCAGTCGTGGAACACCTCTTCGAAAACCCCCCCGGCGCGGCTCTGCCCCTATCGCGGCTGAGGACAGTCCACACCTCCCCCGGGAACCTGGTCCCGTGGAGTGTGGCCATCGAGAATGCCCTGAGATAGCGGGCTTGTCTGCACGAGCGGGGATTTCACGTTTTCGAAAGCGAAGTTCGACCGACGCTTCCTTGCTCTGTTTGCCGGTGGGTGCCAGCTGCTCGAGACGACACGACCTTCCTGGGCCAGCCCAATGCGCCATCGACGGAGGAGACGGGAGACGGGTAGAGTGGTCCGGCGACCACCTCACTCAGTCTCATAACGCCGGCCCCGAGACACCCGTTCATTGCCCCGGCATGTGCTGTCCTGCGGATTGTTTTGACGAAGCTAGAAACACCCGGGGAAGGTCGACGCTGGCACCCGCCCATGTGCCAAAACGAGGCACCAGCCATAAAGACTGCCCGCGGCCGGGGAAAGGGAGACCACTATGGGGGGGGGCCTGCTCCCGGCGGAGAATCGCGTCGATATCCGGACCACGGCAGTTGATAGTGAAGGGGTTTAAGCTCGGTGGCTTAACACCGCCACAACTGGTCGTTGTTCCGGCGGCATCAGTGCATCTCCTGTCTAGGCATAGAAGCTACCTCCCGACGGGGTCTTTTTGCGAACTGCCGGTCGCAAAGTCCCGAAGTCAGTCACCGAGATCTTCGGCAAAGCTTGGATGCGTGAACGACGACGGCCGCGGAACCCCGCAGAGCAGCTAATCGGCTCCTCGTCTGGGGTTTCTTACAGGTCCTCAATGAGCACCGCACTTGCGTTTTTCGGGGGACGCAGCATTCACTACTCCTCACCTCCTTCGTGTTGTCTCTAGAGACCCCAGCTATACGCTCTTCCGGCAACCGGTGAGAAACGGGGCCTTTGCACTGGAATCAAATAAGGGCAGCCAAGACAATAGGACCGGACCGGGGCCCCGCCCGTCTGCCGGAACGCACAGTGGCTGTGTACTGGCCGCCTGCCGTCCGAGACTCAGACCCGATAGACCTCGTCCGGCGTTCCCGACATCGATTAGAGACGGCGGAAGCTAAGGAACCCCCGCGCCATGTATGGATGCGCAAAGGTTGATCCCAAGGGGCATCCAAAACTGTCCAGCCAAGCGAGCCACTCCGGGTCTCCTCGTCCCGGCGCCGGCCCGTCCGTGCCCCGGAAGCTCACTTTTTCGTACCAAGCTTGTGAGACTGGCACTCCGACCCAAACGAAGGAGGACCACGGTTTGCCCGGCGGACCGGCGGTCTGACGAGCCTCAATCTGCCCTTACTTCCCGACAGTTTATTGTGCTGTGTCTCGAGTCACCTGGAAAAACAGCTGGCGCTGGGGCGTCTCGGTATCGCCAGCCGGTGCCGACCGGAAGTCCAGGCTCTCGGCAGGGACGCAGCTCACAGCTCTTTACGCAGTCAGCAGCTGGGCTGGCTAGTCGGGCGCATCTAAAAGGTACGGATATTACCCGGGGGCCGCCCAATCGACGCACCGCCGAGAGAGCCCCCGGCCAGAGCAAAGGCCTGTGGACCGGACCCAGCCGGGACCGGGGAAGCAGCTTCCCCTCGGCTGCCCGACTTCAGGGTCTGGCTTCCCCGCAATCTGGCACGCTCAAAGACACGACTCAAACGACGTCTCCAAGACAGGACGGCCTCGAGAGAATGAACGGTTCTTAGGGTTAAACCCGCCCTGCATTCCCCGTCCTGTGGCGGGCGAGAGTCTGGGTCGGTTGGCGTGTTGTCCATTCTACGCGGGCTATAGCGTCGCCTCTGGATAGATAGAGTATTCAATTTGAGCTACAAAAAAAAAGATGGCCGCCTTTCTTGCCGGATTTCAAAGCCATGTGTGCTGTGTGTATTTGTGTGTGTGTGGTTTCCCCGGCCGGGCAAATCCCGGCGGCCGGGCGGCCGGGCGGGCGGCGACGATGTGTGTGAGAATGTCTGCTTTTTTCTTTCTTTTTTTTCTTCGATGTCGCCCCCCAAACCAAATTTCGCTATATTTAGCAACCTAGGCCCAAAGAAGGCAAAACTGTGGGAAGCGACAAACACGGCTTACCCTACACACAATCCACGAGGACTTACATGCATGGGAGGGAGACACACAAGGGCTGGTTTGAAGGTCTCATTGTTCGGTATGATCCAGCGGTTATTATCAGATGGATCGCTATTACCCGTGTCTTCAGGTGGTTATTGGATCGGCCCCCGGGCTGTTGGCGTGGTCAGCGGTTGACGACGGGAGTGGCCGGCCCGCTGAGAAGGCCGGCCTTCTGCGCTCTAGAGACCCAGGAGCCAATAGATCCAACTCCATCCCAGCATTTTCTTGATAGAATATTCTGCACCGTCGAGGAGGTTGTAGGGACCTAGCTTTCCTGGACCACCGCACAGACAACGATGGCGTCAAGAGTGTACAGTATGGCCTTCACGGGCGGCTAGAGGCGCGCGAGACAGGGAAGCCCGCCAGTCCGCCACCATCGTTCAGGCTTTTGTCCTGGTTGAAACAATGCCAGGGTGTCAAGATTGAACGCCGGCCGGCCACTCGCTGAAGGCCTCCCGTAGCCGGTGCCAAGAGCTTCTTCCCCTCCGAAA
Organism: Knoxdaviesia proteae; assembly: GCA_001510565.1. Taxonomy (NCBI): domain Eukaryota; kingdom Fungi; phylum Ascomycota; class Sordariomycetes; order Microascales; family Gondwanamycetaceae; genus Knoxdaviesia; species Knoxdaviesia proteae. The sequence goes on along the minus strand of LNGL01000010.1, from coordinate 198,450 downwards.
TGACATCGACGCCATGGATGCCAGGACGACCCCGTGACGCACCTTGTCGCGGCCGCGAGGGGAAGAGGGATTCGGCACGGGCTATGGATGCTGCAAGCAAGATGAGATTGATTACTGGCAAAGGCTGGGATGCCGGATCTCTGATGCCTGACTGGAAGGAGATGCCCAATCTAAACTCACTCACACCAAGAGGGAGATATGGAGACAGACAGATCCCCACCACCCCAAGATCATCTCTCTCCAGCGCTCGGACAACCACCACCGCAAAACACGGCCAACTACGTCACTGACAGCCAGCATGCATGCACACACACTCATACAGACAGGCGCCAAGCACCGGTGTCTGGGCAGACATCAGCTGGCCCACAAGGAATGGGGAAACAGAAGCTGGGAGAAACAGGGATGTATACTATGCCGTGTGAGGGTGAGTGGGGTGTGATACCGACTGGATACCGCTTCTTCTGCTTCTTCTTCTTCATGTTCCTCTTCTCGCCAAAGGATGCCTCTCGCTGTGTGCAAGTATGTACAGTATGTATCTCCTCGCTACACCCGGTGAGCCCACAGAACGCGCGAGAGACTTCGATGCAGCCCTTCCCCCCCTTCACACTCCGGCATCACGGGCCAACAGAGAATGACGGAGCAGAAGTGCATGAGGGAGGATGAAATGGAAGGTTTGATGGAAGGGTCTTTGTTCGTGACAAGCGCGGTCGCGAATTGAAAGGAAGCATTCCTTCATCTCGGATGGAGAGGATGAAGGCCGGATGTCTCTCTGTTCTCTCGGGTCTTTCTCTCCGATCGCTCTTCCTTCTTGGAACCGGGGAGCCTTGCAAAGCGACACACGCACACGCGCACACTTTACCCGGCCGGGAGGACAACAGGTACACACAGCACGATGATATCATTGGGAGATCATGGGCAGCCACCGACGCAACTTTGCCGAAGGCGTGTTCGGGTGGGGAGCGACAGCAGGCGTCGGCGATCCATCGCTTCAAGATCATGAAACTCTCGTTGTCACCGTTTCGCTTCGGCTTTGTCTACATGTGTGTGACAGCAGAAAAGCTATGACGACGGGCCAAAAAAAAAAAGAAAGAAAAAAAAGTGAGTCCAAAAAGACATCCGTTGTCATCCTGCATGCACCCCGATCCCGCGATGAAAAAGCCCGGTCTCACAGAAACAACCACAGACCCAACGGCCCGCCGTCTCACTTCTTTTTTAATCGCCTTCCTTTTCTCCCTTGTCTTTCGCTGTGCAACCTTTCCCTAACCAGAGTCATCAGGCTCGTATATCGGGACTGTAAGGCTTCAAAAAACCCACTGCGCGGTGCATGCATGCACCCCAAGAAAACATTATGTGGCCTCTGGTATAGTTTGGTCTGCTTCGCCTCATCGCAGAGTCGAAACGAATGGATGGAGGGGAAGACCCTTATGCACGGTCGACAGCCAACCAGGACTGGTTTCTTGTGCAGCAGAACCACAGAACCTCAACTCTATCCACAGTAGATGCATTAGCCCTGCATAAAAAGCCGAGAGGGTTTCGTAGGGGTTCGCTGCGCTGAGGCTAAACGCCCGCTTCTCTGACGATCGTGGGAGTGAGGGCTGCTCATTCCCGGACGACGCTCGGGAAAGTTGGTTACGACAAAGAGAAGGTGTGAGTGGTGATAAGAAGCACAATCACACATTCGCCTCCCCAGGTTCGGTGATGTTGCTTTCCCTCTCTCTCTCTCTCTCTTGGCTATGGAAGAATATCTGCCTGACACTCTTCCCTCCCCTCCTTCTTGGCCCGCCCCCCCTCACCAGAAAGGGAAATATTCTCCCTGTGGATTCCTGGTCATTTTCGTTCATGTTCACGTCGGTGTATCGTAATAGTTCTCGCAAAAGGTCTCACCCAGGGTGGGAACGGAGGGTAGGACTCAAACATATCGGGTCCTTGGGATATGGGAACCTGTTACGCCTGAGGTTTTTTTTTTGCCACCATCAGAGAATTTTCAAGGCTCTTGAGGAGGGGTGTGGGAATCGGACTTCCCATACTGATTTTTTGAAGACTTGATAGCACTTTAGGGAAACCATCAAAGCAGATCGGAGAGGACCTTGTGTTCAGGGACACCGATGCCCTGTATACCTGTCAAGTTTTCGAAGCCATCAAACACTTCAGGGATGTAAAGTGCAGCCTCCCAGGCGGAGATCTTGGACGCTCATCGCCCTGTAAGCTGGCAGTATTTCCTCCTTTGCGTAGAAGAGGACAAAAGTGAGGCCCCCTTCACTCCAGTCATGTATATGCTGGTCCTCCAATAGCAACACGCACACACACACACCACGTCTTCGGCTCAGCCTTTGGCGATAGTCGGAGGAGACGTCCATACAGATGCACAGTCAACGCCTGCTCAGCCTCGTCGGTCTCACCTATAGCCCAGATAACGCGGGAAAATGGTGCCCAAACAGCTTGTCCTGCGTTCCGTCTGTGCGTTTGTTTCTTTGTGTGTGTCCTTTCGCCCTCTCCGATGGGTTTTGGAGATTCCCACCTTTCAGCTTGAGTAGGAGATATGGTATCTGCTGAAAGTTTGGGAGATGTCCCGATGGTCTCCCTCCCTGATTATCGCAGAGATCTGTACAGTACTGTAGAGTGCAGGGACCATCCTGACTCCCCGACACCGTCAAAGACTCAAACCTGGTAACGGATCCCTGAGGATTCTTGCGGCCTTGCTCTTCCTGGTCACGCTGGTTGTAGATCCCGTTTGCTGAAGTCCAACCCGTTGATACACAAGTAAAGCATGAACTCACCGGAGGTACGTACCCTAACTCGCTCGCCTATCTCACCGGTTCGTCTATCTTATACGGGGATGTGTGGGTGTGCGCGTGAAGTCATACACGGACAGCCAGTGAAACCAAACGAGGGAGCAGGAGGGCGGTGTCATCGTCTTCCTCCATGTGGCACACACACAATCTCTCTCCTCTCACATCCTCGCCATGATCCTGATCTCACTTCCCACCACCGCATCTCGCAAGACCAGCCAACGCCCCCCCAAGTGTGGTATTCCCCGCCCTACGCGTACACCGCCCGACGCCTCCCTCGCCCGCCCACTGTTATAATCTCTCCGGTGTGTGTCTGGGTGTGCTTCGTTCGGCACCAGAACCGTTCGTTATCCGGATCAGGAATCATTCTCGCGTTTAAGCAAGATCATTCCCGTGAGAAACGGAGACTCGTAGTCAGTCGCCCACCCGGCTGACCACACCCGGCCAAGCGGTGTACGCGGAATGGCGTGAATCCAGCCAAACAGGACGGCTCACGGGTTGAGACCCTCTCGCTCAGCGGTGCCCGCCCGCGATGCCAGATGATTAATTGGGAACGAAAAAAGACAGCGAGAGGCAGAGTGCGACATGTTGGGTGTGTCCTTCTTCGAGGAAGGGCGTGAGTGTAAGACAACACGAGAGACAAACGCCCCAGGTTTTCCTGTCTCTTTCTCTCTCGGCCGGTTTGGTCACAGTCACATTCTCCAGTGAAACAGGATCTCGGAAAGGACACAAAAAAGAAGAGTCACAGTTGATAGATGCTCTCTCTCGGTGGCTTTTTTCTTTCTCTTCGGGGAATGTGATGTGTGTCCTTTTGCGTTCGTGATACCTTCGCAGCCTTCCCGCTTACGCCCCCCCCTTTTCGTGCCTTCCCTCCCCTTCGCTTCCGTTCGTTCCTTCCTCGCTCTTCCACCCTCCTTCTTGATACCATCCCGTGTCCGCATTACTACTTGTTCCTTCTCTTAGGGTTAGGGCTCCCGAAACTCGCGAGCAAGAAGGTCGGCTCATCACAGACAACCTCCTTCGTTTGAAACCTGGCTGAGCCGTGGTTCGTCCTGCTTCTTCTTCCAGCGCGGCCGTCGATCGTTCGGCCTTTGTCGTCGAACTTCAACCTCCCACGTACATGTGTAGGTACATCATGATACACGTCTGCCACGCTCAGATGGAACCCGAATTGCGTGACAGGCAGATTCGAACAAACAAACAAGCAAACAGAAGAAGAGTCACCGGTTCACTTGATCGCCTCCCTCCTCTCCGCTTCGCACACAAATGACACGGAACACGCACTTTATCTCCAAATAGACAAACACGTCACCGAACCCCAGCCAAACCCTAAGACAGACGCCGCCCCTCTGCCAAGCCGAAAGCCTGCATGTGCATATGCACTCACTTTATCGTGTTCCTCACACACACACACACACACACACACACACACACCACACACACACACACACACACCACACACACACCCCCCCCTTTCTCTCCCGCTGTATCTTCACCCTCTTTCTTCATGCAGAGTGGCGCCCGCGGCTGAATCCCGATCAATTGTCATTTCACAGAACTCTCGCCGCCCCATCTCCGATGTCGTCTCTTCCATTCCTCCCCCTCCTCTCTCTGCTATAGCCTTGTCTGAGTCCTGAGTTTTAACCTTTGGAGGGAGTGCTTGAAGATCTGCCCCCCCAAGAATCCCAAGAGTCCTCGCTACCAACCTCTGTATCCACATTCCTGCAGATCTTGCCCATGATCTCTCTCTCTTCCTTGGTTTGGTCCTTCCTCCCGCACCTATATATCTCTAAGCCTCCTCCCACTTACTTCCTGGTCATTTTCGCTCTTCTCCCGTTCTGTTATCATCCACCACTTTCACTGGTATCTTCTCTTCATTCTTCGCCTCGAGAATTTTATCATCTCCCAGATCTGGTTGTCACTTACTGTACATTTTCATCGTCTCTACCTAATCTTGTCTTATCATCTTAAGCACCCTAGCTCTTCTGCTTTGCTGCCTAGTTCTCGCCATGGCACCTTGATGTACTGTGCCGCTTCACCGTGTCTACTATAAATCTCCTCCATCTCCTCCACTGCTTCTTTTCTTGCTCTACGTATGCGTAGCACAGAAATCCAGAACCTCCCATACTATATATATATATATATATATATATATATGTATATGCCCGTCTTCGTACATGTTGTCTCTCCGTGACTTCATCTCTCACACCGAGGCCCAGAAGACCGCCCCAAAGACCATTTCGTCCCCCGTGTCCAGTTCCACAATGGGCGTCTCGCACACCGACGAGTCGCTCCTCGCCCCGCGCCACATTCCCTGGCCGTCCACCGAGGCCACTATCACAACCTCCGGCTCAGCAGCCTCCTCGCTGGACCGCTTCGCCCCACACGCCCGCCACGGCGTCCCGGCCTCGGCCTTCGCTGAAGACGACCTGGACAACTGGCTGGACTCGGGCATCAGCCCGCCGGCCTTCGCTAAAAAGTCGTCCATGGCCCCCTCCAAGGCTGTCGACGAGGATCCGCTGTCGTTCTTCTTGTCGGCCGCGCCTGAGTTCGGCGCCAACCTGGACTTGTACCACTCCGACTCCAACTACAGCTTCAGCGACAACGACATGCCCGTGCCCGCCGACTTTGACATGGACGACCTCGAGATGGACATGGACGCCGGCATCGATACCCCGGCCCGGCGCCACCACGCACACGTCCTGCGCAGCGTCAGCCCGTCGTCGTTTCTCTCCTCGACCACCGTCTCCCTCTCGCGCTCGCCATCCCGCCGCAGCAGCCACCACCAGTCTTCGCCGCTCGCCGAACCCCACACACCAAGCCGCACCGGCTACGGCCGGAGCACCAGCCAGCCCGACTTCATCGCCGACGATGCGATGGACGAGGACGAAGACGACGAGGAGGAGGACGACGGCGAGGAGTACATCAACTTTGCGCAGCTGCGGCCCAGCCCGCCGCCGCGCGCCTCGTCGCCGCGCCACCGCCGGCCGTCGCCCGCGGTGCACGATGCGGCCGATGCGCTTGACGACATGCTCGCCGACGAGCAGCACCCGCGCGCGCTGCCGCCCGCCATGGCCCCCACCGTGCACCGCTCGGCCCTGGTGCGCCGCTCGCACCAGGCCGGCGGCCGCTACATCACCCACCCGCGCACCAAGAGCCACCACAGCCACCACAGCCACCAGGCCGACGCCCACAGCTTCCCGCATGTGTGGCGCGAGCCCAGCCCCGATGTGTGGTCGATTGAGGAGGAGGCGCCCGAGGACGGTGGGGATGAGGCCGCGCGGCAGGTGAAGAAGCGGGTGCGGTTCGTGCTGCCGTGAACTCTCTTCTCCTTCTGTTCTTTACTTCTTCTCTCTTCTTCTCTTCTTTGTTTCTTGACATGGTCTCTTTCTGGTCCAAAATCGTCTCTTCTTCTTCATCGTCGTACTGCTTCCGGCACCTCGATTCCCCTTCCAACTGCTTGTTGATGACCCTGTTATGTATATACCACCCCCATGCACATCCAACGGCGTTTTGCTTTTTCTCTTTTTTTTTTTCGGACCTGGCATATTTGGTTTTGCTCCATCGTTGGCTACATTTGGCTTCGCTAAAAAGTCCTGCATCCGCCTCCAGACTTCTATTTCTCCTTATTCTCCTTATTCTCCTGTTTTTCCTTTCTTGTTTTCTTGGTCTGTCTTTCATATCTGCTCGGTCACTCTGCTCACGCAGCAACTTGTTCACTTTGCATGTTTCCAGCGGGTACTTGGGTATATCCTGGAACTGGTGTTTGCACTCATGTTTCCGCTGCTTTTCTTTTTCTCTTCCTACATGGAACTTGCATCGTTTGGGTCTTCATGTTTGGAGTTTGTCTTCGCGTTTTTATTGGGTTATTCGCTTGTTTCATAGGGTTAGGGTCTAGCATCCCTGGGTTGCGGACCTTGATTGAATATCATGGGCCTAACTTCTTTATTTCAATGCCTTGCTGCCGTGATTGTAGAATGTACACTCTTGTCCCCTATTCAAGGAGTGTAGATCTTCAGTAGACTTTAGAGCCCTGTAGGGAAATGAATCTACGCGGAAGGAACATGCGTAGGTGGTTGTTGAGGAAGTGAGCTTGGAAAAGAGTGAGGTCTGAACAGGGTAGATTACATGTCGACTGGTTTTGATCTGCGCAGTCGCTGATACTTTCTTCCAACAAGCACGTAGTTAGTTGACTTGTGGACTAATCTCATATATCTTCTGGTAAGGCGTGTCCTAAGCATCACGCATACTCAAGTCACTGACATCACCAACAACCTCACAGATCAGGCCCAGGACTGCAAATACGCTCACTTCCGCTCCCACCACAGCCCGCGCGCAGCGACGCACCATCACGGCGGCACCTCATCGCGCGGCCTACCTAGCACTTGCTCCTCACTTCTTAGACGGCTTGCATCTGAGCGCGTCTCGCACACCGTCACACACTCAAAACCTACACAAAGTTGAGTGTAAAACAGAACTGAACAGAGTACTTAGGGCTGGTGGCTAAATTAGGGTTGGCGTGCTTCTGTCCGCTCCTGCCTTCAACACCGAAGGCTCGCTCCTTCCTTCAACACCGAAGGCTCGCTCCTTCCTTCAACACCGAGGGCTCGCTCCTTCCTTCATTCATCTTAAACCGCGTTTGATGCTTAGAAAATACTCACAATGCCACTGTACACGTTTTTTGACTCATCCCTTGCGTTGTATCTTTCTTTGACACATGCTTGGCCCGATGAGGAAACTGCCAGAATAGGGGCAAGTGATTGTCCGAGTTTTCTAGTTGATCGTTGACGGAAGGAGGAATTTCACAGTCACAGGCACGCTAGATTATTCTAATACAAACAATACAGCCGTGGTGACGGCGTTTTGTTTTTTTTGTGACTGTGGTGACTTCCCCTTCCGGGCCGAATTTTCTCATTGGCGGGGAATCCGGGGTATTGTTTCTCAGGGGTCGGGAGTTTATTTTGACAGGTCTGCGCGGGGAGACGGTGAATACGCGGGGGAAAGGCGGTGAGAGTGCTATGTGATGCTTGTGATGCTGGTGCTTACACTGGGTTTTTGATGTTTCTGTGTGAGCGTATTTGTGGGATGAAGATTAGAGCTGGGTGGGAGAGTGACGGGACCGAGTGAGTTGTGGTGGTTGCCTTTGAATGTTGGGTTGGGGATGACGGCTGCAGCTTTAGAGCGTGAGACTCTGTAGATGTCACGAGAAATGGCTGCCAATGCTATTGCATTGATTCTGAAGCAGTTGTTCGTGTCCAATAGACAAGTGACGGCTAGACCATGGCCCCTGCTCCACCAGTTTCCCCACGTCCATCTGCGCGATCCTGTCACGGCGATTTGAGAGCCCTTGATGCTGTCACTGTTGGATTGGAGCTTACACAACCTAGATGGAGATCCGGGGGAAGTGCCTGTGCCCCTTTTCACTTGAATCCACGGCCATTACTTCCATGCTCATGGAGTGACACTCGATCGTAGTGGCTCACATTCAGGGGCTGGGAACGCTTGCTCCGAGTCGTAGCAGAGTGTCACTCGTAGTTGACCCTCTGTAACTCTAAGCCAGAGACTCGAATGATAGTTGCTCTTGTACCTGAGCTGCTTGGTAAATTCATCCTGCTTGACGTCCGATGATCAGCGTATCCTACGACATTCCCAAGATCGCTACGATCTCGATCCTGATGCAGTCCCAAACACAAGTTCCCACGCTTAGAAGCATCTGATCTACTCTCTCGAGTCTGATGGAATTGCCTATCTCGTAATTGATTGGAATTACCTGTTCCGGTCGTCTCTGGAAGTTACCCCTTTTTCTGATGTTATGCTGTATTTACAGAATTTCCATTATCGTCGCGCACCTTCCTCTCAAATTACCCCTTTTACAGAAGAGGAAAGCTCCTTCCAAACTCTGCAGTCCCAATATGGCATATGGTCCTCCCTGGGCACAGATTTTGCCGAATTTCAACTGGTTCCTTCCGCCATGTTGTCGTTTTGCCGGCGATTACGCGCATCACCGCCCGGTTATTGCCCGATCCGGAGCATCACCGTCGCTCCTTCCCGGCGCCGGCTTGTCGCGCCTTCCGTAACGGCGGGCCTTTCTAATCGTAAACAACAGAAATGGGCAATTCCCATACTGCCTGTTGTTTATCCCTTCCCCAGTTACTGATTGTCCTGGGCTATAAAGTTGTGTCCTCCCCTCCGTCCTTCTCAAAAATTTTCTTCCTCTTTCTTTCCCCAGATTCTATCTGCCCTGCCATTTTTTGCCTACTTGACCATCAACTTACATTGATTTTCAAACACCGCAACGATGACTTCCCGATCGCTTTCCAACCTTTCGCCGACCCGGTCAAGCGCTCGCTTGGCCGCGGCCCGGGCTAAGGCCCAGAACCCCACCACCCCCCCTCCTCGTCCTACCCGCGTTGTCCGCATTCGCGGTCCTCCTCCCGCCTTCCTTCTGAAAGACATTTCAGGTGAGAAGGCTCCCTCCCCCCCTTCCCCCAGACGTCGCAAGGCCGCCGCCAAGTCGCCGGATACCCCGGCCCCTCGTCGCACAAGGGCCCGTCGGTCTGCGTCTTCTGCCCCCTCTTCTTCCATCGTTGTTGAGCTGGCTTCTGCCCCTCAGCCTTCGGCCCCTGCTTCCATCGAGAGCACCGAGTCGTCTCCGCGTCCCCGCGCGGTTGCGACTCCTCTGCCCTCGGCCCTGAAGAAGGCCGGTACTCCCTCCACCACCGCCAAGCGCGTTAGCTTCTCCGAAGTTATCTCGCAGGCGGTTGAGATCACCCCTAAGCACAAGTCCGCCTTGATGCCTTGGGGTCCGATCGAGGGTTACCGGAAGGAAGCTCGGGTGTCGTTTGCTGGCGACATCCAGATCTGCCCCATCCCCTCTCGTCCCCGGTCAAAGGCTATCCTGATGCCTTACGGTCGTTTCGCCGACAGGCGTGAACGCCGTGAGGCCAAGGGTCTGCACGTTCGGTTCAATCCCGACGACAAGGTCGATAAGGCGGTGACCGGCTACGATCGCTCGGACCTGCTCTCTCGCTGGGAGATGCTGGAGCGCAGGGTGGCGCAGGTCGAGGGCCGCCTCCCTGAGCATGAGGAGATCAGCCCGTATGACGAGAGCTTCCCGGCTCTTGTTCCTATGTGCTACCCTTATGCTCAGCACGAGGATGACGAGGGAACCGACCACGTTTCGATGGAGGTTCCTGATAGCGTCCGCCTTCCTGTTCGCCCTGCTCCGCAGGAGTTCATGAAGTGCGCTTTCCGGGCTCCTGAGGACGAGGTTCCCTACCCGGTCCCCAGATCGATCACCGGCCCTGTCCGCATGTGCTCCTTGATGGAGGAGCAGCCTGTGGAGCCGGTGGTTGCCGAGAGCTTCTCGGTCGAGGAGCAGCCTGTGGAGCCAATGGTTGCCGAGAGCTTCTCGATCGAGGAGCAGCCTGTGGAGCCACTGGTCGCCGAGAGCTTCTCGATCGAGGAGCAGCCTGTGGAGCCGGTGGTCGCCGAGAGCTTCGACAATGCCAGCGAGGCCCAGTCTGTCCGCTCGGAGTCTGCTGAGACTCTGCCTATTCCCGGCTCCTTCCTTGAGGAGGATGCCGGTAAGGCGGACAAGCCCTCCTCCGGTTGGTGCTGGGGTTCAGCAGCGATTGCTGCTGGCTTCATCGCCGCCGTGGGAGTTGCCTGGCACCTCGTGGCGTAAGTGCAAGCTTACGTCTTCTGTCATTGTCGCCATCCCGACCGATAGCTCTCGGTCTTCTGGGGTTCCGGAGTAGTCGGTTCTTGACGGCCGCCCGCTTCGTTGGTTTCGAAGGTTTGGTTGTATCTTACAAAAGGCAAGTCAAC
>LNGL01000010.1:162500-187808 GCA_001510565.1 Knoxdaviesia proteae | reverse complement strand
GGTTACCCCTTCTACTCTTTTTCTTGGGATTGTCCTTCTTTCCTTCGCAGGTTCGATTCGATGTTGCATCGCCATCGTCCCTGTTCCAATCCCTCGCCGACCGGTCCGACATGAAGCATACTAACGATACGACTCGCCCCGATTCTCTCCGGCTCCCTTTGCGGGGGCAACATATCCAGCAGCGTGGTAAGTGGCAGCCGCCTACCCCGTCGGCCTAGCTAAAATCGCTTTTTTGGTCTCTTGGACGTTTTTGCCTTTTTCAGTCCTCGCAGAATATCAACGGGTCGAAAAAATGGTTAAACAATCTCAAAAAAATCCGCAAAACCCCAGAAAACAATCACAAAAAAACGAGAAAACCCCCAAAATTCCCCATAAAATATTGCTGCTTTCGTTTTTGACTGCTCGGCAAGTATTGCACAGACTTTTTCTCTTCCTGCCCATTCCAGCTTACCATCACTCTCCATTCCCTCCTGGGTGTCCGGTAGAGAAACCATTCAGGACATTAATCGCATAGGCACAGAGCAAGTCCTCCCATTTGCTATGGTCTAGCGGTTTGGCATTCAGGAACTCTTGAGTCCCGCGTGATATTGCTCGCTTCACAGGTTCACAAAGGTCTTGTCTCGTCGTTCAGCTCCGTGGTTTTGATGCTTCAGGTATGATATCAGCCTTTGCAGGGCACTAATCGCATAGGCTCATAAGCAATTATGGTCTAGCGGTTTGGCACTCAAGACTACTTACTCTTTGGTTCCTCGTGATGATTCCCCCCTTCACAAGTTCCAAAGAGATCCAACGTCTTGTCTCGTCGTTCGCCCTCGTGGTTTCATTCCTGCATGCATGAGATCAACCTTTGAAGCGCTCTAGTTGCATAGGCTCACAAGCAATTGTGGTCTAGCGATTTACCAACCGGTCCCCCTCTCTTCCATTCTCTTCCCCTCTGGCTCGCTCGCTTAGTGCACGAAGTGAAACGGTCAACCCATTTTCTTTCGATGGTGAGCTCGGTTTGGATGGCGGATCTGTGCAATCTTGTCTTGCATTTTCGTTCTGTTTTGTTCTGCTCTTTTTTTTCTTCTTATCATCCTTACCAGTGCGGTAAAGTTTGATTTTTTTTTTCTTTTTTTCTTTTTTACCAGTGCGGCTTTTGATTCCGCTACTGAACAAAATCTCTCCATCTGCTTCTCGGGTCGCTAAATCTTGTAACCTGGTGGTGGAAATTTCCATCGCTGGGGCCCTATTTGAGAGTTAGGGTGGGTGGTGAAGTCGGACTCTGGGACCTCCCCGTTGGTGCCACCTGGAAACCTTGATCTGATCAAGGGCCAACTCAGAGACGCTTTTTTTTCCTTCTCTTTTTTCTTTTCCTTTGTCTTGGTGGTGGTGGATTTCTTTTGTTGGGGGTTTTGGTTCGACAACTTGTTGGAATGGAACGAGAACTTGTTGGGGGTTTCTCTTTTGGCTGAGTTGGAGGTTTGGTTTCCCACTCGATGGGAGGAAGGCTCCTTTTGGCTTGGTTGGGGGTTGGGCTTTTCCACTTGACGATGGGATGGGAGATTGATATGAGAGTTCTGTTCCGCAATGAGATTTTAGGTTCATACTTATAACATGAGGTTGTCATCAAAGTTTTGTCTGAACCTTCTGTGCGAAATGTGATGATGTTAGAGGGGGTTTAGGGTTGACTAGGGTTAACATTGAAAAGCTCACCCTTGGCAGCGGGTCTTATTTGATGATCCTTGTTCGGCGAGCGGACATTTTTGCCGGCCCTCGCTCAACTATTTAGACCCGGCACAAGGCCAGCAGCAGATTGGTCCACAGTCCACACCGAACGATAACTATTAAACATGTTTTCCAGTCTAATCTTGGGGTGATCCTCGCCATTGGCGCCACTTGTTCGTATTGACTATCCATCGCGCAGTTTCTGGCCCATCCCAACCTAACGTGATCGTACTGTCCAAAAAGTCGACCTAAATCCCGCCGCCGAAGCCAAGCAACGTGGGTGTACAGCATGTAGGCAGCGACCCCGACAGATGAGTACACCCGGAGACGCAATTAAGCCCCCGAATGCACGCACCGGCGGATTCAATCCGAAGAGTTCGGTATATTCGCTTATCCGGTCTTTCCAGGCGTGGAACATGCTGCAAGCACTAAAACCATCATGGTGTGCTTTCATCTCGTGATCGTCCTTTTATTTTTTTTGTTTTTATTTGTTATTTTTCACGTGAATCATGTAATCGAACCGGCTCCTGCCAAAAAGCGGCAATCACGATGTTGGTGGGTCCTTCCTTCCTCACTCGCCGGACAACCAAGCTACAAGCTACATGAAGGCGGCTCCACACTCAGCTGTACTGGATTCTTAGGCGCACTAACAGGCCGCCACTAGTCGCACAGCTGCAGGCTGTTAGTGCATTTAGTGTTTTGCTTGTACCTGGATCTCCTTCGTCTCCTTCATATTTACGTCAATGTGGCAGGTCAGCTCGGCTTCTGATTGGCGGGCCACAGCTCTCCTGCCAGCTGTATTTGTTTACTTTCGCAGCGATAGCACATTTTATGTCGGGCCTGGCAGGTGGCAGCTATAATAGCAGCGCTCTCTTAAGTGTTTCGTATATGCTGCTTCTTGATCATGATGATGTCTCTGCTGGTTATTGCACTCTATCAAGTTTTCTTTTCTGTTGCATCTTATCACGAGTCTGCTGGTTAAAATGTGTATAGCCGGATATTCCCCTATCGCACTGTGATATCCCGATTCGTTTTCTTGGTGTTCTCTCTCTCTTTCATTTCTAGCGGTCCTCGACGATTCTCCTGCCCCCAGCCGACTGTGTCTCTATCTTCCCTCCCACTTTTGTCCTGCTCGAAACATCACAACATTCCATTCCACCGCTTCCCTTCTCGACTCCGATCTGCGACCTGTTCTATCCCGGACCGTAACCGATCGTCCCGTCCATCTCGATTCCCGATACACACACCGAAGCATCGCCGACCGCAACAAAGGAGCTTGTCCCGCACTCGGCATACCGCATTCCGAAGGTGGTGTGTTTCCTGCTCTCTGTCTCTCGGAGGTTTCTGTGCGACCAGAGCTGTGCGATCGGAACCTGAACGGGTACATCGACGATAATGTCATACTCTGCATTCCAGACATCCCTTCACCACTAGGTATGTGCGCGCCTCACAGCTGCTTGTGCCTATCATCTCTTTTCCCCCTGTATTTCAAATGCGGCGCTCGCTGGCTCGGGAAGACGCATATTCAACAGTTACTCAAACGTCGAATCATGGTGTCCCACCTGTGCTACGCAACCTTTACACACAAAGAGGACGACATAACCCACTTCCGACTTAGCAAACTTAAGCCCCCCTCTCATGGCTGGCAAACTTGGATCTTCTATGCGCCTCAGCTGATCCGGCACTAACACATCGTTTCTTCGTCTCTCTTGAGATTTACAGACACACTAGAACTACCGGCTTCACTACCACACACAGTCCGCACTCACAGATACACACACACACACACACACAACCTATATAATCACGCCTGTCAGTTTCTATGCCGGAAGACGTGATGTCTGTTTCGGACGAAGGGGAGGGTGTGGCGCCTGAGGTCGACACTCCAGCAACACCGGAGCGAAGACGATGCGACGCCTCTGCTGGCACGCCTGAATCCTCACAGCCTAAGTCATCTGGGAAACCTCGAACATTACCGCGACGAAAAGAGCCTCCGCCAAGTCTCCTTGCCGAGTTCTTCCTTGGCCGCCCAACCGCCGGCAAGGCACCCGCCAAGCGAGCGCGGAGAAAAAGCATTGACGCCGTCAACGCCGAAATCAGACAGGAGATGCGCCGGACATCAGTGCAGAAGCTCCAGCCTCCGGGGGGTGTTCGCGATCGGGTAAAGGCCTGGCAGAAGACCAGCGCAAAGGAAATGGCCAAAGGCGACCCCTCCGCTGCACCATCCGAACCCACTGAAATCGCATTCTCGTCCGAAGAAGATAGTGTCACCGAGGAAGATCGAATTCGCATCAAGATGCGCCAAGCTGCCAAACCCACACCGAAACCGAAATACACACCCCGACCAGCGGCGGCTCCTGCTCAGCCCAGTTCGTCAAAGGAAGACGAGGAGAGCGAGTCGAAAGGAGGCGATTCTGCAACCCCCAAGAAGAGAGTTGTCAGCGACGATCACTGGCGCCGTGACAAGAAACGAAGCCCGCGCCAGTTTTCTACACGGAAGAAGTCTCGCAGCCCTCCCCGGACCAAAATCCCCAAGGACTTCCTCCAGCAGACTGCTCAGAACCCTCCAGTCTCAAGAAAGGTTGCGGATTGGCAAAAAACGGTCAAGGTCCCGGATACGCCGGTCGCGAAAAAGTACGGCTGGCCCCGAGAAGACTCCCGGAGCACCCGGAGCACCCAGGACTATAGCGATGCGTCTCCTCCCAGTACCCGCGAGAAGGGTAAGAAGGTTGAAGACAAAGCCAGTGAGCCGAAATCCGAACCTACAAAGAAGCAGCCTGCTCCGAGAAAGGTCAGCGAGAAGAAGGCATCCGCTCCTCCTCCGATGTCTGTTCCCTCAACGAAGAGCTCCGGATACACCATGGAGGATGATGGCATCCGGGTTCGGCCCCTCAAGGGAAAGCTCGATGACGACGGCATTCGCGTCCGCCCGATGCCCGACTCTTCCGTTGCCAGCGACTCGACCGTCCGGACACGGCGTCGCGCCCCATCTCCTGTCCGAAGCGAAGGACCAGCAATCTCCCTCGCTGATGCTTCCCCCTACGACATGATTTCCACCCCAGACACCAAGCGGGCTCGTGGCAAGCCTTCCGGATCAGGCAGACGCAAGGACGATGATTACGAGGCACCAGATACTCCTACCCGAAAGAGCACCTCTGGGCCAAATGGAAGAACTGCTCGATTCACTCGGCTTTCCGTGAAGTCGCGTTCTCGTGCTGCCTCGCCCAGCTCTGTGCCTGCCGGCTCCGCATCGACGACCCTGACGGGCGACAACGACTTTCCGCCCGACCGCTCCGATGTTGTTTCCAGCGTGCTCTCGGCATCTCTCGCTGATATTCCCGTTGGAAAATCAGCCTTTAGTGAAATTGATTTACCTCTTGGGGCGGATGCTTATACGACTTCGCAAAATCGGCCCAAGCAGCAGCGGAATACCAGCATGAAGGGAATGCCCAGTGTGTTGAAGCGAGTGGTCAGCGGAAGCAAGAAAATCCTCCATGAGACAGTGGACCCGCCAAAACCGACCGGCGTCAACCAACCTCCCAGCATTGAAAAGTGGCTGAACAACACTGTCGATCCGTTTGTTGAGCAGCCAAAGGAGACTGCTACAAGCGCCCGCACCAGCCACCCCAAAAAGGCAATGGAGAGTGAGGATGAGTCTTCCGTTGCCGAGCAGAAACCGACTCGTCGCAAGAAGGAGTATGTCTCAGATGACGGTGGCGCTGCGAAGGTGGACTCGGCCAAACAGAACGCAGCAAACGCCACACCAAGAAAGGTGTCTAAGACAGACGCGGTGGCGGTGGCTGCAACGGAGTCTGAGCAGGGAAAGCTGAGGGCGGCAAGCACCCCGGTGAAGGACTCTCGTGCCTCCAAAGAGACTCCCAAGAGCACACCGACTAAGACAGTCCCAGCTTCGGCGGCCTCGACTCCTACTCCCAAGGCTGCAGCTTCTGGAGCAAAGCCGGTGTCTTCACCGCATGCATCACCGGGGTTGAAGCGGAAGGGCGCTACCAAGGCCCATTCGTCGCCAGTGAAACAGGCGGTCCCCTTGCGTCAATCTCTTAAGGATGTTCTCAAGGTTGCTTTTACCGGACAGTCGACGGGCCTAGTTGCTCCTCCGCTGACATATGAGAGCAAGGAGGATCGAGAATACGAGGTTGGCATTGGGCGAGACTGGGACGACGAGTCGTCGTTTGTGACGGAGTCGCGCGTTACAGATGCAACGCCACTGTCTGATCTATCTGCGACAGAATCCGATCTTACACCGCCCATTGCGCCGGGCGGCCGGCGCAGACCCCCGCCTACAAATGGCTTCCACGAGCTATCGACAATTGTATCCGAGGAGCACAGCTCGGTCGAGTCGGACGTGCAGTCGGGCATTACATCGGCGACCGGCACGGAATCGCAAACCACCATCACTCAATCAACGACCGTTAGCGGCGCGTCGGGATTGTCGCGGAAGACGGGGAGCACACGTCCGGGACTCAAACGCCGGCTAACCAAGCACTCGGATCTTATATCGATGTTGTCGTTGCCCGATGAAGTCATTGTGGCCGGCGGCGCGACCGCTGCGGCGGCTGCAGCTGGCGGGGCTCGAGCTATGCGCTCGCGCCGGAGCGTGCGCCGACCAGGGGCCCGGGCGGGCATGGTCACGCTGGCGACGCTGATGCGCGACTTTTCCGACGACGAGGACATGTACCGCCGCGAACTGCGGGCGCTGGTGGACGGCATTGTGCCGGTGCTGCTGCGCGAAGCGATGAAGGACGACGACGCGGCCGTCAAGCTGTTCTTCGGCACATCGTGCAGTGGCAGGACGCAGCGGACAGGTGGCGAGGCAATTGTCAAGTCGATTGTCAGCATGGGCATGGCGCTCGAGAAGCTGCGCAAGTCGCACTCGCAGGCCCCGTTGACGGATATCTACCTGCTGCTCGAGTGGCTACGCGAAGTGCAAGAGATGTACGCCAGCTACATGAGCGCGTGGAAGCTCGGGTTTGTCGACTTGATTGTGAACCTGGCGCCGCGCGGCAGTGTCCCCGATGACGAAAACTCCATGCTCAATGCTCTCCCGCGCAATAAGGATGGCGATATTGTGGATGAGCAGGGCGATCGGGTTGACGTGTCGCATTTCATGAAGAGACCGCTCCAGCGCATCAAGATGTTGTTGAAGTTTATCAAGGTATGTTGTTAATATATTGGGGGAGGGGAGGGCGGCGGACCGGGGGCCGGGTCGGGCTGGTCACTTATAGATATCCGGGATCCCTGGGTCGTGGTATTCCCGTGTTTTCTCCCTGGCTGCCACCCATCCCTATATGGAATGTTATGCGCTGTCCCGCTGTCTATTGTTTAGATAGATTCCAGAAGGGCATCTGCTAACGAACAAACTCCCTTGATGTCTCACTCAGGCCGTCGACCCGTTTATATCGTCAGACCTCATCCAGCCGCTTGTTGCCGACTACGAAGCCCTTGTTACGAGAGCCCGACGGCGATATAATGAAGAACTGGCCAGACAAACGGACGATGATGCAATCAATACAGACACGACGCGATGTCGAGACCTTCGCACCCTGGGACCCATATCATCCGTCAATATTGACCACCGACGACAGGTCAATGCGAAAGATATCTTCAACATGGATCTCGTGCATTCCAACGGACAGAGACTGGAATGCCAGGTCGAGCTGGTGTTCAGGGACAATGTGTCAATGCCAGCGGATGACGGGGATGTGCTGATCCGCGAGACGAGTGATGGGAAGCACACATGGCTTCTATTTGAACCCATTGCAAAGTCGTGCATATCAGCTCGCCGGTGCCCATCGCGGCCTGGGCTGGTGGTGATGGTTCGAGGATACGACGACGGATACTACGACAGCACAACAGGAGACTGGCACCAACTACTCAGCCTGTACACCAAAGACGAAGACCAAGTCAGCGACTGGCTCCGGATTCTCGGAACTTACCCCGAACCACCGATGGAATCTTCCGGCATGGACAGCTCGGCTGGAAAGGAGCTGCAGCTGGTGACGCCGATCCGGTCCGGCTCTCTGACGCCGACCAAAGATGTTCCGGTGGGAGCGCGACGCATGTCGGGATCTGGATCGGTATCGTCGTCGCCTTCGCCTCCTCGCAGCGGAAGCCGAGACGACAGACAGCCCGGCTCTGGTGAATCGCCGGTGCCGAAGCGCAAATCGATTGTTGTGCGCACAAGACTCCGCAATAGTCTGCCCACGGTGGAAGTCACCGAGCCGTCGCCTCAGTCGTCTCCCAAGAGCGCCCGGGCCAACTCGGCGCCGTACCGCGAAGACGGGGCGCCCCCTCCGCCAATTCACCGGACTTTCAGCTACAGTTCGCCACCTCCGGCCGCGCCGTCATCCACGGGGTCTTCGGTGTCTTCATCTTCGTCCACATCTTCTTCTTCTTCTTCTTTGAAGGTGCCCGACGCCGCGCAGTCGCAAAGCGTCATCAAGTGCCACACCTCGTCGCCTCTACGAAACGAGTACCTGCCATCTGATGTATCGTCAGTAACAACGGATGAAGACGACCACACTCTGGGATCCGCGGATGTCAGCGAGGGTGACATCAGCAGTGGAAGTGAGAGCGAGTCGATCACCGATGATTCATCCGATGACGAGATCGACAGCGTGGATATCCCGGAGACCGAGATTGGCATCAGCATCAAAGCAGACGACAACGCCACCAGGGCAGACTCCAAGGCCAAGGCCGCGGCGCTGGCGGATGCGGATGCGCGGGAGGCGTCGATTCTGTCGGAAACCGACAGTCTGACGCCGTCCAACTCGGCGTCGCAGGTGCCGCCGCGGTTGAGCGGGTACGACCAGCAGCGCAAGGAGAGCGTGCGAGACGGCACGGCTCGGTTTACTGCATCGGTGTTCCATTGGTCCGATAAGCGTGGGCAGTGGAAGGATGTAACGCACGAGGCGTGTACGGTGGTGGTGTCGCCGGGCATGATCGAAGCGTTCATGTTACGGAAGTCTCACGGCAATGGAGAAGCCGGACGGTACCATTCCGAGTCCGAGGATGACGGTGTTTCAGAAATGGACGGCCAGCAGCGTCAGCCTAAGCCGCTGATTGCGCTGGATCTGACGCCACTGGTGCTGCTGCGCCAGAGCACAATGATCGACCTGGAGATCCGATCGGCGGTGCTCGACCACAGTCAGCTGCAGGCGATCAACGGCGGCAACTTTCGGTTCCGCTGCGCGTCCAACGTCGAGTGCCACAACCTGTACATGGCGGTGCACCACGCGCGGCTCAACAACGAGCGCTACATCCAGCTGGAGAACGAGCTGCGGTTCCGCAGCTTTGGCGAGCGGCAGGCGGGAAGACCGGGCAGCGGCGGCGGTGGCGGTGGCGGCGGGGCGGGCGACGACGGGGTGAGCAGCACCGGCACGGAGAGCCGGCGGCAGCGGTGGTTCGGGCGCAAGAATAGCTATCGTGCGTCCGCCCGCGCGCCGTCGCAGGACGGAGCCAGCACGGCGCCGTCGTCGGTCATGTCGGCCAGCAGTTTCCTTAAGCGGCTTACTGGCGGCGGCAACCTGTCGTTCAACCTGGCGCGGTCGTCGCTGGGCAACGGCGGCCGGCTACAGAGGGCCATGCCGGCTGGCGGCGGCGGTGGCGGCGCGGGCAGTCTGTACTCGAGCTCGTCGTCGGGCACGGGGCTGCGGTCGCCGTCAATCAGCCTGTACAGCATGGGCACCAGCGGCGGGATCAACCCGGGGTGCATCCGCATCCGGCTGCACCTGCTGCTGATCGGCAACAAGTGGGAGGACCACGGCAACTGCATGCTGCAGATCCGGCGGCCGCCGCCCGGGTGGCACCAGGAGCTGCGGCGGTTCCACGGGCTGGAGAAGCGGGTGACGGTGACGACGATGCCGGCGCGGCGGGGCATGATGCTGGGCGGAGACGACAGCAACAACCACAACAACAACAACAACAGCAGCAGTGGCGGTAGTGGCGGTAGTGGCGGTAGTGGCGGTGGAGGTGGCAGCGGGTCCAGCCGGCCAGGGTCCTCGGCGGGCGAGCCGCGGATTGTGCTGGATGCGGTGCTGGGCAGTGCGTGCTTCACGCCGATGGGCACGCGCGGCGTGGTGTGTGGCGTGTGGGAGGAGGTGCGCGACGAGAACGGCGTGGTGGGCGGGGTGCCGACGACGGGCAACACGGGCGGCAACATCCGGAAGTGGTGCTTCCAGATGGCGAGTGTGGCGGAGGCGCGGCATGTGTTGCGGCTCGTGCATGAGGAGGTTGTCCGGGCGTGATTCTTGTTGTCTGGGGGACTCTCACCGTCCGGCCACCACCACTATCTCCGTGCCACTATGGCCCCGGGCTTGTACGCTTTCTGGTGTACACACAGCCGGGCACGATACCCATGGCGTTTGTTTCCTTTTTCTTCGTTCTAATGGCTTTGAAGACTGGATGGGGTTGGTTCTCTTTTCTGTACTGGGTGGCGTCTGTTCATGGCGATGCAAGTATTCTTTTAATGAGCACGGATGCATACAGGCGTTTTTTTGCGGTTCTTATGTACCATACAATTGATGTTAGAGCATAGAAGAAAAGAGCGAGGTTTAATTTCGTACATCTGCACTTCCAATAGAGAGAGTGAGATGCCATCACGATGTAAAGACCACTCAGGGTCAATAGCATCAAAGCGTCAATGACCTCGAAGCAACTACGCGACGCACCGACACACGAGCAAGTAAAATCAACCAATGTATATTATATATAAAAAAGCAAACAGGCAGTTTTGGCGAGATGTATACAGACGAAGAGCAGCACACCACGCACATATATAATCTCGATATATCCAACCGAATTACCCCGGCACACGCACACACACACACAAGAACGAGGAAAAAAACACATCCCAACAACACCCATCATCCGCGCACTATAAGATCTTGCGGGAGATGCTCATGACGTTCATAAAAGAGAATTATTACCTCCCACCAAAACAGTAGTTGGGGGCCGGTGTAAATGAAGAAGCGAAGGGTAAACAAGCAGAGTAGCACACGGATCAAACAGAGAGAGAGGGGGGGGTTGGGTGGATGGGGTATAATGGGGCTCCGGGGAGGTATGGAGCGGCAAATCATCACCCTAGGGAGGAGAGAGAGAAAGGAGAAGCAGCGGAGAGACAGTCTTACGACGCCGGGGCATCGACAATGGGCTTTCCGGCGTAGAACCAGTACCTAAGAAGGGCATGTTAGTATGCCTATATATATATATATATATATCTACATGGGGGTGTCAGGACGACGGAAGAGACGGAAACTTACTGGGCAACGTAGGGCACGGTGAACTTCTCAGACATGCCGTCGCAGGTCGCAGGAGCACCGCCACCAACCGTGTGCACGCGGAACACCTCAGCAAGCTCGCCGGTGGTCAGGTCAGGCTCGGGGCGGGCGAGCAGCTTCAGCCAGGCCACGGGAAGCTGGCCGTCGAGGCCGCGGGCCGCGGTGGCGGGCGCCGGCACGGACGAGTTGAGCGCGGCGACGATGTGGCCGGGGCGGGTCGACTCGAGCACGCGGCCGAGGTCGAGGTTGAAGAACGGCGCGCTGGCGTTGGCGACGGGCGTGAAGAAGTGCACGCCCGACACGGCGAGGCTGCTGGGCCCCAGCGCGGGGCCGGCGCCGCCAATGTCGTCGCCGCCGGGCTGCCCGCTCGACGAGAACGGCTGCAGGAAGTCCGCGTTGGCCAGCTCGAACTGGATCGCCGCGTCCGTCAGCGCGTTCAGCAGGTCGCCGTGGTCGGCGGCCAGGCACGACGCGTCGAACAGCGTGGCCACCGCGCCGGCGGCCTTGGGCGCGGCCGTGGCGGCCAGGCCCGCGCACGTGTAGTTCTGGGTGCCGCGGCCGATGGCCACGTGGACGAGCTTGAGGCCCTTGGAGACGGCGGGGAGGGGCGTGGGGGCTGTGGGAAGGGAGAAAGGAGACATGTTAGTGTATGCGGCGTGCACTGCTGTGAGGACGAAGAGGACATGAGACAAGAGAGAGAGAGAGAGAGAGAGAGAGACGCACCGATGGGCAGCTTCGCGTTGGCCAGGTCGCAGGTGGGCGGCTTAGCGAGCACCTTGTAGGTCTGCACCTTCTCGGCCAGCACGTTGAAGTACTCGGCCAGCGAGTCCAGGGCGGCCGGCGACGAGTCGGCGAGGCGGACGTCGGGGAGCACCGGCGCGGCGACGGCAGAGGCGCAGAACGCGGCCACGGCGAGGAGGGTTGAGGGGAGCATTTTGTGTTGGGTGTGTTCTTTTTTGGGGGAGGGGCGAGTGTGAGAAGGGACAGGAAACGGCGGAAGAGAGGTCAAGTGCCTGGAAAAGAAAAGAGAAAGTGTATCTGTAGAAAGTCTGTGGGAGGAGGTATTAGAGAGCGAGAGAGAGAATGAAGCAAATTCCAGACGGCTCAGCCGTGATACAGGATAAGAATGGAAGAGAATAACAAAGAAAAAAAAGTAAGAAAAAAAAGGAAAAAGAGATACTCGGAATAGAGAGAGGAAGATAGATGAAGAAGAGAGAGGAAACTTCCGGGACGAACAGAAAGAAAAAACCGGGACGGAGAGGGTTCATTTATAGAAACATGCACGTTGGGAGAAGCAGCGTGTAAGTGAGATTGTGGGTAAGTGAGATTGTGTGTAAGTGTGTGTCTTCCCGCAAATAGACCAGGCCAATGCAGCTAGACACAGCAGCGCAAAGAGTCCCTTTGCCGCTTAACTTCCGGTCGGCGGCTTGGCCCCGAAGGTCCTAGTGCAGGCAGGGGAGAAGAACGGGGGAGGCCAGGGTTGGGGTGAGCATGGGGGGAGAAGAAGAGAGAGAGTGAGAGAGCGAGAGAGAGGTGGTAGGTGGGTGGAGGACGGAGGGAGGTACGTACCCACCCACTCTTGTTCTATATTAAAAGGGACGCCAATGTAACGCCAACCACACTCGACGGGCGGCTAAAACAGCCATAGACACCTACAGACACCGATGGCCGTGGACTCTGGTATGCACTGGGACAAGGACATACTGTACGGTGCTGACAGCAAAAGCTGGACCTTCATCAGCCTCGAGTACGACGTAGACGGGCAGAGACCGGGATATACTGTACAGTACACACACTCGCTGGGCAGAGGAAGCACCACGAGACAGGTGGTGTAGTATACCACCCCAGCCTTTGCTTTTCTTTACGTATTGTGCACCGGGCAGCGCGTCAGTCAGTCAGTCCGTCAGTCATGGCGGCCTCTGTCAGCAGTGAGTTCGGGACTTAGAGAACAGCAAATTCAAGACGAGAGAGCAAGCCGTCGGGGTCTTTTTCTTTTTCCTTTTTTCTCTCAGGGTCTCTGGTTCCTTGAACGCTTGGATATCGATCAAAAGGAACGGGGAAACGGGCGCTGGGTGCTGACTGAAAGGGAAGAACGATGGCGGACAGAGATAGAGAGGCGATGGGAGGCAAGGAAAGAGGTGGCAGCCAGAAGAAGCGTGGCCCTGAGTTAACGCAAGTGACACACGTCTGTATACAGAGCACGTATGATGGACCTGCAGCGTGAGGAAGGCCATGGCTCTCGCCGGCAATGTGTCTCTCGGCTGCAGGGAGCCTGCACAGCATACTCAGCATGTACAAGCCAGCGACTTCCAGCAGGACTCGCCGGTCTTCCATAGACCACTGGCCAGCAAGGAGACCGCCAAGTTCGTTGACACGTCGACAACCTGCACGCTGACCAACATCCACAGCACACAGACAGCCTTTTCCACCGGAGGCGGTTACAGGACAGCCAGCCGAAGCAGTCAGCAAGACCCCCGTCAGAGCGTATCACATCTGACAAACGCTAACACTCAGAAGAAGAAAGAAGAAAAAACGCCCACGGCTATGTCCCCTCCCGCCCTCCCTCTGCCACTCTTTGTCGCTGCGCCAAGATCATCTTTACGGAAATGAAAAGAAAGAAGTGTCAGCAAGGAGGCTGACGGGACCCGCTTGCGAACGAAAGCAGACACGCAAAACAAACAACGGCCAGGGCCAGGGCCAGGGGGGGAATAGCCAGAGAGAATGAACGAAAGCGCAGGGCGGGCTTGGCTTCGAAGATCTGCGCGGAGCGGAGAAGACCAAGCCCGAAGTCTTCTAAGCGCTCTGCCTGGGCGGCCAAGACCCCCCAACCCCAGTCCAGGATATACAGTACAGCGCGCCGTCTCGCCCTCCATCCTCTCTCGCTGCCTCCCTCTCTTTCTTCCCCAAGCATGTCAATCTGGAATCTACAGGCACGCAGAGTATACCCAGGACCCTTCGAATTCCCGCCAGCCTATTACCGCACTACTCCCACGTCCTATAATTATCTCTCCTGCTGCAAGCTCCACCAGGACTCAGGTACAGTTTTTAAGCTACCAACACAATCTGCGTGCCCATGTCGCCCACCCACCGCCATCGCCCGGGAAATTCTTTTTGAATCTAAAGATTTCGTGCTTGCGACCCCCTCTTTTTTTTCTTCTTCTTCTTTGACGCCGTCTTCTTCATTCCTTCCCGTACGCGCCTTACACAGCTCTTGGTATGCAGACTTGAGAAAAGGGTCTTGGTTCGCTAGAACCCGTCTGGGCTGCTCTCATCCACTTACACAGGCCTCGGCATCGACGTGGAAGAGGGAGGGTGGGCAGGCCGCAGCGGTAAAGCTTATGGGCAGTGAAAGAAAAAGTATGTTCAGGAATACCAAAACCGCCCCCCCAAAAAGCATGCATGTGTAGGCATCTGCGCTCTAGGGCGGTGTGTGTGCTGGGATCCGCGGGGAAAGAAACACAGAAAAGAAAAAGAAGAAAGTGCCCTGGAGGATGGAGGAAACGGACGGACGCACGTAGGCGTAGTTCTGGTCCCGGGCCGTTGTCTCTCGCTTACTGGGTTGCACACATCCTATCGCAAGCCCTCAGTCGGCCGGCTTTCTCTCTTTCTCTGGTGAGTGTTGGTCGCATCAAAGCACCCCATAGTGGTTGATGCATTACCCCCCCCCAAAGACTCCAGATGAACACTCTATCCGCATAGCCCAGAGTCCCACAAAGCAGGGGTATTTTGGGTCTTGGTTGTGTTTGCCTTGGTTTTCCGTCCTTCCTTGTCGCCGCCCCCTCGCCCAGTTGTGCATTTCGGACGTCTGTGCTGTTGTGGTATTTTGTTCAACAAACCTTTGCGGACTTGGTGGTGCTGTGACACTTGCACCCTTTGGGGCCCAGCCCGCACCGCAAAGGCCAGGAGGAGGATGCCGGCCATGTTTCATGTATACCACCACCGCCGCCGTTCAACCACCTTAGGTTGACAGCAAGTTTTCCTGTCCGGTCTGTGTGGAAGGGAAACTTTCAGCAAGAGTTCACCAGTGTCCCGCTGTGTGCCGAAGTTGTCGAGGCTCTACGAGAAAGCAAGGCTCAGTGCAAGTATAAAAGATTTTTTTTCTATTTTTTCCTTTTTTGCATTATAAGGCTCCAAGGCATGAGGTTGTGAACAGCCGCCAGCTCCTTCCTGCAATTACGGTGCTGGGTCGTTTAACAGCCGAAAATAGAACAACTGGGAAAGAAGGCCCGCCCTGCTCCTTCCCCCGTCGTCCGTTAAGCTTTTCTTAGGGGCGGCAACTAAGAACCCTAACAAAAAGCCCCCAATTTCACTGGTTTGGGTGTTCTTTTCTTTCTTCCGTCCCATCCGGACGTGCTGATTGGCGGGAAACCCGCGCTTGGAGACACGGCAAATGAAAGAAAGTCCCGGGTACATTTAGCGCCCAGCGAATTCACCACCGTGGTACAGGTCTCAGGTACTCGCGTCGCACCAAGGCCGGCCCCAACGCCCGCAAGAGAGCGAAGGGAAAATGAGAATGGCTGGTGGCCAGACACGACGCCCGTGAGACCCAAGCGTGGTCGGTTGGCGGTGGTTGCGTCGTTGTGAGCGATGTGTGGATTTGCCTGGGTGGGACGCGAGCTGCAAGAGGCGGCTGCGGTAAACGGCCGGCGCTTGCAAGAGGGCTGTTTGTGGTGTACCTGGCTTTTGTGTGTGGCATGGCGGGAGTCCTTTCGTTTTTTTTTTCTTCTATTTTTAATGGCCGTGGTCTGGATGCTTGGGCAAACGACAGGAGAGAGAAAGCGGCAGAATGGTCTGGGGGGGGGGGGGGGGGGGGGGGGGGGGGGGGGGGGGGGGGGGGGGAAGAAGAAAAAAAAGGCTATATTAGAGCCCTACCTAAGACGAAAGGGAAAATCCAGGATGGCCGCGATGATCTGCCTGCGGCGTCTCTTTTTTTTTTTTCAGGCCGTGTTTGTGTCTGTGTGGACGTGCTTCCAGGCCTCAGCACGTCTCGGGGCCTGTATCTTCAGGGTCCTCGCAGGGCTACAGGACGTGTTTGCTTGTCTGCGCACAGGGTTCCGTGATTTTCTGATCGGCTGCAACGCGGTGTCTTCACCATCCGAGCTGGCATCTCACCAGTGCAGCAGTACACACAATGTCCGACGACGGATCTCCAAAGCCGGCCGGTCAGACCTTTCAAACAGATACACTTCCCTGTCCCCCTTCTTCCACAAACTGTCTCCTCCTTATCTTTGCTTTCTCGTTCTCTCGCTCATCGCATCTGACTCTGATCCTCCCCTCCAAGTGTCTCTTCTCTCTCTCACCCGCACCCACACACACACACGTGGTGGGCCGGAAAGAGTCATCATCCATGTTTCACTCTGGCCCTGGGTGGGCTGCTGCTGCTGCTGCGCGCCGGAAGACGACTCCCGGGAGGCGAACAGGGCACTGCCCGCAGCAAAAAAATAAAACAGAATAAAATAAAAAGACGTCAGATTGTGTGTGTGGGAACCTGGTCCCCCAGTCCTGCGTCGCTCTCTGTATCGTCTTGTACAGGATGCTGACCACCACCTGAACAAGGCGCCCTCTTCAAAGGATTCTCTCTGTTTGTGTCTGTTCTTTTTTTTTCTTCAGGGTCAAGCATGCGGACTCGGTCATCAACCTGCGCCTCGGATTTCTTCATCAACGGTTTGTTTCCGTCTGAGCGCCCACTTGGAGTCAATGTGTATAACTGTACCGTGTTACTAATTCACTGCCTCCACAGCCTCCAGTTGGTTTGTGTGTGGTCGGACACCTGCGTTTCCGTTCACGACGGGAAAAGAGCGAACGAATGCAACAGAAGAGAAGAACAGACTCTGGCCCGGAACACTCACTGCTTGTGCATCATGCGAGCAACCCCACCACTCCTAGTACTGTACATTCACTACACAGTTCTGGAGATGGGGGTGGGAATGTCGGTATCTCGGGCGGGCGAAAAACGAAAAAAAAAAAAAAAAAAGATGCAAAGTCCCCGCAAACTGGGCTCTCACTTCCCTGCTCTCTCCTCTCTCTTGCCCGGGATGGTTCGAGTATAGAAGTATAGACAAGACTAGGCCGCTTTCTCTGATGACTCCGCACCCGGCCTTCATCATCACCCGGAAACACTCTCTCAAGGCTCCGTGCTGAAGGAAGGCAGCAGGGAAAAAGAAAGAGAAAGATCCAGGGTCTTTGGCACGGCACGATCTGTGCGCAGACACTTTGAAACAAACACAGAGAAATGCCCGCCAGTTTTCCACAACTTCATGTTCAGCAAAAGGCTCGCTCGCGCCCTCGCACGGATGCGCGCAGTTGCAG
The DNA here is from genome assembly GCA_001510565.1 of Knoxdaviesia proteae. Taxonomy (NCBI): domain Eukaryota; kingdom Fungi; phylum Ascomycota; class Sordariomycetes; order Microascales; family Gondwanamycetaceae; genus Knoxdaviesia; species Knoxdaviesia proteae. The sequence continues at coordinate 170,496 of LNGL01000010.1, read as the reverse complement.
GGGCCAACGGTGAAGCTGTCAGATTTTAGCGGTCGACGAAGCCCTGGTGCGTGTGTGGACTCACTTCCCCCCGGACCCTCTAGGGAACGGAGAGAAAGAGAAGAAAGAAGAAAAAAAAGAGAGAGAGGCAGCAGAGGAGGACGAAGAAGCCACAATGGAACACTGCCTGCTTGCTCCATGTTTCTGTTTGTAGCTTCACTCGTCGCTGGAACAACCCCAGAGCCCTTCGAAGTATCTGCCCGTCAGCCACAAGTGTGTCAGGACATCACCCCCTTCATCACCCCCTACATATTCCCCTCTATCACACATGTAAGTCCTCACGTTTGAGCCCGAATGTTCAGCGTTGCATCGCGGAGTTGCAGTCCAGCTGTAAGTCAGTAAGTAAGTCAGTCAGTACGAGCTGGTAAGGAAGATGGCCTCTTCGTGTTCTCTCGTGTTTTCCTGTTTCTTTGCCCCCACCGTTACAGGTGATCCTCCAGGAACACAGTCGGGCAGAGGCTTTCCAGCCAAGAAAGATGCAGAAGGCCGGCCATGGACGTCGGTCCCGAGATGTCCAGGCTGCACCGGTTTGTGTCAAAAGCAGAACCACTCTCTCCATACTCCCGGAGACAACAGACATCGTGAAGGGTAGAAAGAGGCGAGGGTGGCAGCACAATCTGCATGCAATTGCGTCAAAGTTCAATGTTCAAACTCGCGATGCCGGCCGACCAAAGTTCATCCTTGGTTAGACCCAAATGCAAGGAAAGAATTTGCAACTCCCCGTTTAGCTCTCTGTCTCTCTGTCTCTCTCTGTCTCTCTCTGTCTCTCTCTGTCTCTCTCTGTCTCTCTCTGTCTCTCTCTGTCTCTCTCTGTCTCTCTCTCTCTCTCTTCTCGGATCGGAGAGTTACATGTTAGTTAAAGTTCAGTGATGCTATAGTTGTACATAATGAAACAGGAAGCGAAAAAGAAAAGAAGAAAAAAAGCCCAAAAAGAATCCTGCGTGGCTCATTCAAACCTTCTCCCCCCTCCCATTCCTTCACGCTCTTCCACTACCCGGGCTTCTTCCCCCATTCGTACATCCGAAACACCACGCCAGAACTGGTCGGTCCCTGCCCCCTTTCGCAAAGTGAGGCTCCGCTCGGCCATCGGCCAAGGCTCTCCCGTTCGTCTGACAGCATCATGTACCGTGGGGTTAGGGTTCGGCAAACTCTTCTCAGTAAGCCTGAAGGAAGAGATCCCCACGTAGGGACCAGCAAAACATGGCACATACATACCCACACACACACATAACGCATTCTTGAGCCCGCACGTACCACCCCCCCCCGTTTAGGTCCCCTGAAACCCTCCAGCCTGCCACTCCTTCCCACCAGCGCCCGCTGCTGCTCCAGCACCAGCACCCGCCGCAGGCCCTCCAGCCCCGCCAGCTCCGGCCCCGGCTGCCGCCGCCGCCGCTGCCCCCGCTGCTGCCGCTGCCGACACCGGCTGCACGCCCGCCGACCCCATCGTCCAGTACAGCGTCAGGAACACCAGCAGGTGCAGCGCCACGCAGTACGCCGCAAACACGTTGCGGCTCGTGCGCGTCGCCAGCACCATGCGCGTCACCGAGTACACCACCCGCTCCGGGTAGCTCATGCGCCGGTACGCCCGCGCCGACTCGCGCCCGCGGAACGCCGCAAACGGCGACAGGTTGGACTCGTACGCCTTGCGGTACTGGTCCAGGCCCCCGCTGCCGCCGCCGCTGCCGCTCCCCGCGGATCCCATGTTCACCGCCGTGGCGTTCGGGCTGCTGGCTGCAAACGCCGCCGAGGACGTGGATGTCGCCTGCGCCCCGCCCGCCGCCCGGTTGTACGTCGAGATGTACCGCGTCTTCTCGTACAGGTTGAGGTTGTCGCGCTGCAGCGCCGCAATCTCCTGCCGCAGCTGCGTCACCGTGCGGTGGCACTCGGCCACTTCCTGCTCGAGCTGCGTGTTGCGCTTCTTGAACCGGTCGCGCTGCGCCGTGATCATGGGCAGAATGCCCGAACCGCCGCCAACGCCGCCGCCGGGGAACTCGCGGTCGCCCGGCATGCCGCTGATGATCGACGACGTGGGAGACACGCGACCGCCGCGCCGCCCCGGCGCAATCGACTGCGCATAGCGGCTGGCGTAGGTGCCACCAGCCACCGATTGGCCCGACGGGAAGCCGCCCACGATGGTGCCGGTGCTGTCGGCCTGCACGCTCGCCAGGTCGTTCTCAAGCTTCTCGTTCAGCAACTGCGACTTCTCCAGCTCCGTCTTTGTCCGCGACAACTCCTCCTGGAGATTCTGCAGCCGCGTCTGCAGGTCCTGGTGGGACACCCGCAGAATCGTGAGCTCGTCGCTGAGTTTCTTGTTGCGCGCCAGCAGCATGCGCTCCAGCGTCTCCCCACCGGCCCCGCTCCCCTTGGCATCATCCGCAGCCCCGTCGCCGGCGCCGGCCTTCCCCGACCCGGCATTCGCATCGTCGTCGTCGTCGTCGCCCGTGGCAAACTCGATGCTCTTGAGCACCTCGAGCTCCTGCTTGATATCCTCGTAGTCGGCCCACTTCTGCACCTTGGTCTTCAGCGAGTCGCGCTCCTCCTTCATCAGGTTGACCTCGCGCTCAGCTCCACGGAGCTTGGCATCTAGTTCGCGGCGCATCGAGTCGCGCTCAACACGCGCCGCGTCGAGCTTGCGCATGAGCGACGAGTTCTCCGACCGCATGCGCATGTATGCCGGATCGTCTTCCAGAGACGCGCCGCCCTGCTGGCCCGATGCCGACGACAGGGCCTTGGCTTGGGCCAGCTCGACGCGCATCTGCTCGTTGCGCGCCTCAACCTCGGCAAGACGCAGGCTGGTGCGCTCGAGATCGGAGTGCAGCATCTCGATCTCGGCACTGGCCATCAGTCCGCGCTGGCCGTCGCTCTCCTCGGCCGTCTTGCCCAGCCGCTGGTTGACCTCGTAGCTGGCCTTGATCTCGCTGAGCAGGCGCTCCTGGGACTCGATCTTCTCCTCGAGTGCCTTCTCCTTGGCCTCCCAGTTGTCCTTCTTCTCGTCAACCACGGCCGACCACGACGACTCGATCTCCTTGACCTTCTGCTCCAGCGCCTCTTCAGCCTTCTGTCGGGTCGTCCGCTCGGCCTGCAGTCGCGATTCGGTGTCGTCGAGCTGTGACGTCAGCTTGGAGATGGTCTTCTGGAGGTGGCTGTTCTCCTCCGTGAGCTTCGGCAGGGTTTCTTCGGACACGAGCATCGCGTCGACCGATGCTTCCAGCAACGGGTACGGGTCGGGGGCTTCGGACAGCGCCGTGTATGCCTGGAGGAAGGCCGAGTTGACGGATTTGGAGTGGTTCGTCAGGAGATCAATGAAGGTTTGGTAGGCTGTTGACCACGTTAGCAACACGGGAACACCCGTAGGAACAAAGATTCACTTCGGGTCCAAACCTTTTAGTAGAGACTTGATCTCGGTGAGCTTGGTAGTATCGTCCATTTTGCGGAAATCCTTTGTCTTCTGGGCGAGGTCCTTCCGCTGAACGGTCGAGTCTCTCTGGTACGCCACAATCTCCGATGCCGTATTGTCGAGGTTCGATACAACCGTAGTAAGATCGACAGCTATTGTACATCACCATGTCAGTCGGTCAGCTGTAGTCCATATGCAAGCCAGAAGTCACTACCACGCCGGGAACTCACTTCGCCAAGCCAGAATGGCCGACTGGAACTTATTCTCCGAGCCCGCACCCTCTCCATCTCCGTGAGCCGGCGCAGACGTCTCCGGAGGAGCTAGAGTAGCTGTCGGCGCTCCGTCCATCTCCGTAGCCGCCGCCGCCATCATGGGAAAATGATGCAACCGGGTCAGGTGTCAGGGAGGCAAAAGCGTCTGATGTTCTGGAAGACTCCCCTAAATCCGGTCGTTTTAAGTAAGAAAGATGGCAACGAAAGACCTCAATGACGTCTGCAGATAATCAGAGGAAATCAAACAAGCCACGAGACAAGAAACTTCAAAATGGACACTGGCAAAACCAAGTTATTCAAGAAAACCAGGTTTCCTTTCGTTGAGACGGAGATTTGAAGGGAAACGTTCCAAAATGCTAGAAAAAGCTTGGGTACGTGTATACGGCTTTCAGATGCCAGCCTTTCCCCGTGAAAGTGAATGCCAAGCTATGATTGGCCGGATTTCCGCCCCTGGATGTGTGGCGCTTGCACTAGCCACAGAGTCCAGCCACTCATAACCCTAACTGTGCTTAACCCTAGACTTGCCCAGCCACAAATGCCAGCTTCAGCCACACGCATTTCCCAGCCAATCAGACAGGAGCAATGGCTAGCTCGGTGGATCGAAGTTGGCGATGCTGCAAAACGACGTCGTCATTCTTTCTTCCGAACTTCCGACATCACCAACCTTTTCTGGAGAGTCCAAGTCGTGCATTTTTCCGGGCGTTTTCCAACCTTCGTTGCGCTGCTTTTTGTTTTGTTGTACCTCCCCTCTAATCCCAGTCTCATTCACCTCTTCGTCCTGTTTCTTCCCCTCATGCGCTGATCCAGGTCTCCCAATACTGTCTTGAACCGGAGTGAGCCATGCCTATATAGGTCCCAGACGCCTGAATATCGCCAACCGGAGACCGGAGTCAAGCTTTGACCGGAGTCAAGCTTTCTCTTTTTCCCCCAAGCTTCTATCTCCACCGTCCACCCCCTCCGCCAATCCTCCTTCTCTCCCTCTTCAACCCCCGGAACCGGCGGCATGGCTGGGAACGCCGGCTCCGGCTCTGACGCCGCTGAAGCTGCTGTCGCCGCCGTGTCTGCCGATACGTCCAAGTCGTTACCCCAGCTTCCTGCCGAAACGCCGTCACTACCGGTTCTCGCCGATCCTCTTCCGCCGCCTCCAGCCACCCCCACCGTCATCCCGCCACAGTCTCCCGCGCTGACGTCTACCGAAGGCACCGGCCCGTTTGTGCTGCGCACCCTCCTCCACGACATTCCTCTCTCCGCCGACGGTGCGCCCGACGGCGTCAAGATCAACTGCGTCGAGTTCCTGGACGGCAACCTCTACATCGGAACCTCGGCCGCCCAGCTCCTGCACTATGTCCAGATCCCGCCCGAGCCCAGCGACACCTCGGGCGTTCCGGTGTTCATGCAGGCGTCCCGCCTCCAGCCCGACTTTTCCGAGCCGGCGAACATGCCCCCAACCACACGGCCCGGCATTCAACAGATCCTACTACTCCCCAGTATTGGAAAGGCCTGTGTTCTGTGCAACTGGACGGTGACCTTCTACTCGCTCCCCGAGCTCACGCGCGTGTTCGGTAGTCTGCAAGTTAAGAACTGCAACTGGATCGGCGGCACCGATCTGAACGATCCGAAAGGCGGAGGCAATACGGGCGGGAAGCCGGGAGCCATGTTGCTACTGTCTCTGAATCGGAGGATCCAGGTTGTCCGGATCGCCGACGATGCCAGAGTCGTCAAGGTACGTCGAGCCCGTTGTGTCTGCCTAGCATTGCGGGGTGCATCTAATCTAACCTTACTCCTTGTCTGATAGAACATCGACTTCGCCGGAAGCACAATATCCGTCCGCCGAGATTCGATCGCCTGTGTAGCCGACTCCCGCAGCTACGCACTCCTCGACATCAACCACCAACTCAAAATCCCCCTCATGCCGATCTCTTCGTTAGATAACTCGCAACCGATAGGCCACACGCAAAGCATTGGTGGCAGCAGCGGCGGCGACGGCATTATGCGCAGCAACTCTTCGGCCCAGGCGCGTCCATCCCAGGCCGTGCTCAACGCTGCTGCTGCGGCAGGCCACGGCCGGAGCACCAGTCTCGGCACCTTCATGTCAGGAACCGCCGCCACCTCTCCCGATATCACCACGGCGCGAACCTCGAACTCTCCCCCTATTCCGTCGTCGAGTCCACACCCCCCAGAAGTAGCTCCGGTCGGCCCAACTGAAGCTACCGGCTCCGGATCTGGTCCGGGAACCCCGGCCCGGACAGCAACACCCACAAACCCGCCGAAAGCAGCATCCGTTTCGGCGATGTTGAAACCCCAGATCACATCCCCTTCACCCGAGGAGTTCCTCCTGGTGGTCGGAACAAGCCCGTTAGATCCCGGCATCGGCATGTTCGTCAATCTGGACGGCGATCCAACCCGGCCCACGGTCGAATTCGACCGATACCCTAAGCAGATAGTCGTAGATTCGGGCAGCGCCTCCGACGATCCGTCGGTATCGCATGCCTCAATGGACGAAGGCGAGGACACGGCCTACGTGCTTGCATCGATGTCCCGCGACTTTCCCGACGGCACACACAACGGCCTGGAAATCCAGCGCATAGACACCGGCGCCGCAGCTGCGCTCGAGGCGAAAACCTGGCTCGAACTGCCCACGGGCAGCAGCTCGGAGAAGGCCGCGCCGCTGGGGATCCGGACAATGCTGGACAGCAGCGGCACCACGTTCCCGGAGATTGTCAACCGGCTCAGCCAGCGGCGGTTCTCGCCGTTCGCGTCGTCGCAGGTCCGCAGCGGCGGGGTGTCGCCGTCGCGCGCGTCGCTGCGCAGCGTGGACTCGCGCACGCGGTTATCGCTCGAGCGGCAGTCGCAGGAGCGCGAGCTGTTTGAGCGCGACGCCGACTCGCAGGACGACGATGACCACCCCGTGCCGGCGCCCGGGTGGGAAGAGCGGCGGTCGCGCGAGGAGGAAGAGTTTGTGGCGCGGTTGGCGAAGAGCTCGTCGCGGCTGGCGGCGTGGTCCGGGAACCGCATCTGGCTGGTGGCGCGCAATCCGTTGTTGTTGCAGATGGAGGCGGTGTTGCAGCTCAGTAGCGGGGCCAGAGCGCCGGCGACATCCCATACGTTCTTCGAAACGACTGTTCCCGCCACGATCCCTGAGGAGCCTGTCAAGGAAGAGACAGATGAGGGTGAAGATGACTCCGAACCCGCCGATAATAACCGCAAAGAAGAACACCCGACTATAGGTCTCAGCACATCCGACCAAGCTCCAGCGCCGAAGAGACTTGATCGAGATGCTGTTCTTGCGCTTCTCGCCTCGTTCGAGTACCGCGAAGCCAAGACCGAGCTCGAATTTCTCACGCTCAACTACTTGCGCCAACGCTCCGGCCTCCTCCTGCTTGAAGAACTCCTCGTCCACCGTGCAGGCGACGGCCACGCCGCCTTCTCGGAAGCCGAAACCGAGAGTCTCGAGACGGTGCTGGTGGAAAGCGCGCTCGACCCGCGAGTTGTGCTGGCGCTGATCCCCGGTGTGCGCAACGAGATCATCGAGGGCCGGCGCGGGATCTGGATCTTTGGCGGTGTGCGCGATGCCGCGGCTGCGCTCGTGAGCCGCGAGCGCCACGGCGTCTCGGACATGTCGGTGTCGGTCGGACACCTGGGCCGGCACGTGCTCGGGTTTCTGCGGCGCTTCTTGCTTGCGTGGCGAAAGCGCAAGGGCTTCGGCAGTGTGGCGGACGAGAAGGCGGTGTTCCGGACGGTAGATGCAGCGCTTCTTGCCGTCCTTCTCGAGCTGGACCGGCAGGGAGGCGACTTCTCCGGTAGCAGCAGTGGCGGCGGCAGCAAGACAAAGAAGCCCCGCTCGGTGCGGGCCGAGCTGTACGAGGTGGTCGACGGAGGAGTGGACTGCTTCGGCCGGGCGGTGACGCTTCTCGAGACCTACGGACGGCTATTTGTGCTGAGCCGACTGTACCAGAGCCGCAAGATGGCGGGCGACGTGCTGGAGACGTGGCGGCGCATCATCGAATCCCCGGCCAGCAGCGACCCGTTCGGCGAGTTTGTCGACGGGGAGCAGCGCATGCGCGAGTACCTGGCGCGCATCAACAACGCAGCGCTGGTGCGCGAGTATGGCGTGTGGCTCGCCAGCCGCAACGCGCAGCTCGGCGTGCAGGTGTTTGCGGATGAGCGCAGCCGCGCGCGCTTCGAGCCGGCGGACGTGGCTGCACTGCTGAAGGAGCACGCGCCGGGCGCGGTGCGGCACTACCTCGAGTACATTGTGTTCGGGCGTGGCGAGACGGACTTTGTCGAC
>LNGL01000010.1:145564-157951 GCA_001510565.1 Knoxdaviesia proteae | reverse complement strand
CATGGCGTTGGCCGCCGCCGTCAGCTCGTCGTCGTCGTCGCCGTCGTCGCTCATCTCCTCGTCGTCCTCCTCCGACTCGTTGCCGCCGCCGCCGCCCGACGACGCGCCCGCGCCGCCGGCCCCGCTCTCGAGCGAGCCGGCCAGCGTGGTCGGCAGGTGGTTCTTGCCCAGCGTGTCGATGACGGCGGCGTCGTGCTCGCCCTCGGCCAGCAGCCGCTCGTTGACGCGCTCGGCCGGGTCCTCCTGCTGCACGATGCGCAGCACGCAGTCGTCCAGGTGCTCGTAGAAGTCCTGGGCGTTGGCGAAGGTCTGCGAGCACGTGCTGCAGCGCCCGGTGGCGTCGGGCGGGTAGCCCGACAGCTTGCGCGAGCTGGGGATGGTGCACACGCGGCGGCGGCTGTTGGGCGGCGTCTGCTCGACGCCGTGCACCGCCGTCAGGTGGCGCTTGAACACGTCGGCGCGGTTGAACGACTTCTCGGCCGCCGACCCGGACCCGGGACAGAAGCCGCACACCATGTTGCCCTTGTAGTGCGTCAGCGTGTGGCGGTTCTTGTCGTACTTGCGCGCAAAGCCCTTGACGTGGTACTCGCACGTGTGGATCGGGCACTTTTCCGGCCGCTCGTTCTGGTGCGTGAGCATGTGTGCCTTGAGATCCTTGAACAGCTTGCCGCAGTCCGGGTGCGGGCAGCGCTGGCGCTCCTTCGACTCGTCGCCCGACCCGCCGTTGGGCTCGAAGCTGGGCGACACGAAGGCGGTGGCGCTGGCGCGGCGCTGGTTGCTGGCCATCGGCGTCGGGTACGGGCTGAAGGCCTGGGCGTTGTAGCTGGCCAGGAACGGCGACTGGCTGCCGGTGCGGTAGGGGGGCTGGGGCGACGACGAAAGCGACGGCGAGGCTGGGTACACGCTGGACTGGAAGTCATACGGAGCCGCCAGGGTCATGGGTCGCACAATGTCGGAGTTGATAAGAGACGGATCTAAGGAGCAGGGAAGAGGCCATATATGTTAGCTATGATATTACTCCGGATTCTTGTTCTAGTGGGAAAAAAGACAGGATTGAACGAGTGGGAGAGAGGATCTGCCAGGAAGTTCCGAGGTCCGTGGGCACCAGATAAAAGAAATGGCCGGGCGAAACTCAAAAAGGGAGGCAGACACAATCACACACGGGTCCAAGGGAGGCGGGGAGGGGGAAGAAAATCAGGTGTATCAGGGAGAGAGAGAGAGAGAGACAGAGAGAGAAACACGGACAAGAGGCAGCGAGGGTCGGCACATAGTAGCCGTTCGTAGGCGAGTACACCGGCTGCATGCCGGGCATCTTCGCCGCAGCGGCGGCGGCCGGGTCCCACTGGCCCAGCATCGGCGGCGAAGCAATCAGGTTGAGGATGACCGAGCGGGCCGACAGCGGCGACTCGGGCATGGCGGCGGCAGCCATGTCACCGGCGGCGGGCGCGGCGGTGAAGGTGGCCGACGGGGTCGGGGGAGTGTGCATGGACGTCGACGACGTGGTGGACGAGGCAGACAGAGGCAGGAGCACGGGGGAGGTGGCCGACATGCCCACGGCCAGCGGGGACGGCATCGACGAGGCCGGAGAGGCACAGGCCGAAGCGGTGGTCATGATGGTGGTGGTGGTGGTGGAAGAGGCAGAGGCAGGGTGCGAGTGATTATGGTGATGATGAGGAGCACGCAGATTAAGAGTAGAAACCGAGCCAAACTCACCCACGAATCCTGGCTTTGTGTTGACGTAGTCGAGGGACTGGTGGAACTCGTCGAGGCCGCCCGGCGCTCCGGCGAAGGCCGGGTGGAACTCGTGGCTGTAGAAGTCGTTCTGGCCGACGATGCTGGGGTTGACGGCCAGGTGGTGGTGGTGATGGGCGGCAGCGGCAGCAGCAGCGGCGTGGTGCTGTTGTTGTTGTTGCTGCTGCTGCATGTGCTGGTGGTGGTGGAGGTGCTGCTGCTGCTGTTGCTGGTGTTGTTGTTGTTGTTGTTGTTGCAGGTTCCAGTCCTGGGCGGCGATGTGGATGTGGTTGGGGGCGGGCGAGCCCACGGCCGACGACGCGGCCGACGGGGCCGACACGGTCGACGACGGCACGCGCATGTCCGGGTCTTCGGGCCCGGCGCCGGGCGAGCGCGCGTACAGGTAGGCCGAGCTGTCGGCATACAGCGGCGACGGCGTGTACGACAGGCCCGGCGGGAACTGGTCTTGCACGGGGGTGGGGAACTGGCCGGCCACCACGAAGCCGTCGGTCTGCAACGACGACATGGTCATGGGCGCGGCGGACGAGGAGTACATGCTTTGCGGAGGCTCGGGGTAGTGGCAGAAGTCTTCGTTGTCGGGTCGGTCCATGGTGTAGGACGGATCGACGGATATCATCATTAAGGCGTGTGTGTGTGTGTGTATGTATATTATAAAGGAAGAGAGAGGAGAGACAGGAAGGGAAGAGAGAAGAAGAAGAACAACACACGGCACGAGACAAGCAAGAAACGAATAAAAAATAAAACGAAGGGAATGGGAACGCACAAGCTCCCTTGGAAGAAGAAAGAAGCGGACTCTGGAAAAGAGAAATCGAACGGAAGGAGGATGAGATGGCGGAAGAGACAAGAACGAGAGAACAGAGGGAGAGACAAGAGGAGGGAAGCGAGGAAAAAAGAAGGGAGGGAGACGAAAGTATATATGCGAAGATGTGGGTGTGTGTGTGAGTGTGTGTAAGAGAGGTGGATTGTGAGCCACTGGAAGATACCTTTCGGGGGGGGGGAGAAGAGGAAAAAGAGGAAGAAGAGGAGGGACACAGCAGTCTTTTTAAGGAGGGTGTCGCTTAATTGGGGGTCTTCTTTTCGTTTGTCTCTCTTTTTTGGCTTCAACCGGGGGGTGTGCGAGTGTGTGAGGGTGAGTGTGTGTGCCGGAGCGAGGCGCAAGACGTTATAGTGTGGTGGAGGTACCTATTTTGGAGCGGTTAGTGATTTGGGGGGGGGGGGGGNNGGCCAGGGAGGGAAAAATGGATTCTTTAGAGCAGAGAAGAGAGAAGAGAGAGAGAGAGAAACTAGAAGCCGAAAAGAAGAGAGACTAAGATTTGATGCTATCTTCTCTAGATCTAGTGTCTCCATCTCTCTCCATGGGGATGATCTCTAACTCGCAGGACTCACTCACCTCGACGAGAGAAGCAGCAAGCAGCAGGTATCTGGAATCTTGAATGGTGAGAGGGCAGGAAACCGAAGCTTCGCGGCAAAGGGAGGCAGAGGAGAAACGCCGGATGGAGATGTCGGGGAGAGAGTGTTCGGTCGAGGGCAGAATTCAACGTAGCGAGAGAATCCAGAGCACAAAGCAAGCGAGGGCAAGTTTCGAAAACGAAGAAGAAACGAGAGTGAAGATTATATCAAAGCCGGGGACGAGAGAAAGGTCTGGGACGAAGAAGAAGGAAGAGACACTGGGAAGGTGGGTGTGTTGGGTGATAGAGAAGGGTGAGAAGGGAAGACAAGACCACGGTGAGGAGGAGGGGGACCAGAATGTTATATAGAAGGCGATTATCGCGGGAAAAACACCACGTCGATGTGTGTGTGTGTGTGTGTAGCAGAGGACATAACACACAATAGCAACGATAATACACATACCCACCCAGCTCTCTGTCTCTCTCGATTGACAGGCACGATATCACCGGGGGGGAGTGTCTTTTTCGCGGTCTGGAGATGGATGGGCCGGGAGGAGTGGACAGACAATGGCAGCGAAAGCTCTTGGGGGTGCACATAGAAACACTGAATATGCAAGACAGAGAGGGCGGAGCAGCACCCAGGCAATAGTGGGAGAGAGAGAGAGAAAGACTCGCTGGGGAGGGGTCTTGCAGGCCTTGTTATAGGTGCCCTCGTCTATAGCGGATGCAAGTTTCACACCTGTCACTGGCGATCAGAGAGAGTCGGTATAGACACACATCCTATGGAGTGCACTTGGGGGTCTGTATGGAGGCACACAAGCATGGAGGGGCCTCGTAAAGAGAGGGCAGTGAGCATACATGACAGCATGTCTGAGGTTGAGATGTGTGGAATGGTCCTGCTCTCTCTCTGTGTGTGCCTCTCTCTCAAGTCCCTCGAGCAGGGACTAACCCTAAGCAACCCCCAACTCTCACCACCTCACCAAGCTTCGTCACCACAAACACACACACACACAACCACACCAAAAGCTATTTATACAGAGCACAGAGCACCAATGGGGGTTAGGCTGGTCGAGGGGCAGTAAAAAGAAACCACTCCGTCTCTCCCACACCATACCACTCTAAAATCTTTTTCCAGAAATGCCCCAATACCACCACCCACCGCCTGCACTGCGCCCAGCGTTCCCAGAAAGCTTTTCCTCAACGGGAGGAATGCAGAATGTCGGAAGGGGGGGGGTGAGCCCACAATACCTGGAGTGTCGCATTGTGTGTCTCTCGCTCTCTCTTCCAGTGGTCCTCAGTCGGAACCCCTCTAAGCTACTCTCAATCGAGCAGACACACACACGCGGAATCCCTGGGAAGCAGAGAGGGAAAGGCTCTGGTATTCGGGGGAGGCAGAGCACAAGAGCCCGTGTTTTTTTTTTTTTGTTTTTTTTTTTTTGGCGTGTGGCTATGAACACCCATCTCAGGATTATTTTTGGGTTTATGTGTGATGATGCACGTCTGCAGGTGCTTCTGCTGCTCTATCCTCTCTTGGGAGAAAGCATCACCTTTCTCACCACCACCCATCATCTATCTCCATATCTCATACCATCTTCGTCCCCATCTTCAGTATCGCTTCAATCCCGCACCCTTCTTCTCCTCCTCTCGCTAACCCTTCCCTCTTCCCAGACCACTTCCCTCACGCTCCTCCTCGTGCTCTCTCCCCCTCCCCCCCGCCCCCCGGTGAAAATCATCAAGGCTCCTCCTCCCATCCTACTGTAACGTCGGTACCGACTCAATCTCTCACTCTGTTTTGTTCCCTCTACCCCCTCCCCGCCCCCGTCCAGCTAGGACAGTCTCTCCCCTCGCACCCTTCGCGACCGATTTCCCAGGTCGGGCTATTTAATTACAGCGTCCATAAAGGGGGGCGTGTGTGTTGCCTACTGTAATATCTCTCTCGGCTGCCCACAGCATACAGCATGGATTTGGGCGTTGCTTTTTCTGCTCCTTTCTACTGTAATACTGTACCCTGTTTTATGGGGGTCCCCAACGGCTGGAAAATCCTGCTCTGTGCACCACACACACACATTCTCTGAACCTCTTGCTTGCCTGTTAGCCCTATATCGCAAATCGTCATATAGTATCAGCAAGCCCGGGATCCGGCCAGCAGGGGATAGCGAGAACGAACGGCGTAGACACCAGCCAGCACTCCTCCAGAACAGTGCTCCCCACAAACACTCAGCCTGGGTGTGTGTGTTTCCCACTGCCAGGGCAGCGAGCTCTGCTTTCTGTGCCGTTCAAGCCCTCCTCCCCACTCGTGTCTGGCTGTGTCTGTCAATCTCTTGCATCACCAGGACGAGGGGTGGTGGTTGATGCTGGTTGTGGTCCTCCATTTTTATCTCGCTTGCATTTTATATCCATAGATATGAAGATTCATCTTATTTGCATTTTTTTTCCCTATCTTTTGTTTCTTTTGCTGCTCGCTTTCACCTGCTCCTGGCCGCCGTCCTCAGTCCGCTCAATGCCGTCCCCCTCTTCCCTCCCCATCCCCCTCGCTGTCTCTTTCTGGTCCACCAAGCCCCGGGGAGACCAGCACGCCCACCCGGAGACCAAGAGATACCCAAACGAGGCACGGCTGGGAGACTGCGGCCATCAGCATGAAGCAACGCAATGCTATCACCCTTCGTAGAGCAACCCCCCTTCACGCCCGGTGTTGCACGTGGGGTCTTTCAAGCGTCCCCAACGCCCGGGCTTGGAGAGAGAGCCGGAGAGCAACAACCACTTACACGCGGTGTGGGTGGTGGCAATCCAGGCACGGCGGGTGCAGCATCTTTACACGACACACGCAAAAAGCCCGCCGGTTCTGGATTTCGTCCATCCTTTTGAACGGCCATACCAGACCGAGTGTGGACGACAGAAGAAGTCAACAGTGCTCACCTGTCTAACTGAATTTAATTTTTTTTCGTTTTAGTCTCGTCCCAAATCACGCCAGGGCCAGGGCTCGGGGCATCACGAATCTGGTGAACGTCCCTCTCCCCATCTCCAAAAAAACCGAGGCCAGTCGAAAACATCTGTATCGGGCTTAGGAACAAACCACCCACTCGATATGCAGTCCGGGCCACCCAACACCGACTCCTGCTTACCCTCTCTGTGATTAGTGCGAACTATTTAAACCTAATTAAACAAGACAAGCGAGAAAACACACACACACACACACATACAATCCAGGTCTGAACACACACTCGCTCTCTCTTTCCAATCTATCTAAATGCACGCTCAACTTGTCAAATCCGACGGCGCCAAACCGTCCCACACACACCCACCGATGTGTCCGAGATAGTTTTCATGTGTCTCGATTGTTAGCTGCCCTTCTTTTGCATTGTCTAGGGAAAATTACCCGTTGGTGCTGGCCCTAGGACGGACGGCGATTTTTTTTAAAAAAAAAAATCGAGGCGGAGGGGAGACTAAAATGCCAGGAATGTGGCGCTTGACAGATGAAGTAAATTTGATACGGAGGGGAAAGGAGAGCGAGATAATGCGTGGTCTTGTTGGCTGTCGTCCAATTGCTCGTCCCCATTCGCCCGACCTGTCACGTTTCCCAGGCCGGCGTCTAGGCCGCTCGTTCTGGGTCGTCGATGCTGGCATCCTATCGCGAGTCTCTGGCGAAGCGGAGGGGTGGCCCAGCAGGTCTGTTTCTGCAGACACACATATCTGACCACCCGTGCCATAAGGGCGTGCATATCCACATACATGGAAGACTTCACAACGGTCTCGAAGAATGTCCTGTACGAGACTTCCGGAGGCTGGCTGTCTCCCGGCATACTCCCTTCTTCTGAACGCCAGCCAGCATGAATCTCTGTCTTGTCTTGTCATTATCTCGTCCAGCTTCCCGCCCCAACAGGCTGCCAGAGGCAAGTGGTCTAGTGCTGCGTGTTTTAATCCAGCACGCTTTTTTTTTCTTTTTTTTTTTTTTGCATGGTCTTCGGTTTTTCTTGGTGCTGGTGCGTGGCGTGACACTGTCCGCATGCTGGGGAAATGAGACAGCACAGATTTTAGTGCAGGTAATTCCAGTAATTCCAGGCCGTCCGCGAAAAAAAGACAAAGAGAGCACATGCAGAACCATCGTGGTCCGGACAAAGTCACCAGTGCCGTTCTGGCTAGACAACAGGACTAGCCCCTGAATAGACCTGCCGTCACAAGAGACCGTTGGACAATGTTGAAGGAGAAAGGTGTGTGTGACGGTGACAGTTCATTTGGCTTCTGCATGCCATATCACCAAAGTGAGTGCAACCGACGAGGATGCGGTATGAGTGCAAAGGAGGGTGGCCCCCCAGCCAAGCCCCAGCCTGGAGGAGATCGACAATCAGTTTGGCGGGGCTTTTACCCTCTCTGCAAAGTTAAATAAAATCCACCAAGCAAGGAAAAAAGAAAATCTCAGACGCATTCCGGAGTCCACAGTCGTATTGGACTCGTCAAGATTATGCAGCCGCGATAGTCCCAGCACCGGCCTGCGGGTTAGTCGAAAATAGCTTACTGACTAGAAGAAACAGAAAAAAATACCTGCACGCCAAAAAGTCCTCCCCAGGTGCATTCATTTTCATTCCGCCGAACATTGCTTGCCGGTAGACACTATGCACGAGCAAACCAGAAAACTGGCCAGACCACCAGAACACAAACTCCCCGACGCTGGAATCCAGTCCGCCTCTCCCGCCCTTCGATCCTCTAGGCGGCCGTTCGATTACATTTCCCCCCTCCCCCTCCTCTCGTGATCGCCGTCCGTCCGTCCCATTGACTCAAAAAAAACGCGCTGTGTGGTGTATCTTAGTCCAGGACCCGCGCCGGGTCGGCGCCAGTTCCGCGTTCGTCTCACGCGCCCTTTCTCCAACAAGCCGGTTGATCAAGGGAGCGAGGGAGAGAGAAGAGGAAGGCCTGCGGGGTTTTCCCTGACCCATCGCCACATAGGGAGGTGAACAACAGTCCAAGGCCATCACGAAGGGGTTAGTGTGCACATGTCCAGCACGTAGTCGAAGAACGAACGTGCTCTGTGGTTGATGGTTCGGTGGGGGGGGAGACGGAGACAACCGGCCGGGAATCTAGACCCTGGCTCTGTTTCTCTGCTCTAAGATTTCGTGGCGGCGGGAGGCGAAAGGACTCAATTTTAGGGATCTGGCTGTCAGAGATATTGTTGATTCCCAGCAGCGGCTAGAGCGAAAGTGTACTCACCCGTGGAAGGGAGCAAAGAATAGCGAGATGAAGTGTTGTGATTAAGCAGATGGGCGAGGTCAAAAGCCTAGATTAGCATCAACACTCCTATGAGCTGGATAAATCCAATTTCGGCCCTGCAGTTCCCCGGGGGCTCCGCGGAATGCGCGATTCAGATCCAAGATAGGGTTGGCATGCGAGTTCGACGGATGGCGGGTATAAGGGTTGGGGTTTGGCTGTGATGCAGCTCTTTGGCGTGCGAGTCTTGTTGGGGATCCCTTCGCATCCAGACCGCCGACTAACAGCGGACAATGACCAACCATTTCGCACAACTGAATAGTCCCCCCGATGGCGGAGAGAGGAGGAGAGTCCTAAACGAGACCACCACTATCAACACCCACTACGTCCCGGGGAAACCTCCGCGCCGGCGCATGTGTGTTGTCTCACATGCACGTGTTGCTCCTTTTCTGTCTTCTCGTGCGCCAGGACCGGCTCTTATCGGGAGACCCAGAACCTGCCAACCCGGTTCTCTCGTGTGATCCGCGGCGGACGGTGCAGATCACCAGCCGGCTGCGTGTGGTTTACGGTCGCGGTGGTATAGGACGGGGTATATGTGAACAGGCTGCCAGGGGACCAGGCATGAACGCGAGTAAACGATACGGGGTTCTCAGATAGCGAACACTGCGTGCGACATCGTGGATGGAAGTGCACGCTGGCACGTTATCTACCGAGAGCCGTGTCGATAGCATCGTCTGGCCATCTTCCAGTGCTGTTCTCGTATGCGGTCTCGTACAACAACAGGCAGATCCTCACGTCTCTCTCCCACAAACAGGGAACAAGGGGGATCTTCAGGAAGCTAGCTACCTGAGGAGCGGAGTCGCGGAGCTAGACACATCAATCAATGCTCGGGCCAGGTCTGAGCCCCCAAAAAGCAAGCTTTACAGGAGGAATAAAAAAAAAACTGCTCTGCGGGATCGATCACGCTCCCCCCCCCTTTTTCTTCATTTTTTTTTTAACACAATGGAATTAATTTGCACATCTTAATGGCCCTGGGTTCAGGGGGGCACAGCGGTAAAATCATACGTGGTCGTGGGGAGATATGAAAACGAAAAATGCATTGTGCAGGAAATAATCAAAGCTCGCGCGGGTGGGTTGTTTGATAAACGAACCAATATAATCGACCAATTTACACACATCCGCCGGTATACAGTACCGTTCACGAACACACGATATTGATCCATGGCCAAAAGGCCGGCAGAAACGCCCACACTAACACCTGGGCTGGCCCGGTTGCAGACCCAATTACGCGGGCACAGGGGGGAGGAGTTGGACAGGAACGCCCGGCGGGGTCTCTGAGTTGTCCATCGGGTCGGGCGTGCTGTGAAGGGGTGCAGAGAACAGACACACACATCTCCAAGAAGAGAAAAAAGGAAGACAAAAGAAATCAGGAGAGCTCCTGGCCACTCAAGACACATTCCTCGCTTAACACACCTGTTGCGGCTTTGTCTGCGTCCAGTCCTATGCAACCGGGCTTCAACTACCCGGCGAGTCCACATCACGCATAAACAACCTCGCAGCGAGAGTGAAATTTGCATGCAAAGACGGAGGTCAGAGAAGCCAGGCCAGCGGCAATCTCATTAGCGGGCAACACGAAAAAAAAAAGAAAAAGGAGGGTTATTCGATCGTGTTTTCCCGTGGAGAATCCCCCCTATGAGACCAACAACACGCTGAACAAGACACAGACCCGCGTCGTCCCGCAGGTTTTCGTCTCATGAATAATATGCCCTCTTTTGTTCTAGCGCCGAGTCTGGGCAGAGGGAACAGGCTTGAGATGGGCGGTGGCGGGCCGGGGGGGTGTGTGTGTGTGTGTGTGTGTGGGTTCGGATTTGCATGGCCAGTGGGCGAGCGTTTTGGCTGCGGGTGTAAGTGGCGTTCAAGCAGCCTTTAACACGCACGGAAAGCTGGGAGCATTAACGCCTGAGTGAATCAAAGGGACCGCTGGAAACCAGACAGCACACACAGGTGTCCGGCCTGGGAGGTGGGAGGGTGCTACAAGGGGCGGCTCACGGCCTGGAGAAAAGGTGATTCTCTCTCGGACGTGTCAGGCGGGCACACACACACACACACACAACCGCTTCTTTGCCTCCCCCGCAGCAGACCGTGTTCTTCAGTTGAAGGGGAGCGGTTCCAGGCCGTCCGGCGCCAAGCAAGTCGCCTCTCTCTCTCCCTCCATCTCTCTCTTTAGAATCAATCGACAGCTAGGTTAGATTCTATCTCCCGAGATACCGGGCACGACTCCAGACACATTCTTGCTCTTTTTGTTCACTCGACCACCGGAGAGAGGGAGAGAGAGAGCATGGATGAAGGGTCGAGAGGACATAGTGAAATTCTCCATCACCAGATGGAGGCTTGAAGGCCGCTGCCGGATTTGTACTATTAAGTCCGACGAACCCCAGCATTAGGCTCACAGATGCTCGCCTGGACTAGCCGTGTCAGAAACGCCCTTCTGTAGGGTTGATTGCTCAACGGTAGAGCCAGGGGGGGAAAGTTGAGATCTGCACACACACACACACACACACAGGGCTAGACATCACAATCGTTTTCTCTGGCCACCGCCGCAAAACCACGGCCAGGGTGCATACAGACCTCTGCGCTGGCTCTCCTCCGCATCACCAACACACCACACTCACCGATTCCAGGCAAAGAACGCCCCCCAAGGGAGAGAACAGGTCGCAACGAACTACGTTCTCAAGTGGTTGCTGGCTCCTTTTTCGTCTTCCTTCGGCTTCTTCGTCCTCCTTCTCGCCCTTTACATGAGTTTCTCCAACGCCCACCGCTCCAGAACTCCCCTCCCCCCCCTTTCGTTCTAGTGCCGACACAGAACATGCCAGTTGGGAGGGGGGATCAGCGTGAGACAGACCAGAAGGGAAGAAAATAGATAACAAAGAATTAAAAAATAAAAATAAAACCCCGGACAGCGTTCTAGGGTTTGGCGGAGTCGCTTAACAGCGCCCAGAAAGGAAAGGTGAGTCTCAAATATTCTCTGATGTGCTGGAATGCTGGGGTGGGGGGACGAAAGCCGTGCCATCCAGTGACTTCACTCTGGAGTATTCACGCAGGAATCCATCAATGCCGGCCTTAGACGCTCTTCTCAACGAGCTGAAGCCCCTATACTACCATCCTCTATAGGAACGCCGTCCTTGGTTCTGCAGTGCATATATTGCCATATGCCGGTGGTGCGTGCTCTCAACGGTCCCGTCCCAGACTTCCGCGAGTTTGCCGGTAGATAGAAACGCTCTTGTTCACTGTCTGGTCCGGGAGCAAGGATGCCACTCCCCATTCCAGTTGCTTTCCATCTTACACAACATGCAAAAAAAGTCTTCACGGTGCAGGAAGTAATGGCTGCAAATCACTTCCTCTGCCCGCCTACCACAGCCACGACAGTTAGGCGTGTGGGTGTTTGTTCCTCGGCACTGCGTCTTTTAATTTTTAGGGTTTATCTAATTTATATTTAATTTGTTATCATGTTTAATTTTCCATCCGCCTCGAACAAATATCGGGGAGGGCAAAGCAAGCTTCGGGTTTTCCAACCGGCTTGGAGGAGACTGCAACCTTGCAGATCACTCACACACCACCACGCAGTAATTAGATATTGTTATATTGATCGCCGTCCTCGCCTGGGCTCGCTCGGAAACTAACGAGGGTCATTCGCGGAGGGAGAAAATAGACAATCAAAAAGAAGAAGAAAAACCCCCGCTAGTCCTGGAACAAACAGCATGGCAACTCACTCTCTCGTGATGATGTGTGAGTGTATGCTTCTTGTGCTCTGAGAATAGGGTCTTTGCGAGTGCCGGTCTGTAGATCACGAGAAAATCCCGGCGTGTATCATCTTTGCGGTGATGAGTACTATCTGGTGTTGAAAGGGTCTGCAGTAGTCCTACTCTTTTTTTCCGTCTTTTTTCATCTTCTAATTCATCAGTCTCTTTCATCATCAGGGTTCCCACCACAAAACAACCCGAGAACGGGGGCCTAGGATAGAATACCCGTGCAAAAAAAAAAAAAAAAA
>LNGL01000010.1:134131-145492 GCA_001510565.1 Knoxdaviesia proteae | reverse complement strand
GCAAAAAAAAAAAAAAAAAAAAAAAAAAAAAAAAAAAAAAAAAAAAAAAAAAAAAAAAAAAAAAAAAAAAAAAAAAAAGGCGTGAACCACCACCACCACCACCCCAGCAAAACACACTCACCGCAAGCACGGCAAATCCACGCAAGAAATATAACCTGGCGATCCTCGGACGGAGGAGGAGTCGTTCGTGCCCTTGTCACGCTGAATTAAGCTCTAACTTATTGAAATGGTGAACCAAACTCTGCTGGTACCCACCCTCCCCATAAAAATACATCGCCACCACACACTCTCTCACTCACTCACGTTCACGTTTTGTAAGATAATTAACCCAGCAAAAAGAATTAACCCTCCCGGAGAAGCAGAGTGGAGAGAACTAAAACGTAATGGTTCTCAAAGATCCAAGAACTGTGGATTTGTCCAACTCGTGCGTACAGCATGCACAGATATTGAACCCTGTCCGTCCTTCGGATGCTGGCAAACACCGGAGAGGGGGGGGCTTCGATCAGAGATCAAAGTGGTGGTTGTGCTAGGAGAGGGCCACCAAACCAGAAATCCACACTCTGCCGGCCCTGTTGCATTCTTCCTTGCAGTTTCTTCTTTCTCCTTAGTGTCCGGAGAGGCCGTGAGTTAGTTGCCAACATGCACACACTCACGCACATTTCGGAGTCTTGCCTTTTCCTCTCGCCTATTTCCGGACTGGGACCAGCCACACCTTTTCAGATCTGGCCTGAAATTGGAGCTTGCTTTCCCGTCCCAGCGTGCACGCTCAGAGGACAAGTCGGCCGAACCAGAAGCGGAAAAAGAGGACGGGCTGCGTCAATCGCGCACAGCACGGCGGCAGGGTGCCAGAAGGAACCATACACACACACATTGCCTGCCGACTTGTCAATGCCACGCCCGCTCCATGTACCAGAATGTGCACTCTCCAAGTACTAGAATGTGCACTCTCTAGAGTTACAAACACAGGATGATCCCGTAGGGCAGTGCGGGCGGCGGTCCAGCACAGAGACATCGCGAAAAACTGCCGGGCACCCGTGCACCAGGGCGCAAGGTGTGTAACTCTGGGAGCAGCATGGGACGAAAAAGAAACAAGTGACCGCCCAAGCCGCGAAATAGCATACTTGCACGTAGTGTCTGACGGCAAACAAGATATCGCATGCCCACCACACACGCTTTCCGATGTGTGTGCTGGGGCCATGGGGGCTCCCGGCGCTTGAGGGTGTCATTTTTGGGAGTTTTTCTTTTTTCTTTTTTCTTTTCTTTTACGGGGAGGCTGTGCAGAGGACCGACCAGGCCCAAAAGAAACACGGGAAAGCTCATCGGTGGTGCCCGTCACACACACGACAGAGTGTTTGCTGGATGCAAGGCCTAAAGCAACCCGCCCATCCCCCCCGAAAAGAATCGGTGTGGGTGCCGGTGCTGGTGTTGGTGCTGGTTCCTGACTCTGTGCTGTGTGCATGCATCTTCTACTCCGCCTTTCCTGTGGGCCGGAGACTTAAATATAGAACTGAAGTAGCGGACCGCCGTGCTGTTCGTGCTTTGCGTTCTCTGCATTCCATCTCGCTTGGTCAAGCGCGCATCTGGCCGGTCCCCCCCATCCGGTTGAGAGAGTTTTTCTTTTTTATTCTCTTGCCATGGTGCATCGCCAGATGGGATGTTTGCTGTCTGTCCTGGCCGTGTCGAGATCTTGGCCGTGGAGCTATCGCATGCTTCCTGTCGTCATCGTGCTGGCCGGACGTATCCGTAGTGTGCAGAGGATGTTGAGCTTGGGGGGGGTTTTTTTTGTTGAGTGCTTATTATTGGTATACTCCCGCCAGAATCGGGCTATCCGACTTTTCACTGCTTGCTCCAGCGTGCGGGACGTTTGTGTGCTGTTGATGCGTGGTGGTGGCCAGGGTTAAACCCCCGACTCCTCGGCTCCTCGGTCCCGGCGCCCCGGCCCAGCACCGGCGAGCCCGCGACCAACGACACGACGTCCACTCTCCCCGATCATGGAGGACCATACGATATGCTGCTCCCCTAGGTCCTGCCGGTGATATATACGCGCGTCTGCTGCACCGAGAATCCCCCTCACCCCCCAATCTAGAGTCTCAAAGATCCACCAGGTGGCCACTGATACTCTGCACCGTAGATCATCGCCCTCATCCCTCCCTCCCAATCAATTTACCACCCGGCACGCCTGCGATGCTGGGGCATTTCCTATCTGGGCAGTCATGTCGTATAACTACATCATCGCATCGCACACGCACACACATTTGTCGCTTGGGGAGAAAGTCAATGCTGGGGAGGGACTAAGCCCTGCGCAAACTTTTTTCTTTCTTGTTCTTGTTCTTGTTGGAGGGGCCAGGACATAATCTAGCTTGACTTTCCGATCCTCTCTCTCAAACACAGAACATCGGAGAATCATGTCTCCGCGATATCTCTCCGCCCAGGGGCGTTCTGCTCCCAACCTGGTTGGCTTTTGTCCGCCTTGCCAGCCGAGCTATGGAGGGTAGGAGGCAGCAAGGCTGCATTGCCCAGACTCTTCCACCCCGTAGGATTCGTTTGGCTCCGGGCACACATGCCTCGCTTACACGCGACGAACCACAATTATCAAGAACGCATATCACCATCAATAGAGAGCCACCGTGACGCTCTCCCCCTTCTCTGCATTGATCAGGGGGACCCGATTCTTTTCTTCTTCTTCTTTCTTTATTTTTATTTTTATTTTTTTTATATAACCGCGCGGCACAGTTCAGCCCGGAAGGCAGACATCGGACAGCGAGCGAGATGTTGTTGATATTGTGCCGATATTGTGACAGGAAAAAAGAAGCATGTCTTTGTGGGAATCCGGCGGCCTCATTGGTGTAGTGTGCGCGAAAAGAACGGTGGCGCCCAGTCTAACAAGCCAACGAAATTTCCCAGAAGTCAAGATGTGCGGGTGCATGAAGGCTGGGATTTTCCGCGTGTCCACCCTCTTCCACCTCACCCGAGAACGGCTCTTCGGTTTGGCTGTCCCCCCTCCTGGCTTCCGTCAACTCGCAGGATCGCCCGTGTTGAAGGGTTCCTCGCAGCCAGGAAGCGAGACGAGAGCACACACATAAAGCACGTGCAGAATGCCGCCATGCATGAAAGAGCGCGAAGAGCGCGCGAAGAAGAAAAGAAAAGAACAGGGAAGGACAATGCAGGCAAGTGGCAAATGTGAACGGCATTTTCATCTCGGATCTACGCCTGGCGATTGGCCCGCCAGATGCACCGCTCAGAAATGAGATAGGACGGAGCGCGGGCTTTCATCTGCTCTATCATGGACGGCCGGAGCGTTAAGACGCCCAGGGTTGGTTTATATCACGGCAGAAAAGCACGCACAAACACACACCCACACCCTTCTCACCACTGCCAAGCCCCGCGGGATCGGGTGTGCCTGGCACTACCGAATGTCCTCACTCGGAAAAAGAGACACTCGAATGCACGTGCTGGCCTGTGTCCATCTATCCATCTATCCATCTATCCATCTATCCATATACCCATCTTCAGTCTCTCCTGGGAGACCAACGTGCGCCCTCAAAACAGCGCCGCCACAACACACATCCAGAATTACAAGACGGTGACGCCAATAAAACGATGCACCCCATCGTCATTGCCACCACCATCCCTACCGCAGTTTTCGCTCTCTCGGGACTTTAATCTCGTCTAGCACCTGTCGACATAGGTCGACAGCGCACTTTAGGCTTTTGGCGCCAGTAGGGTTGGTGGGAGTTGAGGAACTCCGATCCCAGACCGGGAAGACTGAGTGAGGAAGCGCAGGGGACACTCTCGTCGGGAAGCGCACCCGTCAACCTGGATGCTGTCCCTGGCTCCCCGAAATGAGGCGTGGCGTCGCTACTGTACAGTATATTGCATGTCCCGTGGCTTGTAGATTGGCTACACCACTAGATATCGCTGGTGTTTTCCCTATGAGAACAGCCATCTTCAAGCATCTATGTCACCCAGATAACGCCGCAATTTCGTGACGGTGCTGTGCATGCCCTATGCTATTTTTAAAGCACATGTTCTGTACATACTTCACCGTAGGCCTCTTTGAGTATGCATCAGCTCTGTACCATATAAAAAAAGTAATTAAAAAAAAAAAGTGAAAAAGCCTTCCAAGTGTGCTGCTCCGCTTCGGTATTGCCGGCGAGTCCGGGTTTTCTTCCCCCTTTGTCCACTTTTCTCCACCAATCCCCCCTCGTCCGTTGCCTCATACTGTAGAAAGTAACACCCTCTGTTTCCGACCTGCAGCGCCTTCATATTGAGGGGGCCAATATTTGCTGTCCCGTTTAGGTGAGTATCTTCGAGCATCCTGGAGGGGAGAAGCGAGAAAGGCAGGGTCTGGAATGCCCGGAGGAAGTAGGGAGAGCAGTCTCCCTCCATCGAGTAATCAGATATGAGCATCGTCGTCCAATAAGTGACGTATCAAACCGCCAGGGCCCTCTCCCCCCGAATCCCAAGGGGAGAAATCATACCGCCAAAACCCACGCTATCGGGGACAGACAATCAGATGGACAGGCACACACACAGTCCGTCGTCCGCATCCGATCGGAGTTGTTTCGTAGCATATCGACACACCCGGGAAAGTGTGTGTTAGTCGTCCCCAAGTGAAGCGGGTTCTCCTTACAGCATATTACCGTCTGGAAGCGAACCGAGGCAGACCCAACGGTGCGAAACCACCGTCCCCCCGAACAAGGTCCAACCCAGATCGGAGTTGGGGATGGTGGTTTTTCGTTTCGTTTCGGTATGGTTATGCGATGACATATCCACGAGGAGCACATTCTACTGTACACACACATACACACACACACAAACTCAAGAGACAAAACCGCTTGTGGTCTGGACGTTGCCGTGCACGTCCAAACGGTGAAACTTTGGCCGGCACACACACACAGGTCACCCTGTCCAACATGGGATGGCATGGCCAACCCGCACAGAGAAGGACAAGAGTATAAAGGCAACGAAAGCAAGAGAAAGAGAGAGAAAAGAAAAAAGACCCACCTAAGGGTTTTCTGGGCCTCCCAGGCTTAGCTGCTGATCATTGATCGCCGCTGCACCCGACCCCCGTCGGATACTCCGCGTGAAAGAAAAGCTTAACAGCCCAACACATCTTGCTGAGTTATCTGCGTGCTTGCTCGCGCGCTCTTATCGCGTCCCAACCTGGCTGGGCGATAAGGAATGCTCGCGATGCTCTCGTCCACGTGTGGAATGACAGACTGCTCCCCAACAGTATGAGAGGCTTTCTTCTCCATTGCTCCACCGGCCTGAGAGGGAGGCTGGAACATCGTCAGACCGCTGGTTATCCCACGCGTATATGGAATCAAAAAAAGATATATGATAACTCTCCAATACCCAGACGCCCCATCTTCCCCTCTCTCTCTCTTTCTCTCTCTCTTGTCTCCCCGTTCTCGTCATCACGGTCCCTGTGATATCTCGTTCTCATTTTCTCCGCCCCCCCGCCCTCAATACCACCTCGGTCCTTAAACTGAAGACAGCGGCCACGCTGGTCCAGGATCATCCGCCTGTCGCCCGGGGAAGGGGGGGGGGGGGGTTGGCCATTGTGTTCTCTCCAGCAGCCAGGTGATGATGTAACTCTCTCTTCGATGGCTTTCCTCTCTCTCTCTGTGTGTGTAGCCTGGCAGAAGATAAGGTCGGACGTGTGCTGGACCAGGGGGGACGGTGGCAGAGGTTACAGTGGGCCAATCTGGAAAAGCCATGTGCTCTTATCCTGGCGAGCTGGTCTGTCTCGACCCACCGTTGGCCACCGCAAGAGTGATACAAAGTTTGGAAGGCAGCTTGCGTTCGGCTTGCCGTCTGCGTGGTCCCCTGGCTGGCAGCAGAAGACTATTGCGGCCAGGGTGATGCTGCCTCTGGCTTGGCCTGCTCGCCCTCAGATACTGACCCCGTAGGAAGAACGGACGAGGCCGTAGACCGGTGGGTGGTTCGGTGCCGGAACGGCGTTGCAGAGGCATCCCGCCCAGAAGCCCATCACGAGCTGGAACAGCGCCGTACACCAGCCCAAGAGTGTTCTCCGCGGGGCGCAGAGGTCGACAAAACCCGCCACCAGTGTTTGGTCCATCTCGGGCCGCTACGGCGGACGAACAGAGACACAATGGCCAAAGGAAGAAAAAGACCCTGCGACCTGCACCGACGATCACTGTCAACATACAGTACAGTACAGTACTGACAAGATCGCCTGGACAGCATACAGCACAGCACAACGCAACGCCACCACTGCTATTTCTAGAAACGACAGCACATCACCCTCTTTTCTTTGCTTCCTCTCCGCTGGGTCCTGCCACTTCTCGTGTCGGGACATCCTCACGGTAACGGCTGTTCTCCTCCAGACAAGATTCTGACAATCATTTCTGAGGGGGTGGTGGTGCTGCCGTTCCACTGAAAGCGGGTGGGCAGAAACGACCGGGCTTCCGTTGGCCAGCGTGTGTGTGTGTGTGTGTGTGTCAACTGCAACTCTGCAGCTTTTGTGGTTTTTCCCTGCTTGTTCTTGCTGCTCGACAGCGGGAACTGCGGAGTGGCTGAGCACTGCACAAACTCACACCATTCACTAAGAATACACAACTGGAGCAGCACACACACACACTGCGGCCCCCCTTTCAAGCTTCTCCGTCCCTCAGTCCCTCCGAATTATCTGATGTTTCCCTCGTGTCCTCCTCTCCTCGCCCCCCGGTCCCACCCCTAGACTAACCCGATATGCTGAAAGTGTCTTAGGTGCATATTGTCCCTCTGGTGCAAGTGGCCGTGTTTCTTGATCTAGCCTGAACCTGATCGCCCTCTTGTTTTCCCCTCTCAACCCCTTATTCCTTGCTATAAAAAGAAACATGGCTGTGCAAAACGACGTCGTGCAGACAACATGCAGGTCGTTTGCCCTTTTTCCCCTTGGTTAAGCCCACTCGGGGGGGGGTGGTGCTGTTCCGCCCACTAAAAATTCTGCGAGAGATGTCATCGTGGCATGTCATCCCGTCTCAACCTTCTTATTCTGCTGTGCTTTTTTCTTCTTTCTTCTCTCGGGGGTGGCTTAGATTTGTTCTTGTCGCTTCTTTAGGCGCGATTCGCGATCGTCGATTGCAGCGACAGCATTCTTTTCACAGGAACTCGCCGTCAGATGCACGTTAGACGCACGGTTCCGTCATCTTGGGTACACTTTATTCCATGTTCACAGCCACCGTCAAGTATTGGCACGATCTGTTTTTGGTTTCTTTCAAACGCGGTGAGGCAATTCGGGGATGGAGTGGTGTTCCTCTCCAAGTGGTGCTGTCCTACAGAGTGTGGAGAATGGGGGATAGATAGGGTTTATTAGGGTTGGCGTCTCCCACACGCAACGTGCTTTGCTGCAAGCGATGAGCGAGCAGGCTTCGATGTTTCCAAGCCCTCAAAGCTCAGTTCACGGTCGTTTCCCCCCCGCCGGCCTAGAGTGCCGGACTGATACAGTTCTGTTCACTTACACACATCGGCTAATCCGGTCTGTCGCTAGGCCGCCGTTAGCCCTCCAGGAAGTAACAACACCAGACCAGAAAGGCTTTCTCTTTTCTTTTTGAAGCCCAGCACAGACTTTCCCCCTCCTCGGGTCATTCCACTCGGCCGACACGTTCGTTCGCTGTTGAATGGAACGGAGAAGGAACTTCGTTGCGGAGAGAAACAGAGATTGAACATGTTGTAGACATTACAGTTTAGTGAATGGGGCCGCCCCCTAAAACCAGTATCGTCAGATTTGAAAAAGGGGGGACAAAGCACGGGAAATTTGGAAGGGGGGTTCCAGTTAGCGCGCTCGCCTTTCTCGAGGTATATCTCATGCAAACACGGGGAGAAGATAAAGGAGACGACGAGAGACAGCCCGCCAGACGGGGACACAGATGAGACGTCTCCCGGGTGGTTTCCCGGTGCATAGCATCCAAACAACACCGTGTGTCGGTCGGTTCGCGAAGCGCTGGGGTTTCAGCGCAAGCACTCGTCCATTTCAGAAGACACAGGGCGGGAGAGACGGGATGGCGCTGCATCTCGCGCGCCCGAGGCAGCAACGCAAAAGCAGCCGCCTGTGGGCCGTGGAAAGGCACACTTTCGACCCCCCAGCTGGCCAGTGATTGGGGTTCCAGGCATTCTCGCGGGGGTGAACACGCAAAAAGAAAGCAACGCTGGGGGCCGCACAATCGCGGGAGGCATCCCAAGGACACCGCACCGCAAAGCCATGGTTGGAAATATGCTGTTGCCTTCGCCAAAGAGTTTAGGTAGGGGGGGGGAGAAGGGTTCCTACCAGCCATTCCAGGCCACACGACGGTATCCTCCCACTGTCGTCGGGCGTCACTCCACACCTTCAAAACGCTGCCCCCCCTCCGCTTCTTTGTGCCTGTCGGGGGGCCGAGACCTTGCAACGGAACCGCGCAGGCGAGATTAATCATGCTGGTGCATGTGTGTGGGTGCCTTGGGTGTGTGTGAGTGTGTGTACTGTACTCTACAGTATGCTATATGCAACATCAGGAGGCCGGGGGGGGGGGCCTGTGTGTATGTGACATCGTCTGTAGTTGTCATCCTGTGAGGCCGGATAGTTTGGGTAGGCAGTGCTTTTTTTTTCCATTGTCCTATTTTCTCATAGCCCGTTGAACAGGAGAATGACCTCCTCACTTGCCGACGAGAACCCCCAGAAGAAGGGAATATGAGTCAGGGAGGCGGAAGAGAGAACAAAAACGCCAGCCAGCCAAGGTCTCACTCGTGGTGATACCCCCCCCTTCCCCGTCCTTTGGTACATACTGGACATACACTACACGGGAGGCCCGTTGCCGTGGCCCTGCGACGTGTCGTCGTTGTCCAGAAAGGCTTCACCGACACACTCTTTTAGAACCCCCCCCCCTCCCCCTCCCTCGAGCCTTGGGCGTATCCTGTGTTCCCAATATGTCGCCGAAAGAGCAGCACTAAAAGACCCAGAGACGGCTAGACCACGACCAATGGTCCAGAGCTTCCTAGTCCGGCAACAAAAAAAGAAATTGACGCGGCCAGGGGCGCCTCTCGAGGACTTTTTGCTTCTGTGTGTGTGTGTGCATCGCATCATCGGCTTCGTTTTCTCTGCGCGTTGAATGGACGCAACGTGCACGATCAGATTATGTTTGGTAGGTGTGTGTGTGTCCTGTTAAACCCCCTGTTTAGCAGAAGTCGGAATAGGAATGAATAAAAGATATATATACAAATATTCAATAATTAACTGTTTTTGTGTCTGCTGCGCGGCAAAGGGGGCCTGGCGACAGGAACAAGAAAAAAAGGCAGCAAACTACAAAAGTTCCTCTGCTCTCCCAAGAGCCGGCATCTCAGTAAGGCTCAACGGGCACTCAGCCCTACTGGATGGATGGGATGGGATGTTGATCGGCTTGCGTCTTGCTCTGGCGTTTCTCTGGCAAGACAAGTGTTACATGTAGCGAGGTGGTCCGGCATGCCGGTGAATCTACTGTCAATGTGAGGTTGTCCCCGACGGTCGGAATGCCCGCGGCGAGCGCATCGCGATACTCAATCCCACCTTCGCAGTCATCTTCGGGCCAGAAGCAGGCAGTCCGCCACGGCACTACAGTAGATTGCCCCCCTGTGCCTTACGCTTAATGGGGGTTCAACTCCGAGTAGCCAGTCTGCCAGCCGCGAACACTCAACATGTCGCCCTCCGGCGATTGTTTTTCGCCAACAACCGCGGGTGTGTGAGAGTGAGGGACACGCGTCGACAGCTAAGAAAGCGTATACTGCGGGTTTCAATGACCTTGCCTCTGGACCAACCAGGCATTGAACGAAGGTCTCGTTAACAGAAACTCCGCCGCCAGCTCAATGAACCCCCGTTCAGATTGCCTTGGTCAGATTACACCGACGCGAAGGATTCCATACCCTAACCCTAGTGGTAAACCCAACCACACGCACGCAGCCGGCTGTTCCTTTTTTCTAAGATTTTTTGTAATTTTTTTTTATAACCCACCAGTTTTGTTCGTTCGATTTCATTGACGGCCAGGGTGGCCTTGGGAAGTATGTTGAGCTTGGCCAAAGGCTTGCAGAGGGAGATGTGCGTGCCAGTGCTGTTGTTCAGTTCGTCCCGGGCTACAGGCAGGTTGTGCGCAGCCCGGGCCGGTGGATCCTGGAGGATGAGAGGGAAATGAAGAGCGCAAACCGCAGCACGGGTTGGGTTGTTTTGTGCGACCATGGTCTGTGCGGAGAGATAGCATCAGAGACGGGACGACCACGTCCGGTCCGTGGTTAGGCTCTTTCTGCACGGCTTCTCTTCGTTTCCGGATCCTGCTGTGACGGGACCCAGGAGCGGGCGGTGATTTGAAAAAGAAAAAAAAAGAAAAAAACAAAATAAAATAAAATAAAGAAACGAGCCTCATGCCGGCAAAGCACTCTGCAAGCAAAAAGCTCCCCTCCCAATCTACGTATACATGGGGCTCGGAGAAACAGCAGCGCCGGCAAGCCATCACTGACACCAGCAGAAAAGGGATTAACGCTGATGCCGGGCTTGCTGGCCGGAGGAGGGGAGGCATTCGATAAGGCCGTGGGGTGAGATTTTTGGCTTGGAGACTCTTCTGCCCTTAACTTTCTGATTCGACGGATCTGCTCGCCACTAGACCCTCGCTCCAAGAAAGTCTGTAAACCGGGCCTCTGGATCCTCCTTCTGACTGATTCTTGGGTCTTTCGCGTTTGTCCGTTGTGGGTTAGCAGCTCGCAATCCCAAAGCTAGCGGGTTTCGCACGGGGAGAAGACGATCTCTCTGCGATATCCAAGTGGACAGGCGGAGCAGCCCAGTGGAGATTTCTTCCCGGACACACCCAAACACAGCCATATAAGAACGGGAAAAATCACCGAAAAAGGACCAAAAACGCCCATCGTCGTCCGAACATTGGGGCCGTGGGCACCGGCGTTGCTAGGTTCCGAGGTGGCGCTCACAACAACAGCCCCGGTACTCTTTCTATCTAAAATTTGACGAAGCACGTAGCCGCTGGATGATGACGGTGTGCGGGTCGCACAGAACGAACGAGGAAATGACTATGCCCAGAGACCCAAACGACGTGCATGACCGGTGCGTCTGGTGCGACTGACAATACGAGAGACGGTGTGCTACCTACTGTCCATACAGCAAGGAAGTTCTGGGTGGGATCGGAGAGAAAAGAGAGAAAAGCTTCCCGTCCCATATCCTATACGGGAGGCTTTCCATTCAGTATAGGGCCAAATCGCCGCCAGCACAGACGTGGCCCGCGCCTTTCGAAAGCCAACGGCTAGCTCAGGCACGGGCAAACGACTAATATCGGGAACGGCGCCCACTAGAGCCAAGCAGAGCCGGCGTCCGCCATAAAAAGAAAAAAGAAAGGGGGGGGGGGG
>LNGL01000010.1:115294-134124 GCA_001510565.1 Knoxdaviesia proteae | reverse complement strand
CCTAAAAGGGGAGCGGCCCAAGGCGTGATGATCGCCTGCTGGACGCAATGACGACGAGCCGCTTTTCCCAGCTCATCACCATCTCAAGCCAAAGTCGGCGTCTTGCTTGCTGTCCACAACACTGGGAAATGAAATATAACTCGCCCTGTTCGGCTACCCGACTCTACCACCCCGAGCCTGGACATGCGGCGTTCGCGATCCAGCAGGCACTGGGTGAAAGTGCTGCCCCCCCTTTGCCAAAGCCGCCCTCGGTCCTAGCGGCGTAGTGGGCAGCAGAAGCTCACCCCCGAAGACTTGCATATTTAGCGACCAGGGGGGTTTTTGCGGCCACCACCGACTGACGCATAGATCGGCAGATGCAGATTGGATCGCAAAAGGGGAGGGGGGGCGTGTGTGTGTCTTAAAGGACGCGATAGGCTTATACCGCAAAGCGCATAGAGTCTCACACTGTCCTGTTTCCAGTGTGAGCACAGCACCGACGGGACAGTGCTCGGCCACACTCCGAACTGTACGATCGGCGCTCAGCAGGGAAATGTACGATACCAAGTGTGTGTGTGTGTGTGATGGATGTGTGTTTTTGCCAGCAGGGAAAGACAGCTGGCTTGTGCTTTTCACCGCAGTGTCTGGAGTCTGTGTCTTCTCCGGAGGTACATCGTACATCCGTTGAGCGGACGCTGAGTGCTGGTCCACAAGTACCGTGGAGGTCCTGTCAAGCACACACTGGGAAAAAAGAAAAACAAAGTCTCCGAGCCTTGGCTTTGGTTTTGCTGGCTGTTGTCTTGACTCTTTTCCCAGTAGCAGGAGTGCTGTACCTGTGGTGGACTGGGCCTTTGCATGGGCGAGCATAACGATGTGGCCGTTCCGCCCGCGGCATGATGACGAAGCCCTGCTTCGTTTGGGCCTTTGTGGGTTTTCTCTCAACTCTGCGGAGGGGGTTTCCATGCACGAAAGGTTTCATTTACCAACGCGGCCTTCTTGCCGTCGTCCCGTCGGTGTTCTCATCATTACGTCGACATTCGCTCGATCTGCTGGTTGGATGCACACCCCCGTTCTGGGTTCCTGAATTGAACAGGAGACCAGAAAAAAAAAAGAGACAAAAGACCTTGGGTCGACATCTAAGCGAGCTGTCTGGGATACTCGGGTCCTGGCTTCATGCACGACGCAGCAGATAAAGGAATAAGCAGAGGAAACTCTTCGCATCTGCTACGACCCGGGCTCGCGTAGCAGGAGAGGAGGGCGTGTAGTGCAACTTCTGGTCTTTCTGTCCATACGAGCCTCCTGCTATATGGTGTTGGCTGGTCAGTGGACTCGGCGTGAGAACGGAATTGGGCACCCAAAGGTCTGTCTCTAACTGGGACATGCCCGCAGCAAGTAAATCACAGCTTTTATCTTCTCCAGTGGAGCAAAAGGCCCAAGAATAGCATATATCAAACTCCCCCAAACAGATATAGGTATACAGAACACAATACTACTCGCTCAGGATTGTAGATTTGCTTTTAAAAACTGGAGATTGCTCTCCCCGGCAGTGTCGAGGCACGAAAGCCGGCATTGCTTTTTTTCTTTTTTCGTTTTTCTCGCATTGACACCTCGCTTAACTCTCTGATTATAACCTCCCCGTCCAGATGAGGCAGGATGGACGGACAAAAAAAAGGAAGAAGAGCTGGACCAATGGCCATGGTTGAATGACGCGATCTCGCTGCACGAGATGGCAGATTTGCTGAATGCGAGTGCTGGGGAGTGGGCTAAAGGGCGCCTCCGTGTTGTGTGGAGGACAACCTTCAATTGGACTCGGGAGCAGCAGGGCAAGACGAAGGCAGAAATGCCATCCCAACGGCACAGTTGCTGGTCAAGGCTGGGTGAACAACACGCCATTGGACGTGCGTTGGCATTGACTGGAGGGATTTGCAGAGATGAAGGGTTTCAAGGCGTCTTAGATGATCTAATATGGGGAACACCACCCCCCGAAGCAGCCGCCACGAGGATTTTCCGACCCGTTTGCTGTGAATACACACCCAGAAGTATCGACTGTGTCGTGTTCCACTGGCCGAAAGACACACACAGTTGTCCAAACGAGGGAACTGTTGCGACTGGCCTGGCCCAGGGGCAAGAAATGCGCCTTTGAGAGGACCCAGCCAGAGAAAGTCACTGCAAAAAGCAAGCACAAGGTGTAGCCACAGCCCCTCTTGCAGACAGAGAGCATGAACATGCAGAGTGCGCGGGTGTTTGAGAAGTGCAGATCGAACACATAAACAACCAGACTCTGTCTGCATGCACTGCCAGGACAGCCAGACACATAGCTCCCGCAGTCTGCCACCACCGCCGGGACGTGGCTCAACCAGGTTTAGCTAAAGTTCACTGTGGACATCAGAAGCACTGTTGGCCGTTTAACCGTTTTCCTGCTTCTGCACACACACACACACACACACACACACACACATACACACACTGGATCTAAGATGGATCCGTGTGTGGCGGGCGGGCGCGCGCCCATACCGCCCGGATCACCACAACGCCAGATCGTGCGGGCGCAACGTTGCTGCACGAAAGGGGACACAGCCAACCTGTGAGAAGGAAAGGAATAGAAAAGAACAGGAACCGCAACCCAGTGGAGACGGTATAGCTTGAAGAATCAAACCAAAAAAAAATTGAATAAAATAAAAGATAAAGTAAAAAGGAAGATAATTAGTTTGCGTCCGACGCCCGCCGGTTCCCAGACACTTGGGAACCCCTTTCTGGAGTTTTACCTACATATTACGTATATATCGCACCCGCATGTCGACAGAAACTAGCAAACCCACTCTGGAAGCCCCGAGAGCGCCCCGGAGATAAACCGGCATACCGGCACCACGAAACGGATGATAGCTGATAGCCCGCTGTCATCACTCTCTCCATCTTTACCTGGCATTACACTCAATGGTCCTCTTTGTGCGTGCCCAGATGCTATGCGGTGCGGGATGCTGGTATCAGTATGAGGTTCACTTGATGGACTGTATTTATAGAACCGCCATGAATGGCGTGTAGTGCATTTCGTTCTTTGGTGGAGATGATTCACCCGCACACCCGGTTTCAACACGGGTGTGCAAAGTTCGGGCTGGTGTCCCTGATCGGCCGTGGATTGCGCACGGCACTGCTGGTCTGACTGCCTGTTCCGCGTCGCTTGGGACGCAGCACCGCAAGCTTACGGCTGCCGCTGCCTCTTGCGACGACGAGGAAGAGGGACCGTTGCCGGAGCCTGTGGTGCTCGCCAACAACTAACTACTCCTCCTCTGTTCACGTCGGGTAGAAGCAAGGGAGGAAGAGTGAACAGCAGACAAGAAATAATCAGAATAAAATGGAAATAAAACCGCCACCCACCAGCCGGCAAGCGTAGCCGTTCCGATAAGACTCCAGATGCACGCACTTTGCCTCGCCGTTTCATTTTGCTCTGTTCGTTGCTTTCTTGCTTTATTGTTTTCTTCCCGCCACCGCATCCGCCAGGCGAATTGGACCCGAACCACTCATCAAACGGATACTCTAGACGAAGCAAATGCCCCCCCTTCCCCTTTGACAAACAGAAACGATGTACTGTACTCCAGCACGATCCGAGGTCTAGTCCTAGACTAGGACCTACTTAGGCGTGTATAGTGTTTCTGTATCAGCCGTAGCAGAAACTTGCTTTTTGCTTTTTTTCTCTTTTCGGTGCTGGACGTCTCTGTGACCAGGTACCTGGTAAATTGGGTTCTCCGTGTGGTGATCGGTGGTTTTTTATTATTTTTATTATTTTTATTATTTTTATTATTATTTTTTTTTTTGCGAGCAGGAAATTTGAAGCAACTCAAAGCCAGAAGAAGCTTAGACTGTGCCGGTCTTTCTTCTTCGGTTCTTCTCCCCCGTTCTCCGACCTTCCCGGAGCTGCCCACGCAAAAAAAGAGGACGGGACGTCGCACGGAACCGACGACACGATGACGGTGGTCTTGGGGGAATGTTGTCTCCCCCCCCCATTCTTGGGTCCGTGTGACAACCGTGAGAAGCAGTCAGACGCGCGGGGGATAAGAAAGGAAGAAAAAAACACAGAGTAAGATGTAACTGCACATAACAGCTCCTTCTATTACCTTTCATGGATGCACACTCGGCCGGTGTTGGTGATGATCTCCCCCTCCCCAAAATTGCCACTTTCGCTCACCGTCAACCACCACACACACACACACACACAGGCCAGGCTGGCTCACATTTACCCCCCCGGAACATTCCAGACGCCGTTCACTCGTTATCGTCCAATCACCACGCGTACCAATTAACTCTTTCCCCTTCCTCTTCTGCTTCAGGCCTCTCTCTCTTAACTCGATATAGAACTGTACAGTACTAACTTAAGGACTGTGTGTGTGTGTGCCATTTTGTGTTTGGCTGGCACTTGGCCCGTGCGCCCCCCCTTCTGATCTTCCCGTTTCTGGTGTGTGTTATTCATTGTGTGTGTGTGTGGAAGACAAGGGAAACAGGAAAAGGGGAAGGGTGGGAAGGGGGGAAAGGTGTGTAACTCATCGGGGACTCCGAAGCCTCAAAGGAGGATAGCGCGGTTGGCCGACACCCAAAACCCAAACCAAAAGACAAAAACCAAGCAAACTGAGATGTCAGATATTTGACTGTTGAGGGGGGGCCATGCTTTGGGTGAATTTGGCCTAGACCGGTGCCGATTCCAGCCAGACGGTAGTTTTTGTATAGAGAATGGGTTAGAAACACTTTGGAATCATATGAATTGGCAGCGCTCAGGGGTTCTCTCTCCCTCTTCCGATGGTCTTCAGGGAAGAGAAGCGCACTCTCTGGCAGGCGTCATAAGGAAGCGTGGAGAGTGCCAGAGGTTGGAAGAAGTGGTGACATATCTTACAGTCCCCCCCCCGGCCTCCGAGGAAATTTGTATTTCCTGGGCCGGAGAAGAAGCAGAGGATGTGTGTTCTAGTCATCAATCAATACAGCCACCCGCCAGCCGCCGCTAGAACAACCCACGGTTACATACAGCGGCACAATGTTGCCTGTAGGGAAAGGGCCCCCCCTGGTCGACAATATGCTAATCGGTTGTTCGAATCTGGCCGGTTCCTGGCTCAATCGGACCTCAAGTTCTCCCGACTCGCCTTGGTGCCGGGGTCGACCTTAGGGAGGGTATTACTACTGGGTTGGCTGGGATTACGACTCTCACTGGGGAACAGGCAGTATCCTCCGACGTAGAGATTAGCAGCGTCTGCATCTACTGTACAGTACAGTAAGGACATCTGCACCTGGTGTTTGCCAACTCTCCGACCTCCGTTCTCCGCTCTCCGTATGCATTGTACAGTACCTACTGGACTATTTTCCGACGCCTGGGCTTGCAACCTGCCCAATCCTGCACACCTAACCCTAGGATTGTCTGTACAGTAGAGGTTTTGGCCGGTGCGGTGCCGGGCCCTCCTCCCAGCAGATATCGACTTGTAACTCCAGTCCAGTACTGTGTCCCTTGCGCCCTCTTCTTCCTGTCAAAACTCCAGGCATCTTCCGGCCTGCCGGGTCTCCATGCCCCCCAAACTAGACCTAACTATCCCACCGCTTTAGACCACAACGCGTATAGTCCCACGACCACCCCAACTGACAAGTGCCTCCAGGACCATTCCCAACTCCCTCTAGGGACACACGAGACACCCAGACAAGAGGAGAGGAACGCCGACTATGCTCGCTTCGGGCATAGACATCGTCTTCTGGCTCGAAGATGAATATGCAGGGTATTGGGGGGGGGGGGGGGGGGGGGATTGATTGCTTTCTCAAACTAGTCCGCACCAGAAGAGGGTTTTGCGGCAAGCCACGATCTGGTGTTCTGGGGCCGCCGACCGCAAGCACAACCCGGACGAGGCCGGAAAAGCTAGGAATACATACAGTAGAAGCTTGGGAATTCCAAATCAGCGCTGGCTGCTGCGGAAGAGGATACCGAGGCCCTGGCTGGGCCAATTTCCAGAAACCTGCAATCCTGCGCGCCGTTGGGGTTCGAGAAAGTGGGAGGGAAGCAGGGAGCTATGGCAAGATTTGACGCCGTTGCATCAGAAGGAAACCCATGTTCGCCCGCCCATAGCCGATGTAGCAGTTTTTGTTTCTTCCCTCCGGGTTCCGTCTGGGTTCCATATCCCCCCCCCAGTCGCATTTCTCGCTTGAGCTTGTCCGTCTCCAGCATGCAGGATCCATCCAAACAGAGTCAAAAGAAGCTATGGGGATGATCGAGGACACCACTTGATACAGCTTTCAGAGACCGGGCACCGGCTCCCCTTCCCCTCCCCACACTGACCATGCTTTTCATCCCCCCATGCGCCTGCACCAAATGAACAACTCCTCGGAGACAGAGTGGACCATGGAGCACACTGTACAGTACTGTACAGTATAGTTTTGTTCTTTTCATTACTGGAGTATCCACCACCATCCATGTGGTGATACCATTATCCGCTGTGTTATCTACCAAGGGCCAGAAAAACAAGCATAACATCGCTGGCCGCGCAGATGGTGTCTGTTTCTCCCCCTGGGCCGCCAGTTTGTTCGCCTTCGTCGCAGCCTGAACCTGACGGACGAACCAGGGCGCCACGCACCCGACTCTTCTGGCCCGAGTGTGGAAGTCTGGGGAGGGGGGGGGGTTGTTTGAATCCGGAATCCAGAACGTTACTTTGTGCTCTTCGGCTAACTCGTCAGCCCAAGGAAAGCGCTGATGGGGATGCCGATAACGAAGGAGATAGCCCAAAAGAAGCATGTGTCCAGTGGGGGGGAAGAACTGAAATGGCTCTCTCCTTGGTCTCGCGCGCCCCTGGTTTCCCAGATGACCCAGCAGTTTGTACACAACGTGGAAGGGGGCCGTTTGGAAGCACTGGCGGGCGTTTTTCTACCTCGTTTTTCAATTTTATTTTGACTTTTATTTATTATCATTATTATTTTTATTTTCTGTCGTAGCCTCTTTCTTCTAGCTGGTGGGAGATCGGCGGCGCTATGCTGGGATTTGCCGTGGGTTGTCAACGACGAGTGAGCCTTGCGGGTGGGTTATCAGGGGAGGCAGCACTTGTTCCCGGAACACTGCTGTCTCCATTTGTGTAATTACTGAGTGTCCAACTGTACTGTACTCCATACAGCAACAATGTCATGAAGATACATTCATTATCAGATTCCCCCTCACATGGCTAGCTATCGTGCACAGCCCTGGTCCTTGAAAACCAGTATTCCAACCATCGGAGCGTGTCAGCTTCATTATCACGTTTTTCATTATCACCGCATTTACTTTTACCTACAGGATGGCGGTCTCTTCTCCACCGCTCAGTTCAGGGCCACAGGCTGTGTGTGGCCGTCCTCGGTTACGGTGCAGCCAGCGAGAGTCTGCCTGCTATAATAGGCCGATGCTATAGCATGCTGCTCTCGTCTCGCCATCCGTATCATTCTGGTGATGCTGTTTCGCTGCTGGTTGATATAGACCGGCCTGACCGTGCTATTGGTCCAGGGGCCCGTCCGCAACACCCGGTGCTCTGCTCATAAGATATGCGTACACGCACCCCCCCCGCTCCACCCGCTCCCCTGAAGCGTTCACCACCCGTCCCATAAGCAGGATTTCCTCTTGTTCGTAGGGGAGGGGAAGCCGCCGAGCTCTGTGCGCAAAAGAAATCAGCAACATCTGGTCGTGTGCTTTCTTCTTGCGTCTGGGTTTTCTGTATGGCCCTGACCCCCCTGGCGGCCCAATCCCGCGGCCTGGAACCAGCGAGGGGAAAAAGCCCAAAGCGTTGAGTAGTGAATATCTGTGCCCGCCACACACGTGCGTTCTTATTGGCAGTGATTTCGGAACCAGGGCTTGCCGTGGTTCACCTGCCTGTGGACCGGTCACAATCTTTCTCTTGTCCGTTACATAGGGTATAACCACTCATCTGCTCGACGGCGAGCCGGGGGGGATGCTGGAGGAGTTGCCCATCTTTGGTCTGGAGGCAGGAGAGAGAAAGAGGGGGAAACAAGGAAATACCGGGTGTGCATTGATGGTTCTGGGGTCCGAGAGAGAGAGAGAGAGGGAAGAAGAATGGGAGACGCCGGAAGACCAGATGTGGCAGGGAGCAGTGGGCGTAGCGAGGGCGACATCATCTCTGGATCTACTCGGTACTCAGTGTTCGATTGTACTGTACTGTACTCGTGGTGTATGCACACAGAGGCTGACTGCCCTCTTAACCACAGGCAAAGCCTCGAGGCACCTCATCGCCGCTGTGTCTGACAAGATGCGCTGTGCAGACTCTACAGTACATACACAGCTTGCGAGCTTCTCGAGATATCACATCGCATCGCCAGCGGCGCAGACCGGCACCCTCAAGAGCAGCGACTCTGAACTAACACTGTTTGCCGTGCCACGACACCAAAACCCGTTAGCAAGGGACAGCGAGCTCTTTAGCGAGAGAATCGCGGAACCGTTGCGCACTCTTCCGCACTTTACATGCAGAATCTACAATCCGCGCTATCCCAATCCAGTATACAATAACGAGAGGCCCGCCCGGCCCATAAAAAGCAGGGAAATACTGGGATACAGATATCGAATCAGCACACGACGGGATGGACCTATAAAATAGATGATAATACAGTAAAATACAGGAGATATATAGGGTCACATTGGGGCACGGCTCTATGCACCCTGGGCCCCCAAAATGAAACATAACAGAGAAGATGCTTGGTATAATTTGAAAGTGAGCGGACCACCTTCAGTAACTATTAATTCGCCTTGTTTGTTTTTTCTCGCCTGCTTTTTCCCAACTGGTCCCACCCAAGGCTCACAGGGCTGTACGGGCGTTTGAAATTCATTTTGAGCGGGATCAGGGGGGGGGGAGGAGGAGGAGGAGGAGACACACAGAGACACACAGAGACACCAGAGATACGGTCGACAGGGGAGGGAAAACGGGTGTGGATGGTACAACTCTTTGGTTCTGTGAGTGGTATCATTTCGTTGCTGCGAGAATAACCCCTATATTGGATGTGGCCTCTGAAGGGAAAAGACTGGCCATATACCGCCACACCAATGCATAAACCGCTGTGGAGGGGGATTCACAGACTTACCTGCCACACGGCTTGCCGATCACTTTAGTCGAGAGGATCACCCCCCGTTCTGCAGATAGATGTGCCTCTGCGTTGGTCCTGTCTTGCATGCAATAACAGACAATAGCCGGCGGTGTCTGCTCCAGTGTAAAACACTCTCCTCCTGCCGACTGGGATCTCTGCCAGCGCAGTCGGGCGGCCTATCCGGCACCACAACCACAGCCAGGTCCGGAGATTGGAGTGGCGCGAGGGCGTCCGTTGACTGTGGCCATTTCACCCAGTGCTGCGACGTGTGCATGGCTGCAGATACCGGGAGAACCGCCCTTGTCACTCTTTGGTTTGGCCCACGGCACCAGAACCCACCGGCATCGCGACTCTGCCTCGTGCGCACACGCCCGGAAACAAACACTGCGAAAGACAGTTTAGTCCCGCTTGCCTGAGTCGGGATCCTGGAGGAGAGAAAAAGAAAAAAAAAGAAAAAATAAGAAAAAAAAGAGGCGATCTTCGCCCGTTCTGGTAAGTCTTTCGCGGGACGACAACGAAGGGAAACTTTCTTTCTTAGTGGTTGGAGAGAGGGACCACACTGCCGAATCCCAGTCTGCTTGCTTGTCCCGCTTGCATCTCTCGGTACAGCACGGGTGAGGAAACATTATCCTAGGATCTCCCGACGCCTTCACGGATAGGTTGCCGTGTGTCTCACCCACATGTTCAGTTCTGCGTTTGCTTGGTGTTTGATGGTCTGAGTGTGCAGAGACCCAAGCGGTGATGATAGACACAAGTGATCCCCAAACACGACCAAAAAAAAGAAGAAAAAAACAATGTGTCCTGGCCCCGGCGAATCCTGTGTGTCTCTCAAAAAAGCCCCCGATTCTCCGCCAAGGTTCACCAGTGTGATCACCAAGGTCTGGTCCTAACTTTGGCGACCACCGGGTTGCGGCGTGTTCATCGCCCTCATATCCGTCGATTACCGGGCTGCCCTCCCCCCCCTCTCTTCCCTTCCCATCACAATCCGGTTCCTCGTATGTTGTTGGGTGAGTGTGTTGGACCGCGGGGCAGCACTGTCCACCTGGGAGAGGGAGGGGGACGTGATTCCCGGGGGACCGGCAATGTCAAAGCTTTCTGGCACACCCCCCCTTCCCTCCCCCGGTCGGGTTAGCATCAGATATATTGCGTGTTGTTCCTTTTTCCTTCTGGCTCTTCAGCCAGTGCCAGGGGCAGACACAGCTTTCATCCTCAAGACGTGTGCCCTGCTTCAGACTGCACACACACTGCCTGGCCTGGAACCAATATGCCCTCATTCCAAGGAAAAAATAAAAAAAATGTGATCGTCGCCAGGTCCTGAAGCCTCAGGCCCACGACGTTCGAACCTCTGGGCCCCCCCTCCTCTCTCTCTGTGTGTGTGTGGTTATCTTGCGCTTCCTTCGTGCATCTCCGTCAGTTGTGTATCAACCGCGTCAAAATTGCCCACGGCATTGGATATCGGGCTCGAGCTTCATCCACAGGTTTTGTTCTGTGCCGTCCCAAGCCCTCGGGGACTTTGATAGTTCGGATTCCAGCTCTCCAGCATAACACAAGCCACAGGCACACGTATGACAATGTCTGATATCTGATATCCCGTATAAAAGCACAAAACAAAAAACAAGAAGCAGATGAACTGGACCTGAAAGCACACATATCACGATGTCCACACCACACGCCCCTCCCTCCGCCTGCCAACCAGGTGGTGTTGAGCCCGGCAGCCCCGTGAAAGCCCTCCATTTCACATCGGGGCATATAATGATGCTCTGCTATTACCCCCCCCTTCTTTCTTTGTCCTCCTGGGATACATACACACACACACACACACACACACACTCCCGTACCCACGGTCCATTACCATTTCTGGGTGACCGAATGGCTGGGAGCTGGCGACAACCCGTGATGCGGCGCAGCCAGGACGCACGTATAAGTGGGCAAAAAACAAAAACTGCAAAGTACAGTACACGCACGACACTGCATAAGCCCAGCTCAGCAGCGAGCATCTCCTTTTTTTTCTTGGTTCACGTCCAAGCGATGAAAAGAACCGAGAAAGAGAGATATGACAGAAATATAGCCCCCGTCTATTAGATCCGGATTACCCTCTTTGGTTCACCATGCAAAAACCGGATGCGAGCATGCAAAGGACATGTCCGGAGGCTTGCTTTTTATTATCATTTATTCATTGACTATATCGTAGCTGTGTTATAGCCAGCCATCTCTGAGCTGCAGACACACAACCTCCTCGAACGTTTAACCCTGCCACACCAGTCTTCTGTCTGTCTATCCCGTCCCCCCCCTCTCCTCCGTTATTTTCTGGCAGGATTTCGATTTTTCGCTAGACCTAGTCTGACATTCCCTGCTCCCAAGTCCGAGGAGCGAGCCGTCCTTGCATCTGGTCGGTCCCCAAGCTCTCGGTGCTGGCCTGTGTCTGTCTCCTGACCCGTTGTGGCCGTTCATGGACGACCCGCCAACCCACTGGACACCCCCCTTCCTGTCTCATGCCATCGTCAACTTCTCACATCCCGATATGGCTTGCCTATTCTCGCTCTGAACGGTTTTCGGGGTCGGAGGTGATAACGATGTGTTGTGTGCAGCGACCCAACAACGACCGGAAGAGGATCGACTGGTACGCCTTTCACGGTTGTCCTCGGATTTGCAGTGCACTGCGTCGTAGATCACGCATGACCAGCAAAAAAACCACGTAAAAAAGCTGTAGTAAAAAAGCTGCTGTAAAGACTCCGGCAGCAGTGCCGCGACCGTTTGTTTCTCACTGACCTCCAACTCCTCCCCCAGTGCATTTCTTGTGAGGAGGCCCCCCCCTACCCCGGTCTTTAATCGCTCTGCTCGCTTGTCATTGTTGTCTGATGCAGTGTCCTGACACATTGTACTGCAAGCTAAACCCGCTGCCCCGATATCTCACCGCGGCTCTCTCTGTGTGTGCTGTGCCCGGAACCATCCTGAGACCAGCAGCACCACCGCCAGGCCAGATATTTCCCGTTCTGGGTGCACCACTGCTCGTCGTCTCCCCCTTTTCCCACGACCGCCTGCAGCGTGTCCGGACCAGTCGTCCCGGGCTGGTGCTAATTAGGGTCGGCGGGAGAAGACGTGGGAAGAGGCGACCAAGCCGGAAAAAGACACACACTTCACACACATTACACACACCCACGCCCCAAAACAGGTTGCACGCCTTTGTCCCAAGCTGGCCGGCATGGAATCACGCTTCTTTTTGGGATGCATGCACTTTACCACTTCGGTCCAGCTGGGGCGGCATCCACACCACATTGTGCTTTTCTCTTCTCCTTTTGTCGTGGTCGCAGCAGCTATTCTGGGAGTGGCTTTGTCTGGATACCCGCATACAACCCAATAGATAATGCAGGATTATA
This sequence comes from Knoxdaviesia proteae, assembly GCA_001510565.1. Taxonomy (NCBI): domain Eukaryota; kingdom Fungi; phylum Ascomycota; class Sordariomycetes; order Microascales; family Gondwanamycetaceae; genus Knoxdaviesia; species Knoxdaviesia proteae. The sequence goes on along the minus strand of LNGL01000010.1, from coordinate 121,693 downwards.
GGTAAGGTTGCAGTGGTTGACATTGCCATTTTTTAATACTCTGGTTTGGTCTTGGAGCTTGGTCGACTTCCCACCACTCAACATGCCGGACGTCCCATGCCTGCAGCTTGCGTGATGGACGGACGTCCTTGGTGTGATCGTGGACGAACGAGGTGGAAGACCAGCGCCTTCACTCGCCGGTATCACTCATACGAGCGAGATCATCGGACATAAAAATAACCCGTACACTTTCTTAGTGAGATTCGTTGAAGCCCTGTTTGCTCGGAGTCAAGCATGTCCTGGCAGCGAGCGGTCTGGCCAGTTGTTAATGATGACCCCCTCACCTTCTCACCCTCGCATTTCGCAAACCCCGAGAACCACAATGTGATAGCTCTCAATATGTTTCCTTTTTCCTGGTATTTTTATTCCTTACACGCTTGTTCCCCTCCTCCTCCGCCCACCCCAACTGGTGATAATCATCTGGCATTCCCTGATTCGACCTGTCTATCAAGCCCATTCTTTTTCCCCCCCACCCTCCGATATCTCGCTCGCTCATCCTTGTCTTCCATAGAGGCCATTACGGCTTACAGTCCAGGCTCCTTTTTCATGCAACGGGATCGGACAAGGTCAATCCGTGTAAAAAAAAACAAAAACCAGAAGAAACGAAAAAAGGCGTGGGTGTCAAAAGCGACAGTGTTCAAAAAGGAAGAGAGAAAACCTGCTATATCTCTGTCTTCCTACACACACCCGGATAACTCCGGAGCTAAATTCCAAGGCAGCTCCTGCTCCGAGCTTCTTCTGTTTCTTTTTCTTCTTGAGAGGAGAGAGAGCTCTGGGCATTCTCTGCGACAATTATGAAATGCAGTATCGCGAGCCGGAGTTTCTTTTTTCCCCTTCGACCCAGAACTGGTCTTTTCGCCCAAACAGGATATATCTGGCTGGTGTGTGTGTGTGTGTTGTGTTTTGCGTCTGTGTGTGTGTGGGGAGACGGACAGCGCGAATCGGGCGCATGGAGGAGAGCAGACGAAGCGGCCTTCAGATCTGGAACTAACCCGGCGCCGGATCGGTAGCCCTCAGCAAGCTTGCAAAGTGCAGATAGCCAGAGGTCTCGCTCATTGGGTGTGTTGTGCGTGCATTGGATCACCAGTGCATGTATTAAAAATGCTGCCCACCAACGGCGAGCGAGCATGTATCAGATACAGTGACAATCACTGATCGGGCCCGGGATATGGGAGGGGGGTAGGGAGGGGGGGTATGCGATATGGGAAACGAACAACCTAAAGCCTGGGCCTTGACAGGGAACGGCTATCATGGAGGGGCGGCGGCGGCTCTGGTTGGCTGAACTGACAGTAAAGCCCGGCGTTCAGGATCAGGTCGCCGAAGTGGCCCAAAGCGGATAGAAAGACAGATTCCCAAGGATGTGTCTTCGCTTGTGCTGGCCCATGTAGAAATCGCAGGCGAGTGTGTTGCCCAACCCAACTCATATGATGCCTGCCAATATTGGAGATGTATTAAGATGTCGGGATGCTCTCCTCTCTCTCTCCAAGATACGAGAGGCGGCACTCTTCTCACCCTCACCCTCACGCTCTGGAGCTCCTAACCCTGACCACCTCAACGATCTGACAGGCCACAGCGGCTTAGTCGCCTTACTCTCGTGCCTCTTCCTCACACATTTCTTGGTGGTGGGTGGTGGGTGGTGACCTAGTCCATGCTACCCTACCATCCAACGGCGGGAGGACGAAAAGAAAGTAAATTACGATTGTATTTTGTGGAGGGGGGGGCATATCTTGACGACATCCTCTTAGATGAACATCAGGCTTTCCCAGCGATTTGGCGAGAGGTCCTAGCACCACGCCGATAAATAGAACCCTTTTTTCTTTTTCTTCATTTGTGCATTCTCCAAAGTCAGCCTTGGAGGGGCTATTTGTGATGTGGCTGGCCGCGGGTCTCTGCCCATCGGTAACGTGATTATGATACCCTCACATTTTCTCGTTGCGAGTTGCTCTGTTGATGTCGCTTGTGTACCACACAGAGTGCGTCTACAAGGGACATCCTGTCGTTGCCATTCCAGCTGACCTGTCCTGTCCTCCCCCCTCTTCTCTCTTCTTCTGCTTCTCTCTAGGAAGGGGGGGGGCATAACACGCTGGTGATATTGCCTGAAGGTGGTGGTATGGGCCAGCAAACACTCCAGGAGGCGACTATCAACCTCCTGCGGGTAAACACCATCACCGGTGCAATAAGGGTCTTAGAACGAATGTGGTGCTGTTATCACACAGCACCCGTTCCTGGAGATCATTGACCGGGATAAATGTTTAACCCGCTTGCCAAAAACAAAGACCTGTGTGATAGTCCGTATGCTTTTTGGGGGGTTCTCTCTTTGTGATCTACCGTGCATTTCCTGGCACATTGAAGACTTGATCGCCCACTACTACAGCTACACGAAGAGTCGAAACGGGTGAGGTGATATGGCGGGTTTGCTATGATTGCTGCACATCCCGTATCAACCGTAAAAGCCCAACCAAGAAACCCGGACACAAGTCACGTAAGTGTACTGTGGAAGCGAACTGGATGCGGCGCAAGAAACGCCAGATAGCTTATACAGTACACACACAATCCTTGCCCAGCTGCAACACGCAGAGCTGCGTGTTCTGTGTGATTTTTTTTGGCGGGGTCTCAGAAAGCGATGATCACCACAAGGATATAATGGCTGCGTTTTCCCACCCCGGCCTAGCTCCCCAGCTGCTGTTTATATATTGAAATGCATCTTCACATTACCCACTTGCCATACCACCCTCATGGTCACAGCCTGATCAGCGAGGCCAGTACCGGAAGCGAACAGGATGTGTGGCCTTTTCCGTGTAAGTGCAGTACCAGACTTCCTTCGCTGCTGGCTGCGTGTTTGTTCCCATATATGCAGAGCAGAACGGCCTCCGATCACCATAGCAGCCCGCATCCTATGGCGAAAGCGAAGGCATTGTGGTGGCTCGTCCTCTGAGCTGATACACGCGGGCAAGCCACTGCTGCAAGACAATCTCAGCGCCGGGGCTGGACTCCGGGCCTGGCCGACACAGACCTCTATCATATCGGGCTGCTTTTCCAAGGCTCTCTCGAGACGCCCTTTTCTGGGCCCCGTTAATGCCGCGCAGGCGGTGCTCGTATATCGCCGCACACCAGGGCTTTCCGACAGATCGAACCTCTTTTGTGCATGAACCTTGTGGCGTTGCCATTGACGCCAGAATGAGCCGATAAAGCCAGAACCCACGCAGCAAAAGGGATGCTTCAAGCCCCAGAAAGCAACCTCTTCCCCCCCTAAAAGGCTCTTTGGCTTTGATCAGACCGCATGATCTGGATCCCCCAGAAGAAAATCTTGCAGCTTTGACACTGGCGCGTATGCATGTTAAAATGAGGTCCAAGGACCAATGAAGACCCAGAGACGATACAGACCGACGCGTTAGGGTTCCTTAGGGTCAGTATCTTATCGCGCCGTTACTTGTACCGAGATTTCGGAAAGCATCGGCGCACGGAGCACACGGAAACACCGAAACGCGGTGTCGGCGCCTTGCACTGCATCGCGTAACAAGCTGTCGGAGCAACTTTCGAGAGTGTGGTATGGACCGAGGTGTTTATGTGAGAGTTGGTAATTTGGCCGTGCTGGTCATACCGGGTGCTGGGCTACGGCTCAGAAATGACTGAGAAACCTGTGATCCTGTTTGTTTGTCTCGTGTCGTGGCTCCCCAGGACGGGCTTCTCAGTGCCCGGGGGGACTTTCATATGTCGAGACGCAGAACACGCTCACCCAGGCCCTCCTATCGGCAGGTTCCCCCGGAGAGGGAGCCACAGTCGCACCGGACCAGGCCACACAGTCTGCACGAGGGACACCGACCGACGCGGGCGAGAATTGTGCATGTGTGTGTTCAAAATAGCCTGCTTCGTATCCAGAGCGAATGAGAAGGCGTGCACCATGGCGCACATTTTACGATCAGGGGGGAAACGAGGGGGGACGTGGTTCCCAAACGTCCGGGACGCGACCTCTGTGGACAACAGAGAACCAAGCATCTCGTCATCAGCCCCTCGGCATGTGTTGTGGCATCTGGTCACAACAAGGCACTGGGAGAGCCAAAAAAAACCCATTGTGAGTCAGGGAGGGTTTCTGCCTCTCGGGGACGGTCGTACGGCCGTGCGGGAATAGGCAGCAAGAGCAGAAGATAAAGGGAACCTGCATGTCCCCCGGCGGCTTGGGGCGTGTGTACATGTGCATATATGGAGGGATGTTGCTGGTTGTGTGTGTCTTGTGCCATTGGTGACTCTTCTGGTCTTGGGGCGGCCAGATCACCAGTCCTTTTCCAGATGATTCTTTTTCCATGCAGATAGTCGATCTGCGTCGTTAGTGAACTCATGATAGTGCTGGATCGAAGAAAAAAGGGTCAGTGGCCCGCTAGCCTTAGAACAGCTAAAGCGCCCATCGACTGACATGGCGGCCAACGAAGCAGCTAAAAAGCCAGGGACAGATTCCAGTCTGAACCGGGTGGGACAACGCCCACTTTCCTCATCCATTTGCCGAATCTCTCTGTTGCTCGCTCTTGTTCCTAAAAGTGTGTGTTCCAGATACTAAAGTGTGACAACGCCGGCATCTACGTGTTTACCTTTTCTGCAACTAGAGGGAAACCCCCAAAAGATGCGTCCTCCTACGAAAAGAAAAAACCCACAGGATAAATAGTCAGGCACAGCATTCTCATTGGCCTCCAAACGAAGCCGGGGGGAGGGATGGGGATAGAAGAGACGGCGGGCTTGTTTCTACGCCTTTTGGTACACGACGTCTGTTGGGAGTCCACTGCACCGAGGGAGCTTCTTTTCTCCAGACCGGGAGATGGGAAGGGGAGACACACTTTGTCTCTGTGTGTCCCGATGACGAGCTCTGATACGACGGTTTACGAAGCATGTGGCACGTTGCGCAGAGACACTGGAGAAGCAGAAGGGAAATGGGAGGCAGGACGATGAAAGGAAGAGACACCAGACACCGGATTATGCCACGGCACAGCAACACACCGGTGCACAGGACAAGTGGTGAGGGCGCACGAAGAGACTCATGAGGACTACACGAGGTGTGTGTGTGTGTGTGTGTGTGTGTGTGTGTGTGTGTGTGTGTATCCTGTACATATGTGTCTCTGAATTCCGGATGTTTACACACTTCCAAGGGGGGGGTTAAATATAGAAAGGGATCGGTATGTGCTCATGGCAGTGTGAGGGAAAAAGAGAGAGTGATAGTGACAGGCAGAGAGACAAGTGAAGAGCACACGAGGGAGAGGGAAACGCCCCCAAGAACACACCTCCTATCAGACAACTGGCGCTGTGTGACATGACCAAAGGCCGGACACTAGAAACAAGACTCAGGGTAGGGCGAAGAGGGGATTTCTCCCCCCAGCCGGGCCGGGAAGCTGGGTTCAGATGTGAAGGCGAGAGTGTGAGAGAAAGAGAGGCAGAGAGTGCAGGAAAGTCAACGAGCAGTAGCAGACCACGAGTCTAGCGGCCGATATCGACAGACCACACAGACACTTGTCTTCTCACAGACGCCTGCGTTGGTCGACAGGCTAGACATGGAAGAAGCCATCTTCCCCCGGACTAAACCCTTAGGGGGTCTTTTAGGGGCGAGAGAACAGAGAAGCTGCATGTCTCACAGGACCACACAAGTGAGAACGGGGGACCGACCGTCTTTGATATGAATGCCTGGACTAAGCCGCCTCTCTTGGTGGCGGGCGATATGGACCGCGAAAGCCCTAGTTTGCGGTGAATGGGGACCCCATCTAGACACATCCAACCTTCTGAAAAAGGAGAGAGACAGAAAGAGAAAACAACGAAAAGAGAGGGGGGGGGGGTGGGCGGTCGTTGGTCTCCACCCCGATCAAGACCAACGCTCGGCCGGGGCCGAAAACATGTTGGGCGGCTAGGTTGATTGTCCGTTCCCGCCGACACCAGCGACCAAAAACATAAGCCAGAGCATATATGTGATGGCTGGAGAATAAGGTGACTGAGGCGATGAGGTGGTTCCAGCCCCCCCCCCCCCCCCCCNCCTTTTCCAGATCAACAACAATCACAAGGGACGAAAGAGAGGCGGCGGGGGAGGGAGGGTGGCCAGGCCGAGATACTGGACAGGAGGAGAGAGAATCCGTCTGGTACAGTTTCTCGAGCGAGCCGGGCTGGAAAATTGCCGGTGTTGTTTCTTTCGAGCAGATGTACTAGCCCGTATACGGATTGGCGCAGGGCGTTCTGGCGAAAGACAACACAGCAGGCAGAGAGAATGGCGCGCCGCCGGCGGCCTGTAGAAATCCCGACAACATGGCCCACGGCCTACACGTTAAACCGCTTTAGGGAGAGCATTGTTCTTTTTCGTTCTTTTTCCCCTTCCCCCCCCCCCCCCTTTTC
>LNGL01000010.1:80219-115235 GCA_001510565.1 Knoxdaviesia proteae | reverse complement strand
GGGGGGGGGGGGGGGTTGTTCACGAGAGACAGACAGAGACAGATGGAGAGAGAAACAAACCGTGTCTGTTCGACCGGCTCCATCCGGCCCGTGGACGGTGGCCGGGGAAACCGGCCACACGCAGGTCGGGCGCAAGATACAGGGAAATCCGGCCACGGTGATCGAACTGAAGTGTCTTGCACAGAGAGCCCTAACGAGTGCTCTCGCCACTTGGCAAAAGAGTGAAAATGCCAATCTCTCCCATAATCCTGCCACGGGAAGCCGGAAGACGCCCACGGAGCCGGGGAACCACAGGAGACTGGCACAAGTCGCGAGTCAAGGAGGAAAGCGAAGTCCCAGGCCAGGTGTTCGTGCATAGAATTTAGTACACACCGGGACAAAAAACCACTTAGAGGAGATACCCACACACTAGGGAAAGCCCCCCCCCCCTCTTTCGAAAGATATCTCCAGATTCGGACGGAAGATTTCCCAGGGCCCCCCTGGTCTAGCTGTGCTGTAGGGGGGGAAGAAAACTACTGTAAAGCTCTGCCCCCCCTGGTGGATGGACAAACAGCCAGCGCCAGCAGTGCCCACTATGCCTGAGTGATAGCAGCAGCAGCAGCAGCAGCAGCAGCAGCAGTAGAAGTGAGAGATATCGACAGAACTGATGCGAATACGTGAGCGGAGTACTGTATAAGTGGGAAGATGCGTTCACTCATCCCAGGGGAGGCTTGGCTGCCGAAGTCCTCGTTTACAAGCACAAGAATAGGGGGGGCGGACTTCTCGGACGGACCTCTGAACACGGGCTTTGTTTTTCTGCTTCCTCCCCCGTGCATGTAAGTTAGCGGCGCTTGCAATATCAAAAAAGCTCCGGGACCTGCTAGTTATCAGAGAGGCTGCTGCAGCACGTTCAAGACACAAGCGAGACCGAGTTCGCGATGAAAGTACAAGACACAGAACTGACACACCCCGTTCGGCGGCCCCCCCTCTCCTCTAGGAGCTACCTTCTCTCGGCTGTTTCCTCCTCCCAATCTGACTTTAGTGTCCTCCGGCTAGCGGGCCCGGCGTAGTGCTTTAGTCAGGGCCAACCGCGTTATCGTAGGTCTCTTTGCTCCCCCCTTTTTGGGTCCATCGTCGAAACTCGTGGGAAAAAAAGGGGGGCGGACGTCCGGACCGATTCCGGCCGATACCGAGGAGACATTGCTCAGGTTCAAGCACACAAACATACAGTACACATGATGGACTCCTGCTATAGCATCAAGGCCCCCCAAATTCTAGCGTACTGTAGATTATGCTGGATCCACAGCCGGATGCTGATGCTGTGTCTCCGGGCGACCCGGATGCATTCACATCGAAATGGCTTATATGCACGCCCCTCTCTCTCTCTCTCTCTCGATGCCCCTCATCTGATTTTTTTTATGTACACTACGATACTGTAAATGGCTGAAGGACTACACGGACCAGCCTTGGGAGCGAGGTCTGCTGGAAAGGGGGACCAGGATATGCTGTAATACAGGACAAAGTGAGCGATGGCGAGAGATACGGCACGGTCCTGAAGACAGGACACAGCCAGACACCAGAAAGACCACCACTGGCTTTTCATCCCGTGGCCCTACCCAGCACGGTCCAGGAAGCCCAGACCAGACGTTCTCTGGGCGCGCTCTCTCCTGTGATTCTCAGACACACGTCGTATCCCTCCTCTACGACGGCCGTATTACATTTTCCCTCTTCCCAATCTGGGTCATTCTGTGTACCCAGCCAACCTTTCTCTCCATTTCTCTCTCTCTCTCGATCGTCGCACAGCAGATATATACCGAGTCCCGCGTTCTCGTTGGACTAGATACGAGCGAGAGAAAACCCGCCGTTTCTCTTGTCCCTGCGCCCAACGTCTGACAGAGCCCCCCCCGTTTCTGGGTCTCCCGACCAGAGTCATGCATGCATAACCAGACCGGTGGTTGTTTGTGCGATATCTCTCTGCTGTTTCGGCCTCGCCGTGGGCGTTCGGGGAGGAGAGACGTCCTTGGGGAGGGGGCCTTGTGTGTGTGTGGGACAAGAGAAGCCAGAAGAAACACAATCCCCTTTTCTTGTCCCTGTGTAAGCCAATACATGTAATCAGAGACAAAGTCCCTGCCCCGGTCCGTCTGGAAAATAACGCCTCTGACATCTTCTTATGCCTTGAAGCAGTAGGTAGAGATCGGTGTCTCGAGATAATTTTCACAAACTATTTTTCTGCGAAAATACAAGATAAATCGCCGCATCGGAAGTCCTGAGAGACCTGCCCTAAAGACCCGGCACTTAAGCCTGCAAGCCGGAATTGACGTCGGCGGTGTCGTTTTGTTTGTCGCCTTACGTTACACTATACCACCGCGGATGATCGACAGTCGACAGGCATTTCCCCTCCTCCTCTTCCTCCTCCCATGTCGGGGCCCTTATAAGCCAGTTATACCCGGGAAATTTGGAGAGAGCGAGAGGCCCCGGAACCGTCACTTGCCGGTGCTAGAACAGCTTATAATTCCACAATTAGACCCCAAATCAGGACGAACTAATGCACACGATAGCACGAGAAACGCCTCTTTAATAGCTATCCACCTGCTCATCCTGGACGTCCAAGTTTCTAGGCCGTTCCTTTTTCCCGTAATTTCCTCAGACCTCCCATGAGAAAGTGTCTTAGAGCCACCAACCCTTCCCGCCACTTACTGCACGGATGGCATGACTCAACAGCAAAAGCCGCCCCCTTTTTCTTTTTAGAAGAGAGTTAGGCGTGGTTGTCAGTGCTAAGATCTTATCCCGATACAGACCAACGGGGTCAATTTCGTCGCCAAGGCCAACGGTGGAAAGGAACAGCGGACAGAAAAGCAACAAACGCGCCGGCCGGTGATAGCAAAAGCAGTAATTTCACTGCCCACAAACCATCAAGATTGTGGCGTTAAACCCCGTATCAAGTGACAGGGCGCCAAGAAACCCTCTAGAGGAGCCCTGTGTTTGGAACACGTCCAAGGCCACACAGTTTACGGTGTCCTGCTGCTTGCCCTCTCTCTCCCCCTGCTCGGTGTCCCTGTCTTTTTAGGATGTGTTGTACAGCGTCCGAAGGGATTTCAAATTCTTCGTAGCACCAGTAGGCTTCACTCGGCGTAGCCTGGGCGGAAATTGGGGGAGAGATGAGCATCAGTGATACTGGTGCTCGTGTTGATGTATGTGTGTGTGTGTGTGTGTTGGCCGTTCTCTATTGCAGTTAGCCTCTCGCCGGAAGGGTGTGTGGGACGAGCTCGGGAAAGGGCGCGGGTGGTGTGTGCCTCCCCCCCCCTGTAACCGGCTACGTCTGATGGTTGAACAGGTCGGCGATCAAATCCGCAAATCCCCTGGTGGCACTCACGAAGGGTGTGCGTGTGCGCGTCCGAGATACTGTGAGTTGGTGGGACAAACAATGGCAGAAGGCATCAGGAGGAAAATCGAGAGAGTACAGGAAGCAAAGCGCGAAGGGGGGACGAGAAACGAGAACAAGAAGCAGGTGCTTTCAAGACGGAGGGGGGGGGTTCTCTACCAGTGTGTGAAAATCCCAAGTGCGGATGAACTGTTAGCCAGAGATAGAAGAGCGCAGAGAGGAGACAAGGAGAAACATCGGCCTATGGCCTGTCATGCTGTGGCGTTTGCTGATCCGATGCAACATGTTCCTCCCTCTCCTCCATGTAAGTCAACAACAATGTTGGGCCATCCATCCTCCGATGAACTGTATCCCCTGATTCTACCACCCGAAATCGACATGGGTAGGAACCGCCAAGGGGGGGGGAGGCCAGTCTGGTTTGGCAAACAGAACATATACGCGAGTTATCACTGACATACTACCCTGGACATCAAACGCCAAGTCACCTGTATTGAAGGCCGCCGCCGTTCTGCATTCCAACCCCCGAGATAAAAACGTGGGCAAATAGAAAGAGAGACTCACATCACAGGCACTGGTGTGCTGCTGCTAATCTGGCCCAGAATTGACTACGCGGGATGGATCACGTCGATAGCGATTTGGGAACGTCCGTCTCATGGCGAGACCGCACACGGATGAACGGTCGGCACGACTTCTCTCGAGTGGGCACTTGACAGCCAAGATAGAGGCTCCCGGCACAGGACATACAGTACGTCTTGGCGACAGAGAGAGAAACAACCGCTGAGCATCGATATCTCGCCATCGCCAGTGGTATTTCGTTGGTCTTCGCCGGAACTTCACCTGGCTGAGGCCGTGACGAGTGGTATCTGGCCCGGTGGATGACCTTCCACAGACACACCCCCCCTTTGTGGTTCCGGACTCTTGGTACTGGGGTACTTTAACTTGGACCGGCATAGCTTGGCCTTGAACCGGAGTTGGACACATTCTAAGGAAGTATGTATCTGGTTCTTCGTCCGGATGGTGGAAGTGCCGAACTCATATTACTTGATCTAACCTCAAATTTGCTGTATCAATATATCACTTCTCCTCTTACATACGAGTTCTATCCCCTCGGCCTCCAGTCCAGATCTTGGATGAACAGGACGGCGCTGACCCCCCTCCCGTGCAAACACCCAGCACACACCCTACCGACCAGGATTTGCTAAACCCACCCCCCGCCCGTGCGTCCCGGGCTTCTCAGACTCGCGTAATGTCAGTTAGGTCGCCGACCATATTTCCTTTTGATCTTATCCCGTTTGAGCCATTAAAGTCGTTCACGCGTACCGCCTCCCGCAAGCTGCCTCTGAAAAGAGACCTGGCTGGTACTTTGTGTGTCCCGCCGGGAACGCAAGACCACACACACACATAACCCTGGGTTGTGTTTGTGATTCCCTCCCCCCCGTGGGGGGTTCCTTGTTCAACGCCCAGAACAGAGGGAGAAGGAAGCGGTGATCAGCGTCTAGGATTTGGGGAGTCCCGGACAAGGGTGTGTGTGTGTGCACGGAAAATATCCTCAGCAGAATCTGGCTCTGCAGGTATGCTTGGATGCTGCGACTGCAATGCTTCCCACGGTCAACCGCGCTTTCTCTCAAAAGCGCTGCATCAGTGGTGGTCGCGCGTCTTGGGGCCCTAGTTGAGAGAAGAGACTGGGTGATTGTCTGCCGTGTTTTGCTCTCCTGGACCAGTTGTATGAGCATGTCTAGAATGATTATCCGGTACGGAATTGGGGATACTCCAACTGTACTTGAATGCTACTGTACTTCCTTACATGCAGCATACAACACAGATACCAGCCGTCCGTCCCTCGGTATCCCAGTCTGGCCATCCGGGCTTATCGCGCTCTCGCCTTCGCCTCACTGTTCTGGAATCTGGATCGTCGCTCGAATATGAGATATATACAGTACAGTAATCAGAGTGAACGTGGGGGAAGAAGATAGCGGGAGAGGGAGAGAGATGATCCGCCAAGCGAATCGCCGGGGAGCGAGTGCGCGGAGAATAGCGCGCTTCGTCTACCACCCGCACTTATCTCTCTTTCTCTCCTAGGAGGTCCAATCGGCCGTGGCAGCTCGTTCTGGATCCCATCCCATCCCCCCCTCTTCACACCAACCTCTCGCTCCCTTTCGCGGTCCAGCCGATCAGCTGCTTTTTCCCTCTGCCACCAAATTTCGGGCCCTTCATCGGCCGCCTGACCCATGCGGGAGCCCGTCCCGCCGAGAACGACCAGCAACAGCAGGACCAGCGGCAGTGCTCTGATCGTTGTGCTGTGTGTGCCTCTCGGGGGATCCGCATGCCGCTGGAAGCCCTGCACAGCTGCATCTGGGCTGGCAGGGTCATAAGAACCGCCGACATGAAAAGAAAAGAGAGGCAGATCTACAAGGCCACTCCCGAAAAGGGCCCGACTGTTTTCTATGCCAAAGATCGTATGTGTGTGTTCTGGTGTTCTGGATGCGCCAAGAACGCACAGCTAGTGCGCTAGTAGGCCTTGGTTGTTGTCCGAGTCCTTGGTTGTTGTGGGTTAGGTGCAGGCCAGCTTTGAAGATCCAAGATGTTCGGGTGTATCTAGGGTTGGGGTTTAAATCTAGGGTTATACGGGCTGTTCGTCGGCTGGGTCCGATCGGGCGTGCCGGCGCGGCGGTAAAACGGCAACAATGGATGTCCGAATACAACCCAAATCACGCATCCAGCCACGAAAGAATGCACGATTTGCAAAGAATGTGTCTACCCTAGCTCTCAAAATCCTCACCGCCAGTACGATCAATCCCAGCAGCAACTCACTCATTCAAGAAAACAGCAACGGGGGAATGCACACCTAACACTAACCCACCCCTAGTCCCCTCAACCCCGACAGCCGGCCGCCGATCGGGGGATCCGGAGCCTGATCGGACGGAGGAGAGGAGAGGAGAGGAGAGGGAAAAAAAAAAGCAGATCGCAGCACAGCCACCGACGCAGGGAAACCCCCCTCTATCACCCACTTCCGCATCTCCTCGCGCTTTCCGCTCCGGCATGCACAAGAAATCGAGACACTCCGCCCTCCGGGGAGGAAAGACAGCGAAAAAAAACAAAAAAAAGCACGCAGTATGCACGTCCCTAACAATAGAAACAACACGGGGAGGCTGTGCTTGCCGGTCGGTCGGATGAAGGTACCGATGGGGCCAAATCTGCAGCGTGACGGTACCTGTGTGACGCTTTATTACTTCTATCAATTTATTTTTATTTATCTGGGAATTTTGGGGGAAATTCTTCTATTTTTTATTATTTATTTTATTTTATTTTTTCATTTTTTGCTGTTTAGTGGTCCCTGTCACCGCCCTTCTGTCAGACTTTCCAGTGAGGCTGTGCAGTGAAGACAAAACTGCCGTAGAGGGAACTGACCCGAACATCTGGCCGGACCCAGCTGGACAAGGGCCCGGAAAGACAAATTATATCGGCCGGCATATGCACCATCGGGGGAAGCGACACCCTAATTAATGTTGTGCCTCTCTATACTACAGCGGGGGGAGATCGACAGTACAGATGCGCTGGAACTCTGCAAAGGTTACAGCGCTTGTGTCGCTAAAGGACTCAGCGGTGTTCGTCTACTGAATATTGTTTGCAGTTTTGCACACCATTACTGCGAGTTGCTGCGCCTACTTCTAGGAACCGCCGGATCTATTTCTGGAAACACCACACTTCGTCACATCTTTAAAGTCAACAACAACAACCATCACGACGACATGTCATTGCTTTGGCATCTATTCGGAGTACTCTTTTTTTTTTCTCTCCGTCTGCCGACGATGATATCATCTGAGGGTCTTTCTGTGTGCTTTCTTGCTGTATCCCATCCGGGCTTTGGCCCGCCTCTCTCGGCTGCACTTCCGGCCCTTGCGGCCAATATCTGCAGGCGGCCGCGCGCTGCGTCTCTTCTAATAGACGGGTGAACACATACCCACACAGAGATGACGATACGAGGGACAGCTGCCCCATGGCTGCTTCTAAAAAAAGGGTTCTGCATGCAGCAGCCGCTCTCCTGATGGTCGTATATCCTGCTCCCCACCACCACCACCGCCGCCGCCGTGTGTGACCGCCGCAGGGTCCCGGTCTTGCGTCCACCGGTCGTGGCTCCATCCAGGACCGGCACACCTTGGGACGAGTGCCAGACGCCCGCGGGTGCTTGCGTTGCGACCTCTGGGCCGCGCTGTACGGCCCCTCTGCGTCCGATACCACTGGTGGTGGTGGTGTGGACATTGGACTCGGCAACAAGGCCCAGCCTGTTCTGCCGTCTGCCCACTTTGGCCATGCAGCCAACCCAAGGTCCCCCTGCTGCGTCAATGTTTGGCTGATCGCCCTCCTGCCCCTAGCTGGACGGATGTGCTGTGCGCTGGCTAGTGCTGCCTCTCGTATTAGTGGTCGTGCTGGCCGTGCTGGCCGTGGACGTACACGTCGTGTGGAGATCTCCGAGCCTGACTTTTCTATTGTTGTTGCTGTGCAGATGGAGACGTGAGCGATGGCCCTGTCTTCTCACTCCGATTCGATGGCCACTTGAAGGGCTGCTTGCATGCACATTGTGTGTGTGTGTGGTTCCCCCCCCCTTCCTGCTCTGATATGTCCCGAGGTCTACGCCGTGAGCACCTCGCCACATGCACACATACACATGAGACAGAGAGACAGAGAGAGAGAGGGAGAGGAGGAGGAGAAAAACACACCCACCAGCCTTCAACAAGCAGAAACGTGCTGGGATGGTATTCCCAATATGTGGAGAGAACAACCAAAACTGAGGGGATGCAAACCGCGTCCCCGAGGATCCCAGCCCTCGTGCTCTTGCTTGCTGTTGCGTTTTTGCCACTCCGCCCTCTATACCGCAGATAGGGTATACCGAACCACCTCCCAGGCGGCCTCCGTCCATCCCACCCCCAGCAACGTAGCCAGAGACGTGCATCCTGGAAGCCTTGAGGATGGATCCAGTTGTTTCTCAAGCTTTTCACTTCTCTCTCTCTCTCTCTTCATCGCAGATCCACTCTTGTAGCCACAATCCCACACTTCAAACGAGACTAAGAAAAAAAAAAGACGAGGCTTTGAGCCGACTTCCGAAACCAGATCTCCAAGCCCTATCCTTGTATAAGTACAGTACAGTAGTGTAGAAAATTAGGCCCGGATGTCTCTCTCGGTGGTCGAGGGATCATGCCGGCCGCGGGCTCGCGGGGCAGGCGTGTGTTTCCTATCGGCTGCTCGGAACCTACCGATCTAGGGGGTTTGACGAGTCCTGTGTGTATCTGCAGAATCCAGGAGGTTGGCTCGTTTCGCCATATAGCCTAGATTGTAAGTGTGGTCTGTGGACCTTTGACCCAGACCGCTCTTCAAGGAGCTACGGCGGGTTGGTGGCGCACAATATCTCTGGCCGACGTATAGGGGTAAGTTAAAATAAGATGGCAGTAGTCCTAGGATAGGACTTGTCGGCATGGCTAGACATAGGATCTCATGTCGAAGGGCACTAAAAGCATGTAGACGGTAGGCAGTAAAATTGCTATCGAATTGATATAAAAAAGAAGATGCACACAAATGCATGCATGCCAGAACTGTGGCTTAAGATGAGTCTGTTGAGGAACAAGGCCTCTGCTCCCAAACTCCAAAACACCGTAACAATGAGATATAACCAACCATATGTAAGCGCACATGACGAAGAACTGATATATATTTCCAGATGGCCCTGGGCCTATATATCAGGATGACAGGAGGGGGGGAGAAGGATGTTTTAGCCCTCAGAGATGGATGCTTGGAGTCCGGTCTCGAACCTGTCCAGAGCGCAACTATCGTGACGACACGCCGCAAGTCGGGCGAGCGTGGGGTCGAGGCCGCGTTTAAGCGCAAGACCGGGACCGGAGCCGGAGCCGGAGTGGTAAAAACTGCGTGGCCATGTACGAAATGCCGCAATCGTGCCTGGCTTGCCCAGCTCACAGATTTGCAACCTCGTTTCTCCAGCCCCATCCGCCAGGAGAGTCATTCGGGGTGTGTGTCATGCCCGCTGCCCGGCAGATCATCATCACAATATCGCGGACCGCGCGAACCTCTTCGACCGACGCGCCGCCATTGAGCGCCCCGCGCAGGTGGCCCTTCAGTTGGGGATTGACCTACACAGTTCAAAAAAAGCAAGACACGTTAGTCTGGGAATCCAGGAGGCCCCAACCATGGACGGGGAGAAGGCACACTGTCTCCTAAAAAAGATAGCCGAAGAACACTCACATCCTGCGGAATCAAGCCGGCAATCAGCACAAACGACGTCTCCGCGGGGGCCAGCACATTGGTATTGCTGAGGATGTACCCGTACATCAGCCGCGCCGTGAGCCCCAGATCCTCCGTGCCCGACCGGTCCATCTGGCCCATGACGCGCTTGGACACCTTGCCGTACACCTTATCGAAGAAGGTCTGGCCGCGCTGCAGGATCTGCGCGGACGGCGTGTGGTACACGTCGTGCCGCCGCTGCGTGGCCGAGGCGCCGGTTGCGGGCTCCTCGAGCATGTGTTCCGGGGTGACGGTCTTCAGAGAGAGGAGGGAGTTGATGGTCTAAGGGGTGGAGATGGGGTGTTAGTTGCGTGTTTGCAGTGTCGGCGCCAATTGGTGGCTGATGAGTCTAGACCTAGCCTGCGGGTGACTCCTAGCCCAGAGACAGGAAGCCATCTCCGGCAAGACCGCCGTCTCGTTGAGGCCATTCCATGAACGAGCCGAAGTTCAGTTGAACACGGCTAGCACCACCCCAATCCGCGTAACCGATAAAGAGCTACGCGGACGGGATTGCACGAGTAACTCCATCGCTACCAGCAGCAACCTGGCGCGCACTGGCGAAACCTGAACATTATCACTCACGCCCTGGAACGCGAATGATCCTGAGCCATACTCGGGATACACTTATCCCAATGGTGTTGGTGACAGCACGAGCCTGGTACAAGGAGAGAGACGAGTGGGTTGGTTCTTCACGATAGCCAGCCATGTCACAGGGAGAGGGATGCGGGACCCAAGATGGACAAATCGACGGAGCTACGATGATACGAGACCAAATCAAGCACTTCGACACAACCAGGGGACTCTCATACCTTTGGTAGGCCGCCAATAGCGGCTGCTTTGACCAGGGCTTCACGCATGCGCCTTGTTATCAAGAGCTGCTCGTCTTCCGACGCGATCTTGTCGGCCGCTCCAACACCATGCTGGAGAACATGGCGATACACCTTCGGAACCTCGTCTGCCCGGTTGAGTACCGACAGGGTTGTAGCCGCGACAAAGTACCACACATTGTCCGGGAGCCCGGGGTACCGGCGGACCGCTTCCAGAAGCTCGGGGGTAGCTAGCGACGCCGGCGCACTCGACGCGGCGGGTGGTGGCCGGGCCGGCGACGACTCACCCGACGACGCCGGCGGCGAGGGCGGGAACGACGGCGCGGTAGCTGCGTTCATCACGGGCATTGTGGGCACTGCGCCAGTCTCGGCCGCCCCAGAGCCGACGGCCGGTGTCGAGCCGGCGGGATTCTGGCTTCCGGCCATCGGCGCAGCTGCGGACTCCACAGCCGGAGGACTCCCGGACGCCGCAGAAGAAGAGGAAGAAGAGGAAGAGTAAGAGGAAATCGCCGGCTTTTCCAACCCTGACGGAGACGGGAGCGGATGTTGCTGGCGCGCAGATTTTGGCGTTGAACAGAACAAGCGCCGCCAAAGCCAGTGCGACGAGGACGACGACGACGATGGTGATGATAATGACATGCGAGATGTGGCAGGCGCAACCGGCACGGAGGAAGGGAAGTTGCCGACAGGAATAGCCGGAGATGAAGCGAGGATTTGGTGGGAGCAGCGGATGTGACTCGGTGAAATCGACGACGGCAGAGCAGATGGTGAAGAAGACGACAAGGTTGAGGGAAGTTGAGGATGGCGGAAATGGCAACAGGGTACTGTTGTTGAGCAGACTCCAAGAAATTCTCGAGGCAGTGGTCTCTTATGAGGTCTCAAACCTGCTCTTGTAGGTCTCATCATGGCTTATTTGCCCTGGCACAGCGGAGGCTACTTTTTGTTGCCGCCTGTTTTCTCTCCCCACCAGACGTGCTAAGTTCCGAGTTTCTTGGAGGAGCAGTCACAGGTTTAAAAATAAAAATAAAAAATAAAATAAATCAAGACAGAGCACAGCAAGACGATGAGAAGCAGTGGATGGGCCCCGGTATAATTCTGCCATATTGGCGTGCCTTTTCAACAAAATTGCCACTGCCGGTGTATCTCGACAGGTGGCGCCAGAGCTGGGAGCACTGGAAATAGGGGATCCGGAGGGTGCTCCGGAGGGTGCTGACCCTTCGGTGTCTCTCGGAGAACGGAAGTGAGGAAAACGCGAAGCTGCGCAAACGCGCCCAACAGACAGAAGCAGAAAGTCTATATCACGTGCGATCCCGTCACGTGAGGAGTCCGTGATATACAGTGTGGTACAAGAGAGACCACTTTCACGTGCCAGAGTCCCGTCTATGCGGAGAGCCGGGGAAAGCTGAGCGAAAAGTAGAGTCCGAAATGCCCCTCCACGGACGGTAGATCAACGAAGATTGAAATGTGCCTGTTTTCCATTGTTCTTGTTTTCTTTTTTCTTCCCAGACATCGACCGCTTGACGTGATTGAAGAGTCTCTGCGCTGTTGGGGAATCAGCCACAGAAAGGGCCGGTCGCGAGGGCTGGGGACAGCAAGCCACTACGCTCAACAAGACAAAGACGGCGTAGCACGAGGGCGGCTGCTGGTGGCAGGAAGCAGAGGAGTAGATCGGCGTTCGTTGCTCTGTTGCGCGCAAGGAAACGAATGTCTGTCTCAGCAATGATGGCTGCAGCTGTTGTGTTGGACCCCGAGAGACCCCAAACAACCCTAAGCGGCCCTACCGGGCCCAGTCAACCCCAGTAACCCTAGCCCGATTCTCCGCACTCCGCATCTCTGACTCAGCCATCTGAGTCAGCCGCCGCCTCCGACAAACGTGTCCAAAGCTCCTGCCCTGTAGTGGAATGTTCCAAATGCGTTCAACGTCCAACGTGGTTTGTAAATCGTACATCATTGCAAGATCTGGCCCGTTTCTTGAACCTCACTTCTTGCATTCCCCCGCGTTCTTTGTTTTGATCGTTTTCTCATCAGCTTCAGCATCTTCAATCTCCCTTTTCGTTCATTTGCCCCCCCTCGTCTACTTGCTTCACAGACCTTGCTTTTATTCCAACGTGTGGCTTCCCCGGACTTTGGGCGAGATTTCGGTTTTCTCTTCCGTTTGGTTGTCCCAAGCTCCCTCTTATCGCCATCATGACCATGGGCCCATAATCCTCTGTTCATCGTTTTCTTCTCCTCACCCTTTCTTCTTACGCCAGAACCGCCTTTCCACCCTAGGCTTTTTTTCCTCTTTTTTTTCTTCTTTTTTTCCCCCCGTTTTTGGCTACCAGTGGCTCGCTCGACCCCATCCTCTTCTAATACATCAAGTCTGCCTGTCGCTCACTAATCAAAGCTCTCGCATATCCAACCCACACGCTGCTTGCAGCTTTCGTCCGTCACGATGCGTTTGGCGTGGTATGCCGGGGTAAGTGTTCGCCGATGCACATTCACCTCTCGTGGCTTGCTGTATGCTTCATCTAGCTATCCATGCGCCGTCTGCTAACTATGTCCTCTGCTTATCGACTCTCCAGGCGTCCACCGCCCTGGCTGGCACCGTAGTTGTGTCCGCCTTCGTTCAACGGGCCAACTTCTATTCGGCCATGGTCCATCTATCACAAAGCAATTTCTGCTTGCTAGTATGTAGTCCCCTCTTGCTGTCGTTTCGTGGCCTTCAATCTTGCGTCGGAAGCCATCTCGAGATCTGTCTCCCCGTCCACCTCTCGCTGCTTGTCGTCCGTCTCCCTTGCAGAGATGCAGACACCATGGCTAGCTCCATCCCTAAGTGGCTTTGTTGACATGCTCTAACCACCTCTTTTGTCTTGCCTGCAGGTCCTCGTCAACTTCTTCTATATCGTATACTGCTCGTTTATGTTTGGCCTGCAACGAATCTGCTATGGCGAACTGCGCGCCACCGAAGTCGAACAGCTCTCCGATCGGGCCTGGATCGCTATTACCGAAACCTGTCTGGCTATGACAACGTTTAGAGACGAGATCGGCGCATACTTCCTGGTTATGTTCACCGCTCTGGTCACCGGCAAGGTGTGGGGCTGGATTGGAGATGGCCGCGTCGAAATCTTCGAGCAGCAGCCGCCCGCCAACCCCGTCCTCTTCCATTCCCGCCTTACAATCTCGCTGCTGATGAGCATTTTCTACGACGCCTGGCTCTTCTACTATTGTGTTACAACCGTCATCGACCAGGCACGCCCCACCATGATGGTCATGTTCCTCTTCGAGTTTGCCATCTTGGGGACTTCTTCCATGCGCACTCTGGTGCGATACGCCCTTGGTTTGACCGATGCGAGAATAGTCAAGGAGCAGACGACCAAACGCCTTAAAGAGCGACGCCTTGAGGTGCAGACCCGCCGAGACGAAATCATCAAGCAACGGGCAGAGAACCCTCCTGAGGAGGGCGCCCAACTCGACCCTCTTCCAGACCCGGAGGACATTGATGAAATGGACATTGAGGTTCCCGGCTGGGAAAGCAAGGGTCAATGGCTCTTGAGTCTTGATCTAGCTACCGAGTTTGTCAAGCTCATAATCTACTTGATTTTCTTTATCGTTCTGACGTCGTTCTACGGCCTTCCCTTCCACATCCTCCGCGACCTCTATCTAACGGCGACCGCCTTTACCAAGAGTGTGCTTGCGCTCATGAAGTATCGCCGCGCTGTCCAGAGCATGAGCCGCTATCCCGACGCAACAGCCGAGCAACTGCAACTCCAGGACACATGCATCATCTGCCGCGAAGACATGAAACCATGGGATCCTACCGATTCCACCGCCGTGGAGCGCGTTCGGCCCAAGATACTCCCTTGTGGCCATATCCTTCATTTCGGCTGCCTGAAGTCGTGGTTGGAGCGCCAGCAAGTGTGTCCAACATGTCGTAGTTCGGTTGTTGAAGACACTCGGAACAATGGTGCTGCGCAGCAAAATATGAGAGCTGTTGCGCCCGGTGCTGCCGCAGCGGCAGGCGCGCGGCCTGGAGCTGGAGGCGGTGGTGCGCAAAACCCGGCGGGCCCTCAGCCTGGAGCGGCGGGCGGGGCGGCTGGGGATGCTGCGGCACAACCCGCCGCTGGTGGACAGCTCGGGCAGCGCCCACGAATGCAGGTCAGAGCGTTGAACCTGGGCCCGATTAGAGTGCAGTTGGTTCATGGCATCCGACAAGGCGAGGTGCAGGAGTTATTGGCGGCGGCGCAACAGCTTAATGGCCAAGGCGATGGTGACGGCCATCCGACCCCGGCCCCGACAACAGACAACGATGCGGTGCCCAGCGGTGGAGCCGAGCCGGGCGATGCCATTTCCGAGGTTCGGGAACAACTCCACCGATTGGACCACCTGATCGAGCGCGAGATGTCCTCGTTGCAAATCGCTCAACATGAGCTTCACCTCTACAACCAGCTGGTGTCAGAGATGGCGCGGTTGCGGCAGCTGTCTCATGAACGACAACAGGGGCAGGAGCCTCGTGCGCAGACACCGTCTCCAACACCGGGGATGACGGCTACCCCGACAGCAGCCCCCGGCGCTACCGCTACGCCTCCAGCACCAACGCAAGCGCCGTCGTCTTCAGACACTCCTAACACACAAACCCCACCAAACCAGCAACCGCCTGGCAACAGACAGCCGGCTATGCCGCACTTTGCGGTTTCCCGAATCAACACTCCACACTACAAGCACCTGGTAGGGACTACGGCGCAAGCCATTCCTTCAGGACACCCGGGGTTGCCTCCGGGGGTTGTTCTTCCGCAAGGATGGAGTCTCTTGCCACTGGAACGGGCTGATGGCGTGGCGAACTCTGCACCGGCCAGCTCTAGTGGCGTCAGCGTGTCGGTGCTTCAGCAGCACCAGCCAGCGGCGCCAGCTGGCCAGCAAGTACCACAGCAGACCCTGTTCCAACAGCCGGGATATCCCAATCAACCCCGGGTGTTACAGCCTGAGATACAGCACGGGGTTCGGCCCACGTCAACAATCCCTGAAGATAGGAATCCGACGTGGGGATTCACGAGCCAAGAAGTCACACAGAGCGTCACCATTACGCGATCAGACCCGAGCGACCCGGCGGTGCCACAGCCCAACACTGTTGGCGTGATAGTCGCGCCGGAGGATGACCTATTGGGCGACCTCCACTCCGCTCCGGCAGCTACTTCCGAAGCGGCGGCCAAACTGGATGTTGAGGAGGATGATGACGAAGAGGAAGACGAAGAGAAGGAGGAGGATGAAGAAGAGGAGGAGGAGGAGGACGAAGACGAAGACGAGGAGGAAGATGATGACAAGGAGAAGAAGAAGGACGTTGAAAAAGAGGAGGACGACGATGAAGAAGAAGAAGAGGACGACGACAACGACGACG
Organism: Knoxdaviesia proteae; assembly: GCA_001510565.1. Lineage (NCBI taxonomy): Eukaryota > Fungi > Ascomycota > Sordariomycetes > Microascales > Gondwanamycetaceae > Knoxdaviesia > Knoxdaviesia proteae. The sequence continues at coordinate 99,382 of LNGL01000010.1, read as the reverse complement.
ACAACGACGACGACGACGACGAAGAACCCTCGGCGCCGTCACGTGCGGCGGCGGCGAAAGCCGCACTTGCGCGAGCACATGCGGCCCGCATTGAAGAAGCGTCGGAGTCGGAGTAAAAGGCACCTCCGGAGACTCTGTCCCCGATTTCTCGTCTGTTTTTCAACCCCAGCGGAACGAATACCATTTCCCCCACCAGTCCTGTATTTCTCTCTCTTTTGTTTTTCTCTTTCTTCTTATCTACACCTCGTCTTCCCCCCTGAGGACACTACCCCCCCAAAATGGCACATACGGGGTCGGTCTGGAGGGGGCAGAGGCAGAGGCAAGCGTCCAGTAATGAAGTTGGTATGATATGATAATATGCAACAGCGATTCAATGAATTTTTTTGGTAGTACTTTTTTTTCCCTCTGGGGATCTGTGTATGTGCAGCATGTGTGAAGCTATTGAGTGATGGAATGCCCCTGCTACGGATAGATATCGAACTATCACCACCAGTGTCACAGCTACCGACCGAAAAAATAAAAAAAGTAATAAAAATAAAAATAAAAAAGGAAAAAAGGAAAAAAGAAAAAAAGAAAAAAAAATATAAAAAAAAGAACACGAAGGTTTCCGAAGCCACAACGTGCCCCCCGGCATGCAAGTTCCTGGATTCCGATAGTGGGTCCCCCCCAGCACCAACAAGTTCCAACACAATTAACCGACCGTGCACTATTGGCCCAAACTTTTCACAGAGAGGGTGGCGTGATGACCAGAGAGAGAGAGAGAAACAAGGAAAACAAGCGGGCCAAGGCTCTGAAATTAAACGGCAAAACAAAAACCAAATGGAATCATCCATCAGGCAGGATTTTTTGTTGGTTTTTTTTTTCTTTTTCCCTGGGAGGCGAAAAAAGTCCTGTCTGTGTGGATGTGGAAAACCAGTGGTGGATAAACTCTAACGCGAGCACGTTGTGTCTCGTGGGAGTGCGGGTGCACCAGAGAGCGAGACAGGAATAAAACAAAAAAATAAAAATAAAAAAGGGAGAGAGAGAGAACAGAAAAGAGAAACAAACGAGAGACGTGTGGGGATGGAGGAGGAAAAGTGCGGATACGGTGGAATGCTCGGCTTGAAGCGACGCCCTCGTAGAGAACCGGAGAGCAGGCTACGAGCGAGCCTACGAGGCTGGCATGGAAAGGCTAGCGAGGGAGCAGAGAGGCAGTGGAAGGCTTCTTGTGCCTTCTGGGATTCCAGGGTATTTACGGGTGACGATGATTGAGTGGAGCTGGTCGACTTCTCTGTCTTGTCTGTGGCCTCTGTGTATCTTTCTGGTGCTGCCAGGGTCTCTGGTCGGCGAGAATCTCCGTGCTCCATACGCCAGATTACTGAACGATGGGTGGTGACTGGGATTCCGTGCAGAGATAAAGGGAGAGAGGCCGACAAGCAACCCTCTTACAGCGCTTCCAGTGACGGTCGTATATGCTCGTGGCCCGTTTCGGGCATTGCGCGATAAGACGTTGACGGGATATGCGTGTAACCGTGCAGGCCGGCCGATGCGTGCATGTACTGAGTGGATGCAGCAAGCGAAGAGGCCGGGACTGTACAGTACAGTATGTACGTGTCGGGGCTTACACTTTACACCGCATTTGCGAGGCTCGCCCGGCAGGTGAACATCGCATGAGTGAGATACTCGGTGCAAGAAGATGCAAGAAGAATGATGTGTATCATGGTGCCTCACCCGCCGAAGATCGGTTCACGAGTACTGTACAGTATATGTAGTATATGCTGAAGTCTCTCACACACAACCGAGAAAGAAAGAAGGAGAGATAACAGGAGCGAAGCCGCCCGCCATCACCGGGGGAGAAAAACGTATGACGGCAAACTAACCCAGCAAATACGACGCTGGCTCCTGCAGGTCGCATTGAACTGGGTACTTTCACACACAACAGGCCGCTTCGCTTGATAACAACAAACAGCCCGCCCGCCATGTAACTTCAGGTTGTCTGTACGAGCATATATGGAAATCGAACAGGCATGGGGGGGGGGGCCAAAGGTGGTCCGTAAATAACAGGTTCCAGACCCCGAAGAACGAGAGAGAGAGAGAGAGAGAGAGAGAGAGAGAGAGAGAGAGAGAAGTCAACGCGGCTCTGCTTGTTGTTATTGCCCTCTCTGGTGTTTGGATCCAGGGTCCATCCAGGTCTGTTTGTTGACAGAACATATTACGTTGGTTTATGCCAGTTCCCGGGGTGGCGTGCGTACTGTACTGCGTGGAATAGCATTCAAGCAAAGTCCTGTCCTACGGAGTCAGGAAGAAGAAGAGGAGGTCCACTGGAGAAAGAAAACATACGACGAAAATAGCAGGTCTAGCCTCTCGTACGAATTAAGGATCAAGGTCGTCCCTCGTATTTTAGATTTAGGGACTCCAGGAACCCTTCATACCATCGTTTCGTGATTCAGATCCTGATAGAGCCACTCTAACCTGACCTGGACAAGACTGCATATCTTTGTCGCTCTGGAGATAAACTCGGGACACACCACAGAGATCGATCCCTCCCTTCTCCCCCCCAATCGCAGGTTTTTATCCGCGCATTAGGCCGTGCATGTTCTGGCTTTGGTTTCTTTTTGCCCCCCTTCCCGCTACGGGGCAATTCCACGTATCTATGTATAGTATGTTCACAACACGGTTACCAACAGTATAAAGTCCATAGAAAAAAGGTTTCTCACTTCCCAGAGACGCTCCCGGAGAGATTAAAAAGCTCCCGCATCCCCCATCTTCACCCCGTACTGCCGCAAAGTCCAGACCGTGTTCTCGATGGAAGAAAGACCCAGCCTCTAGCCAGCCTGCTAGGACACCAGGGGCAGCTCTCGTACCACTCCTTGTTCGGGGTTTTCTTTCTTTTTCGGCGGACCCTCGAACGTCGTCGATGGTGGCCATATGGGCAGACAAGAGGATTGTTCGCCAGAATCAGTAACCCTAACCAACCCTAACCGTCTGACAACTTCGAGCGCGGTCCGTCTGTCCGGGGCTCCTCTCGGCAAATATGATGGGTGACGGTAACCCGGGTTCTTCGTGAGCACAGGATCTACAGTCGGAAGCGTAATGAAGCCAATTGCTATAGACTGTATATATATGTCCGCAGTAAGCACATCCCTCTGCCCCCAATTTCGCCAACCCTTCTTTCCAGCAAGTGCAAAAACGTCGTCATCATGCACCTGCTGCTGCTCATTTTATTCGTATAGCAGGTATAGTCCACTAACCGCTATGGCAACTAGCTTTGTACCACTATCAAAACATCCGTGCACCTTTTTTTTTCTTCCTTTTTTTTTCCGTAATTCCTCTATCACAACAAATTTCGCCTCACGCAAATTTCCATCCTCTTCCCTCTGTTTCTCACCTCACCCCATCACTCCTCTCCCGCTATTCTTTTTTCTTCTTGCCTTCTCCCAAGCCTTCGTTCGTGCTTGTTTCTATTTCCTTTTGTGTGTTGCCCTATCGTCGCCAATCAATTGGGACTCGTGGGAGCTTCTTCATCTTCTGTTTCGGCGTGTTTTCTTCTTTTCTTCGGATCCGTTCCCTTCCGCTGTATAAATCTCGGGGTCTTGTTCTCATTGCAATCTTTTCCTCTTTCCTCGATCGGCTCGTGGCTGTTGGGTTCAGTTTATTCCCTCGTGTCTTGGATTTTCTTTTCTTTTTCCCTGTCTCATGCCTTTTGCAGTTCGACATGTCTCAAGTAGACGCCCAAATCTCGTCGAAGCTCTGATTTCCTTTTCTTTCGGGGTTTTTTTCTTTCCTTCTTCGTCTCTTTTGTAACTGGTTCAATCTCTCACCAAGATCTGCTTTTCCTTTTTTCCTGTGCTGAGCTTCTCTTTTCGGAAAGCTCCGTTGTAACGGCAGCTCTGTCCTGCTTCCCCTCAATCTTCGGGGTCTCTCCTCGGTGTTCCTCTCTCTCTTTAGATCTCCCACTACCACACCTCAGTTGCCGTTTTTGGTGGCCACAGGCATAATCTTGTCCCTCTCTTTCTCGTCTATTCGTTGTCCTTCCCCCCGACCTGCCGCTTTCTGCGATATCGCGCGCCGGAATAGCTTCATAATCGCGTATCGCGCGCTTCCGCGCCGTGGCCTGGCCTCGCCATAAACGAGAGCTCCCCCCGCCTTTCCACCGAGGCCAACCGCCCTCCCGTGAGAGCTTCTCCACCAGCTTCGTCCCCCCGGCCTCTCTCGGCCCGTTCTCGTCCACCGATCCGAGCCATGGCCGTCCCAGCGCCGAGTCGACATGTCTATGCGACGGTGAGCTTCCCTCCTCAAGGACCGCGGGCCTTTTGGCTTTTCGGTCTTGCAGATTGTCTCATTGCACGGTCCACAAGCTTTTCTTGTGCTCCTTTGACTTGCTTGATGAAAATCTGGCTCTGGCGATCCCCATGCCCGTATCTGGAAGCTTCCTAGCTAACTAATCTATTCGTACACAACTGTAGCTGTTGCTAAACGACACATATCTACCGGGTACGCTGCATATTATCCCGCTATCCTCCTGCCTTTGGGCCCCCTCCTGGAGGCGTTCCGTGCAACCCGAACCGGTTCTCGTTCTTCTTCCAAACGCCCTGTCACTAACCTGTACTGTATGAGTTTGCCTTGTCTCTAGGTGCTCTTGTGCTCGCCCACTCTCTCCGCGATGCTGGTACCACCAAGAAACTGGCCGTTCTGGTCACACTCGACACTGTATCGGCCGAGGCCATTACTGAGTTGAAGGTATGTGTGTACCACGTGTTTGTCCAGCTTTTCTGTGGTCTTGTGTGGCTCCATTGCCGTTCTCTCCAACCCCCAGGTCTCATCCCACTCCCTGTCTCCCCCGGGCCTGGAACGGAACTGCATGGGTTGGGCTCCTCTCTCCACCCAATCCTGTGCTGCAACCGTAGAGCTGTCTACATGCTGCATCGCACACTGTGAACATGGCCGATCACTGTGGCCCAACTAACCTGTTGTCAATCTTCCATAAAAATAAAAGACTGTCTACGACCATGTCATCGCCGTGCCGCGAATCAGCAATTCAAATCCGTCCAACCTGTACTTGATGAACCGCCCGGACCTGCATTCGGCCTTTACCAAGATCAACCTGTGGAAGCAGACCCAATTCTCCAAGATTGTTTACATTGACGCCGACGTGGTTGCCCTGCGCGCCCCCGACGAGCTGTTTGACATTGACGCGCCGTTCTCGGCCGCCCCCGATATCGGATGGCCCGATATCTTCAATACCGGCGTCATGGCCCTGACGCCCAACACCGCCGACTACTACGCCATGATGGCCATGGCTGAGGCTGGCATCTCGTTCGACGGTGCCGACCAGGGTCTGCTCAACATGTACTACAAGGACACGTACAACCGCCTCAGCTTCACCTACAACGTCACTCCTTCCGCCCACTACCAGTACATCCCCGCCTTTCGCCATTTCGAGTCTTCGATTAGCCTGGTCCATTTCATCGGCCGCGACAAGCCTTGGTTCCACGGCCGGCACTCTTCCTCGGGCGCGAGCCCGCACGATGTAATGGTGGGCCACTGGTGGGCCGTCTACGACAAGCACTATCGCGCGCCGTCTCCCGATCAGTCCAACCCCGATAAGCTCCAGGACAATATCTTTGTGCGATACTTCGTGAAGGGAGAGTTCAACCCCACCGCCACCAGCGAGCCCCCGCGCTCCAACCTCGAGGGGCCCTTTAGCCTGCAGAGCGACGACTCCAGCCAGAGCCAGAATGCGCCGTCTTATCCCCGAATCGAGCGCTTTGATTCTTCCAGCGGTGGCGCCGACGGTGATGATGATGGCTCACCGCCTTCTGCCCCAGAATCCGCCCCTGATCACAGCCACGCCCACGGAAAGCACAAGCCTCACCCCGAGGAAGCTCACGAGCCTGGTTCAGAAGCTTCCGGCCCGGCTCTGGAACACCACGAGGAGCACCACCAGGCGCCAGCTCACTCGGAGCCGGAGCCGGCGCCTCCTGCCCACCAGGAGCCACAGGAGCCCCATTATCCGCAGCCCGACAGCAGCTGGGACGCGCAGCGGTAAGACCAGTCCCTTTAGTGTATCCTCCAAGTGTGAACCAGTGTCTAACTCTTGTGTGTGCGTGTGTGTGTGTTCAATGCAGAAACTCTCCTCCTCCTGACTCGAAGCCCGAGGCGATGAACTTCCCGAACCAGATATACGAGATGTCGCATGACCGGTCGTCGTTCGTGCCGCCGCCGAGATACCCCAGCCCGCCGCGCGACATGTGGTATGAGGTGCCCAAGGATCGGCCGGCGCCGGACCAGAAGCCCAGCCAGATTTTCCCGTGGGAGACGTCGCAGCCGCCTGCTACCAGAGTCTTCGGAAATGAGACGCCGCCCCCGCGACCGGCCCCGGTTCGCCACATCCGGCGGCGGAGTGGGACTGGACGGTGGGATCACCAGCAGCAGCACCAACAGCAGCACTACCAGCAGCCGTATCAGGAGGAAAATCGCGGATATCACCAGGAGCAGCCGTACTATCCTCCCCAGCAGCACCACCAGGAACACCACCACCAAGAGCAGCACCATTATGAGCAGCATCAGCAGCAGCATTATCAGCCGCCCCAACACTACGATAATCAGCAGTATCAGCATTACAAGCAGCAACACTACCAGCCTCAGCAACAATATCACCAGCACCACGATGAGCAGCAGCAGCAGCGGCACTACCAGCACTATCAGGAACATCAGCAGCACCGCGACGACGAACAGCAACAGCAACGCGAGCTGCCGTTCTGGGAGTACCGCGGTCACCGCCGCGATGATTCTGGATCCAACCAGCACCAGTGGCAACAACCGTGGCCCCAACCCTGGCCAGAGCAGCAGCAACACCAACAACAGGAGGGTCAACATCACCAGCAACACCAGCCCCAACCGCAGCACCAGCAACAAGAGCATCACCACCACCGAGAACCCCAGCAGCACCACTACCACCCATGGCACCATCAGGGACACCACCAACATCCCCAGGAGGAGCAGCGCGCGCGGCCCCAGCAGCCACTTTCATCTCGCCAACCGCAATCGCCGAAGCGATCGCATCGCACTGCACGCCACGAGTCCGGAAGCTCAGAGGATGTTGCCTGGTCGCCGCAGACGCGGGGCTCCAGCAGCCGAGCGGCAGCCGATTCGGTGTTCGAGCCGGTCAGCGAGCCGGAGTCGACCGCCACCGAGTCGACCACCGTGGCCCACTCGGAGTACTCCGACCCGTGGAAGACGTTTACCATGACTAACGCCTGGGACGAGGTGCCGCAGATTACTCGCTTCTTCGAGCCGCGCCAGCCGGCCGGACGACCGCAGTTCCCCACGCACCACCGGGGACTTGCCAGCCGCGGCTCGGTGGTGTCGCTGCGGGCGCTCCCCGACTCGTTTGCGTATCGCCGGCCATACGGCATCGGGGCGGCGGCGGGCCCCAGCGCGCCGGAATTCGAGCCGGAGATCTTCGATATCCCCGCGGAGCCGATCCGCCCGGCGGATACCGTCGAGGGGGCCCCGCCGCCCACCGACTGGGTGTGCGCGCACGGAAACCTGTGGACGCCCGCCGACTGCCTCTGCGACGTGTCCAGCGTGCTGCGCTACCACCCCGACGCGATCGAGAAGCTGCGCGAACTGCTGCGGCAGCTGCGCGCCGAGAAGGAGAAGACGGCGACGCCCGGCGCGATGACGGCCGAGAAGGTCGGCACGGGGGTCACGACGTCCCCGGCGTCTGGCGGCGCGGCTTCGGCCGGTCGGCGGGTCCCGGAGTCCAGCCAGTCCGCCCAGCAGCGGTATATCCCGGCTGCACTGTCGGGGCTTGTCGGGTACGGCGGGTGGCGCACGGATAAGACGAATGTTGGCCAGGTGGTCTGGGTGCCGCCGCCGCCGATCGAGATGCGGGAGAAGAAGCATGAAGGGTCACTTGAAAGGCCGAACGTGCACCTGGAGCCCGACGAAGTGGTGCTTAGCAGGAGTGCCAAGAAGCCGGAAGGGGATGAAGCGGCAGAAGCAGGGGAGACGCAACCGGAAGAAGTGGTAGAAGAGCAGCAGCAGCAACTCGAGCCGGTAGGTGTCCCGGCGATGGAGTTGGAGGGCACGGCGCCGCCGCTGGCGGTCTCGTCGTCGGCCAATCCGCCGCCAGTTCTGAGTCCACGGCCGGTGAAAGGCGGTGAGACGCTGAAGGTGCGGGGGATTGGGCGGGAGGAGGAGGCCGAGGGCGGTGCAGGGGAGCAGGAGGAGGAGGAGGAGGAGGAGGAAGACGTTGCGGTGCCGGCTGTGTCTGCTCTTGGGATCCGAGCTGGCGAGTTCAACCCCGCCGCCACGGCCACTGCTTCCGCAACGACAACAACGGCAGCACCGGCGTTGGTGGGCTTCATCGACCAGCCGCTGCCCCTTGGCCCGGCGATCGCGGAGCCGAGCTACTCTGGCCCCGGCGCTGCGTGGGAGAAGGACGAGCCGGTGTTTGCCGCGGGGTTCAGGGGCGGGCTGCCGACGGATGAGGAGCGGGATATGTTGGAGCTGTGAGCATTGTGCTTTTTCTCTGGCCCCCCCCCTTTTCTCTCCCCTTCTCTCACCTCCCCTTCTCTCACCCTCTCTCACACAACATCGAACAACACAACTATTTTCTATCTCCGTACGAGGCTATGAAACCCACCACCAACCTCACCACTTGGGTACTATACTTTTCCCCCGACTTAATGAGGACAACGGAAAACTTAGGATGGGGCTTTTTTATTACTTACTGTCCACAGGACGTGGAACAACGACCGACTGTGGTGGACACATGAAAAAATCTTTCTCTTTCTTCTAAAGGTAATCTATAATACAGGATGGACGGACGCAACACGGGGGGGTATGGACGAATTTTCTAATTATTACCGGGCATTTTTTTTCTTCCTTTTGTATCTGGTCTCGTTTTTTGGTTTTATCATGTTCTCTCTCGTTCTTTTGGTTCCCTTTTGGTTTCCTGTCCCGGGATGTACATTCATATTCGTTTCTCAACTTTTTTTCTTTTTTTTTTCTTTTTTCGCTGAGCATGGAAAGCACAGCGAGTTTTTCTTTTTTATTTCTTCAAAGTTTCGGACTGAGGTCCCTTTGCTTCTAAGTCTAGCGATAGCATTTTCCCTTCTATTTATCCTATCACAGCGTCAAGGAACTTTCTGAACGTTTTCACGATGAAAATGGGATACTATTTCTATCATCTCTGTTTCTTTTTTATTAAGAACCCCCCGTCTGTCTATCTAAATGATATTGGTCTATAACGTAAAGCAAATGCAGCAAAAAGAAAAAGGAAAAGTCTATCTAGTTCGTCTTGTTGGGTTCTCGGTCGAGGGTGGCCGGGGCGGCGAGGAGGCCGCAGGGTCAGCACTAGCAGCCTCTAGGGCGACTCTGTCCGTCCAAGCGCGGAAGACGCCGGCCTAGACGCTTCCGCATCGCCGATGGCGGCCCCGCCCACCACCGGCCCCGGCGCCGCCGCCGGGGCCCGCGCCCCCAGCTCCGCCGGGCTTCTTCTTGACGCCCTCGCCGGCGTTCTCGCCGGCGCTGGGCGCGCGCTTGACCACCACGGTGACGGCCTCGGGCGCGTAGAACAGCACGGGCGACGCGTCGTCCATGCACCGCGCCACAATGTGCGGGTTGCCCCAGGCGGACGCCGGCACCGGCCGCGTGAAGCGCACGATCGGGCCGCCGGCGAGCGTGAAGCCGATGACCGACGCGCCGGCCAGCTCGGGCGCCGCCGTCGCGGCGGGTGTCCCGCCGACACCACCCCCAGTAGCAGTCGTCGAGGTGGAGGTGGTGGTGGTGGTGGTGGGCATGACGCTGTCGTGGAAGGTGATCGAGGTCGACGAGACCGGCGCCGGGGGGGTGGCGGCGGCGGTGTTGGCGGAGACGGAGCGCGTGAACGACGGGCGCGTGGGCGACGAGGTGCGGCGGGAGATGGGGTGCGGGCTGATGGGGCGCAGCGGCAGCGTGGTGGTGCGCACGGCGAGGCCGCCGGGCGACGCGGGGGTCATGCGGCCTGGCGACAGCGGGTCGACGGCGGAGCCGGGGCCGGCGATGGGGCTGCACGGGCGGGTGACCATGGGGGTCTGCGGCCGCGAGATGGAGGCGTCGGCGCGGTACAGCGTGTTCCTGCGGCAAGTGTTAGCTGGGAGAGGGGGGAACTGGGGAAGGGGGAGAAGGGAGGAGAGGAGAGGACACATACACTTGGCTGAGCGGCAGGGTGTCTTTGTCCTCGCGCGAAGCAGACAGCGAGCGAACCCGGTCCTGGATGGTACCGTGGATAAAGTGGTAGATACCCGCAATAACCAGGATCGGGGTTCCAAGCGCAAGCGCCCACGGACTACGAGTGGAGGAGATATGGGAGCACAGTCAGCCACCCCGGTCAAAAGAACATCCACGCACCAGCAAACACGCAGCAGATGAAAAGGGGGGGGTAAGGGACACTCACGGGTGCTTCTTGCCGCTCAGCGAGTGCATCAGCGCAATAATGATGCCGCCAACAGCAATCAAGCTGCCGGCCTGGATCATGGTCCAGGTCGACCAGTACAGCGCCATCAGGTCCTCGCCGTCGCAGAACTCGAGGGCGAGCAGCGCGAACACCTCCAGGATCACGCACGTGGTCGACGTCATCAGGCAGACCACGCACACGGCGATGCAGCGCCGCGCCATCGCCCGCCCGTCGCGCGGCCTGCGGCGCGACTGGCGCGTGTAGGTCGACGGCGCGCGGGACGGCGCGCGCGAGCAGCAGCCGGCGGTGGCGGCCGCGAGCTGTTCCTTTTCGTCGTGTTCCTGCTGGAGGATCTCGAGGGCGCTGGGCGAAGGGGGGGGTCTAGGGTTAGTTCGGCGTGTGATACTGAGTGGGACACACGTTGAGGAGAGCGAGAGAGAGAGAGAGAAGAGAGGCGGAACTCACGAGATGTACGAGCGGGCCGCGGTGAACAGCACCATCAGGTTGAAGGTGAACAGCACCCAGTAGACAATGTCGAACTGCCAGCGCACAAGATGCGAGGCGAAGTAGGCGTAGCGCCGGCACCGCTCCGGGTCGACCGGCTTGAAGTTGCCGTCGGACATGTTGGAGGTTGGAAAGCGAGAGTGGGAGAGTTGGATGGTGTATTCGATCGAGTTTAGCGGATACGCGGAGGTTCGGTGGGCTCGGACGGTGTATATAGGTGTGGGTGTGAGTGTGTTTGATATCAAAGTAAGAGTCGGATCAACGAGAGACACGTTCGGAAGAAGGATACAAGATAATAGAGGCTATATGAAGGATCAGATAGTGGAGGGCAGAATCCCAAGATGTCGGAACTGCGTCAGCAGAGCACAAAAAGAGTCATATATATAGATATATAAGCAGTGTGCGTAGACTTCAAAGGAAAAGAAGTCGACGGACGAATGTCTAGGAATATAATCCAAGGTAAAAAGCGAGATGGCAGGTGCAACGAGTCAAGATGGACGCGCGTATGGTGCAAGCATAAGAAGAATAGGCAAGATAGCAAAAGAGAGAGTAAGACGGGGAAGAAGCCAAGAAGAAAGAGAGAGAGAGACAGCGTGAAGTTGGATAGAGTTGATCAGAGAGAAGGAGGCTGAGACAGTCGGAGATATATGGTGACAGAAACGGAAAACAAGGCCGTGAAAAGAGCGTGGACAAATGGGTTTATGTGTATGTATATATATATATAAAGCAGTCAGCAGTAGCCCCGACGAGAACCCGGAGAAACCGCCCACAGAGTAAGAATCGCCGGAGACGGCAGGCCAAGACGGGACTCCGGAGCAAAAGGCAACGTGTTGCCGGAGTGGGGAAAGACGCCGGGAACCACACGGGCAGGAGACGAGACAGGACGAGGGTGGATATCTAAGAAAGAAAGAAAAACAAAGAGTGAAGACAGAGAAAGGATATCTAGAAGATCTCTCCCGGAAGGGCGGGAGGGACTCGAATATAACATGTTTGCTCTGGCGCTTGTCTCTCTCTCTCTCTGCGTGTAAGTTCGAACCTTTGGTGTAAGTCACCGCTGGGCTGAATGTACACGGTACATCCCCCGGACACCGGTTGGGCGGTGCAGGCGAAGGTACCCTGTACCCCCATGCCGGTTGTCCTGATATCAGCCCTTTTGTTTTGCCTTCTTTCTTGGACACACACCCCTCGACCGTTCGTCTCTCTCTCTCTCTCTCTCTCTAGCTTTCTCACTCTCTCTCTTCAAAGCTTTCTCTCTCTCTTCGTGTCAATTGTTCTCCCTTTCAAGACACACACATCCCCCCCTTAAGAAGCCAACGCTCACGCCTGGACCTGATCCGAGTTGACCACTTTGGCACAAAGTGGTGGCAGATGGAAAATTTTGCTGCTAAAAGGAATTATAAAAAGACGAGACTGGCTTCTCAGGGGGGGTGTATAAGGTCCCAGCCAGCCAGCCGTACGGGAGTCCCAAGGGTGTGTTTTCCGCTCCAGAAAAGCCCATGTTCCTCTTTCTATAGGGCACCCTGGTCGCCGCCGCTTAGATCCAGTCAGATAATCTCTGGGATCATTGATTGTTGTTCCTGGGAGGGAAAGATGAGGAACAAGATGAGCTTCGGGAAAATTTGCTGAAGTTGCTCTGCTCCCTTGGGTCGTCGTTTGTTCGTTCGTCCCTCCCGTCCACCGACCTCCCTTTATTGTCTCTGTTGTTTTTCGGTATCTTCTTCCTTATACTCAGCCCAATCTCGGGCTGGCGGGATCTCTCAGCCTGTCTCTCCCACGCTCGCTCTCTCAAGTCGAGAATCCAATTATCTCTACCTATCTTGATATATGTCCACGCCCGTTCCTTTAAGTTTAAGAAGTCCGGTCGCTAGAAGAAGACAAGAGCCGCCAGATCAGCGACCGACGAAACAGGCGAACACAGAAAAGAGAAACACAAGTCGAGAGCTTAGATAGTCCGGAGTGAATACCAAGACGAGCAGAGAGAAGAAAAAAGATGAGGTCCGGGATGGTCCACCGGCATCTATAATCTCGACGTTTTTTGTTTTTGATCTGCCCCGAGCCAAGACCACTGTTGGGTTTTTTTATGTTGCGTTTCTTTTGGTCGGCGTTCTCTTAGCCTTAGCCTGTCGTCATACGTCTGACAACAAGCATGAAAGGGAGAGAGGGAGTGTGTGAGATATACATAGATATTGCGTGTCTGTGTGTGTGTGTGTGAGAGTGAGGGACAAAGAGAAGCCACAGCTTGGAACGCCATCTGGGCGAGACACCCCAAGAAGCTTGGCCAAACAAGGAGAGAGAGAGAGAGAGAGAGAGAGAGAGACTGCCCAGTTCGCAGGTGAACTCTCTATCTACCAGTCTGCTATAGCTGTTGTTATCACCAGAGCCTGCCCCCCAATCCATATCCACCAAGGCATGTGGTCCCGGGGGACAGAGGCACTATGCCCGCTTGGCCGGCCACTCTTCCCTGCTCCGGCACTTGCTGGGCTAGACCCGGCCCCCGGGGCCCAGATCCCGCCCGCGCGGACAACCCGGCCGGGACAACACGCGGGCGGAGAGAAAGAGCGGATCCATCACTAGCCTCCCGAAAGCAAAACAAAGAACAGCGAGAGACAGCCAAGATAAGATCCCAGATTGCCACACACCCCCAAGGGATCTGGCAAGACTTGCTCTTCAATTCGCCGCTCTTGCGATCAAACGAGAGACTATCTTGGGAGAACGAACATACATAGCAACTCAACAGCAAAACAATCGCCAAGGACTCCCAAGCTTCAAGCTACAAGAGATATGTATCGACTGTTTATATACACTATACAGTACAGATACCACCAAGTCCAGCCCAGGGAAAAACACCAAGAAAGGGTAGCAGCTGCACCGCCACGCTGTTGTCTCGCCTCCTGTCACCTATCCGCAGCTATATGTAGAGCAATTTTCTTCCCCCCCCCCCCCCCTCTCTCTGTTCTAGACTGTTGAGGATGAGAATATAGCCCGAACACCACCCTGTTCTCGCCAAACCCGCCCACGCCAAGCGGCCGACTTGGCTCGTTTCTGCTTGTCCTGTCCTCCCCCAGCACATGATCCCGCCCGCCTATCACGACTCGTGGATATGCAGCGTGGGGGGCGTGTGTGTGTGTGTGTTTGTGCGTGTGTACCAGCAAAGCTCAAAAAAAGCAAGAGACGAGCGGCTGACGGCAACTATTTTACACCTAGCCCGGAAGATGTGAATATGACACAGAGAGACGGTGTACAGTACAAAGCAGCACTAGCTCGTAGATGCAGAAACAAGAGCAGGCAAACGCGAAGAACTGGAGTGCACTTCCCGTGGCTGTGGGCCGGTCTGTCATCTCATGCACAAGCGGCCGGGATCATTCCTTTCCTTCGTCTTTTCTCTCGGTCTACTGCCTCTCGTGTTGTATCCCGGCCAAATAAGCCTGGCATGTGGAAAGATACTCATCACCAGAGGTCCCACGCCTTACTCGCGTTACATGGTTCCCAGCACGGCACAGAAGAGAAAAACAAGAAGAAGATGAAGAAGAAAAGAGTACAACTCTGGGTTGATCCCGTCCCGAGCCTCCTATCACAGACGCCACGTGAGCGTGGGATGATGATTGCGGTGTGAGAGAGCGATCAACGGAAACGCGCGAGACACACTCCCGCCGGTAGAGTGCAGGCAAACACGAGCGAGGGAGGACGAGAGGTCAAGATAAGAGAACTGCCAGGCAGAGCCGCATATGCATGATGAGCGCAGCGCACAAGAAGCAAAAAAAGGCAACCGAAGAAAAGAAAAAAAGGGGGTCAGAGGCGAAGAGAAAACGAGGCCCCCCCCCGTCCGTCCAGACATCCCGTGTCGGCCTGCACCCTTCCTTTCTTTCTTTTTGCCAGGGGAGAAGGGGTGTTGGTGAGGGTGGATGCAAACACACACACATATCCTTACAGAATAAGATTGGGTCCCTCCCTACCAGACACCCGGGACCGACAGCTCAACGTTTGGTCCCAATCTTACGGCGACACGGGCTTGCTGGGCTATAATAACTTCCCGACGGACATGGGGTGTGGTTGTCTGCTTGATGCTTCGCCCCATTCTTCGAAGCCAGGATTCTCAGCAGGCCCAGCCAGCCCAAGATTCAGTCGGGGGGGGGTTTCAACCCGCCAACACCAGGTAGGAATGTTCCTCACCCATGGCCAGACATACTGTACTGTACAGTACACTTATATTGTACTGTAGGCGTGACTCGCTGTCGGTACCAGACTCACTTCCCACTGTCTCCCAGGCTACCACCGACGGAGGTACGGTACCCGGAGCATGCCAGAGTCCCGTGGGCGGTCGTAAGCCCGTTCTGGATCTCGCGGATCTCTGGGCCGCTGGCGCGTCTGGTTAACGCCCAGTCTGTCTCCCCAGTCTCTCTCTCTCTCTCTCTCTCCCCTGTTGGGGCCATCAGTCCCTGTCCTGTTGTTCTTTTTCAGTTACACGGCAGCGTTGCTTTGCCTTCCCGTTCCCGGGAAATTTTATTTCCCCCCCTCCCCCTTTCCCTTCTCTATCGTTTCCAGGTGCCAATGATATCGCATCTTTCTCCTCGTGCGACTCCTTTTCCTTTTCTTTCTTTTTTTGCCTGTGTCTCTCTCCCACCACCGGCCATGCCGCGTGCGGTTTTGTTCGATGCCGTGCAGCACATGTATATATGTGTCACTTCGCCACCGCAGCCGGCCTCACCAACGCTCCTTTGTGTCTCGTCTCGCTCCAGCGTCCACGCCGCCCCGTGGGCGGGGATGAGACACATCCAGACGGAACACCCGGAAGCAGAGCACGAGAGCGTGTCACATGGCGGTGCATACCCATCCCCCCGGATCCCAGCACAACCACCCATCCAGACCACGTTGTCGGGTGAATGGCGGCCTGGCGCGGCCTCTCAACCTTTCCCCCCCCCGGACGGACATGGCCAAGCACGGTGAGACAGAGAGACGGTAAAGAGAACCGCAGGAAGAAAAGATTCCAGGCTCTCGGAAGAACGAGTTGAGTTGCTCCTGACTAGCAGACCATGTCCGGGTGACGATGCAAAACCCCCCCATGGATCGTGAAGTCCGGACGTGGTGGGGTCTGTCCTGCTCGACTATCATTTCCCACACGCACACACACTATCCATCCAATCTTCACAAGAGGCGAGCGGCGTCTGCTTGGCAGCCACAGCCAAGAGCCAAGGCCCCGGCGGCTGTTTGTGAGTACCGGGGGGGTTTTGCTATACAGCACTGTCCCTACAGTACTACAGTATGCCCCAACTCTGGTGATACTCGTCAGCCTCTCCTAATACCCTAGCAAGTGGGAAGGAAAGCGGACGCGTGTTGTCTTACTATCACATATCACCGTCACAACAGCCTTCGCCTCACCAAACAACCCACACAGCTACGGTAACTCGGTCTGGGCGTCTCGTCTTTCACACACACAAGTTCCCATCTTTTCGAGCGACTGGCCTCAAAGTATTCGAAGCATCCGTTCACACAAAATAACGGAAAAGGGGACACCGAATACGTGCAAGGGGACGCACGAACAGGCACGGGTTTCCGCCCTTATCTCAGTGCCATGCACGCACCCCCCAGGCCAAAAAGCCGTAACCCGTGTCTTGCCTGACTGGATCCCTTTCCTAGGATAAAGGGAAAAGCAAAGAAAAGGAAGCAGAAGAAGAAACAATTCAAGAAAAATGATCGACAAGATCCTCTTATTACCGCCCACTCCTATAACAAGAAGATGACTCTTCCTCCTCCATCCCTGGAATGAAGGGAAAACTTTTCCCTCTGTCCTTGCCAATTAACCCCCTTTCACTTCACGGAGACCACCATCCCATCCACACGTCAGAAATAGTCTGAGAGAGAGCAGTAGACCCGGGTTCTGCGGAAAGGGAGGACAAGAGAGCGAGAAGGGAGAGTGAACTGTCGATGACGACGATGACCATCGCCACTACCCTAACCCTAACATCACAAGCCAGCCAAAATCGACATAACCCTAACATTCTCTGCCCGACCCTAATATCCAAGTCGCCGAGGCAGGCATCCGCACGAAGTGGGGGTGCACCCAACCCTAATGCCTTAGGGTTGCTGCCAGGACGGAAACATCGGCAACGACAAGGGTGGTGGTCGATTCTAAGAAAAAGCGACCCGTCGATGGATTTTCAACCACAAAACCACTTTGTCCGGGCACCGATACGAGTACGACGGCATTCGCTTTGCTCGGATAAGCTGGCAACGAGACGAAGCTGTTTCCAAGAAGAGAGAGCCAGATCGCGCGGGCCGACAAAAAGAGCGAGCGTCGACTGGGTGGTGTCATCATCATCATCATCATCATCATCATCGTCGTCGTTTATCACCATCACCTCAAAAGTCTGCAGCAGCAGCCATCGAGCCCGCTTCGCCTCACAGTCTCTCTCTCTCTCTCTCTCTTTTCTTTTCGCTTCGTGTCCTGCTCTCTCTCTTTTGTTTTTATTTCTATTTTCTCTCTCAGTCTTTTTTCACTTCGTGGTTCCGTGGTTCCGAACACACCCCTATTTTATCGTGTCCTTTTTTTTTATATCTTTTTAAGGGTTTGAGCCAGGCTCATCCACTTTGGGTGTGGTGTGTGTGTGTGTCGCCACTCTCTGCC
This sequence comes from Knoxdaviesia proteae, assembly GCA_001510565.1. NCBI lineage: Eukaryota > Fungi > Ascomycota > Sordariomycetes > Microascales > Gondwanamycetaceae > Knoxdaviesia > Knoxdaviesia proteae. The sequence continues at coordinate 81,830 of LNGL01000010.1, read as the reverse complement.
CAGGAACTGCCGAACCGGCTTCGAGATACCTTCTGTCCGTCTCCGCACCTCCGTGTTGTGTCCCCTTCTCGACTGTCTCTCTCGACAAAATCCTCGTCCATTCCCCGGGCCGGTCACCCTGTACTACAACACTCGTCGACAAAACCAAGAGCAAACACTCCTCCTTATCGCGCTCCACAATGTCCGCCGAAGGCCTCCGAGCCCGGTCGCAGAAGCCGCAGCGGCAGGCCGCCGTGGCCCGCCTTCTCGGCGGCCTGTCGCCGGCGGCGTCGTCGGCTGCGTCGCTGGCCGTCGACAATGCCGCGACTGCAAGCGGCATGACCAGGTGAGTCGCTGTTGAAGTTCTGCTTCTGCCAACGTCACAGGCGGTGGACGGTGTTCCCCGACGTGGAGAGAGATGAGAAAGCCCCCTCCGGGCATCCCGCCCTTATCAACGACCCCGACGGACACCTGGCCTGAAGACTAACCACCACTCGCTTCCACCGCCACCCTCCGTCCAGCGGCCGCTCGACGCCGGTCCCCGACAACGCGCCCCCCTCGGTCAAGTCCCTCTCGTCGGCCCGCAAACAAGCCCGCGCCGAGCAGCGCCGCCGCCTCTTCCCCACCATCGAGTTCTCCTCCCGCGTGTCGCACTTCGACTCGACCTCCGACTACCGCGACTTCCACGGCTTCTTCAACCTGTTCTGGATCGGGCTCGCCATCATGGCCATCACCAGCATGCTGCGCAACATCAAGGACACCGGCCACCCGTTCCGCCTGCACATCTGGACGCTCTTCACCCACAAGGTGTGGCACCTCGCCGTGTCCGACTTCCTGATGGTCGCCACCACCGCCGTCGCCGTGCCGCTGCACTGGCTGTTCCGCGCCGCCGCGCCCGGCTCCTTCTTCACCTGGGCCCGCGGCGGCGTCGCCGTGCAGAGCGTGTACCAGGTGTCGTGGCTCGCCTTCTGGATCGCCGTCCCCTTCGTCTTCGACTGGCCGTGGACCGCCCAGGTGTTCCTGCTGCTGCACACCATGGTGCTGCTCATGAAAATGCACTCGTACGCCTTCTACAACGGCCACCTCAGCGAGACCGAGAAGCGCCTGCGCGCCCTCGACAACCCGTCGACCGCCTCCAAGGCCCCCGCCTACATCTACCCTAGCCCGGAGAGCGTGGTGCTGCCGGCCAAGGCCAAGAAGTCGCGCGGTAGCAGCAGCAAGAAGGCACCCGCCACCGCCACCGCCGCCAACCGCCCTCGCAAAGCCTGGCGCTCGCGCACCACCGGCGGCGGCTCGTCCAACGACGAGAAGGACAGCGGCCCGGACGACGGCCTGCACCGGCTGGCCGCCGTAGCCAACGGCGCGCGTGCGGCCTCGCGCCGCTCCGCCGACGAGGCCGACGGCGACGGCGACGACGACCACGCCGTGTCGCAGCTGCGCGACGACCTGGCGCGCGAGCTGACCAGCCCCATGGGCAACGTCACCTACCCGGCCAACCTGACGTGGGCCAACTACGCCGACTACACGCTGTGCCCGACGCTGTGCTACGAACTCGAGTACCCGCGCACCGCCGCCATCAACTGGCCCAAGCTGCTCTCCAAGGTGGCCGCCACCTTTGGCTGCATCTTCCTG